>JACJUM010003085.1:15102438-15507891 GCA_020976665.1 Heortia vitessoides
CGACTTCAATCTAATAGAGCATGTCTGGGACGTTCTGAAACGACGCGTGAGATCAGTACAACCGGCTCCGCAGACCTAAAGAGAGAGCTAAAGAATGTGATTACCGCGGAGTGGGAACGTATTCCGCAAGCAAGTATCCGGGATACTCAGTCGAATTCAAGCTGTGATTTCAGCTAGAGGGGGTCACACTCGATACTAAACATTTATCTGCTTTTACTTTATTAAAGAAAATACAAACAAAATTCTTTGTTAACTTTTACTTCACGAGCATATGCACTACTAGCGAGCATAAAATACTAGTGTACTTAGCATTAAAACCCATAAATTTTATTAAAAATTTTATGATAATACTGACGAAAACAATTATTTGCTTATTAATTTACAAAATTGTGAAAGTAACACTACCTATAATTATCAAACAAACCAATAGTAAATTTGAAATGGTTCATTGCTTAGGTGCCCGTTTTTTTGAATGAGTGTATTTCATGTTAAGGACGTAGACATAGAATGAAGTCTTGCTAACTTTAAAGTTTAAGTTCTACAAGGATTAACTCTGGGACCATCTCTAATATGATTCATATTAAGGTTGACGAGCCCCCTATATATATAATAAAATGCCTTTTAAAGCATGTTTTTTTTATTTGTCATGAGTACAAATTTTTCATAGAACATTAAATTTATATATTGTTAGTAAATCGTACATTCTAAATAAATAACGCTGAACTTTTCACAGTAATATTGTTCACCACATTTAGTTAAACGGACTCGGACTCGCCTTGCTCTCGCCCAGTATTTGCCCTTACAAAAAGTAAATTACAAGTTGATGGACATATTGGATATTGGAGACGCGCTTTTCCGGCTAAACTGCGCAGGAGTTTTCTGCTAAGAGCTAAAGTTGGACTCTAGACTTTTCTAGAGTCCAACTCAAGCAACAGCAACGGATAGCACGAAAGACACGCCAGGGTGTACTCTGGGCGATCGTAAAGCACCTAGGGGCTGGTGGGGAATAAGAGTTGTAGAAAACCACGCACTTTTGAGGTAAAAGATGATTTTGAAAAATACAAAATTAGCAAGGTACCGAAATGGGATACTTTGATTTACATGATGCTTATCTGCCTAAATAGTTTATATTATTTAGGTAGCTTAAGAAGGCATTGTGGAATTTAGGCAAATTACAGACAAATTTGGGAGAAATAAATCTATATACTAATATTATACAGCGGAAGAGTTTGTTTGTTTAAACGCGCTAATCTCAGGATCTACTGGTCCGATTTGAATATTTCTTTTTTTGTTGGATAGTCCATTTATAGAGGAAGGCTTTAGGCTATATAACATTACGCTGAGATCAATAGGAGCGAAGCGTCAGTGAGAAATGTTGCAAGAACAGGGAAAAGTCTACTGAACCCCCCAAAGTCATTATTCTACGCGGACGAAGTCGCGGGCAGTGCTAGTTGATAATACAAAGCAATACGGGCCCGACGATGCAGGTGTGTCTGATTGGGGATCAAATCAATCTTGTGATAAAAAAAATTAAATCTTTTATTAATAAATATATTCCACAACATCTTGATTTCGTGATAAGTACCTTAACGCACTTGTATTGCGGATATCAGACAACAAATTAGTAAGTATTGAAGCAGTCGGAGTCGCATTTATAAATATATCATCATCATAGCAGCAGATGGCAATCGCAGAGTTAAGTTTTATGGTACGGATGCTGCTGCTCATCCCCGCCCTGTTACATTTATCTACGCTGTTTAAGGTGGATATACCGCTAACAGTCGGTTCCTCTACTCGGTAGCTTACGACACTTACTCTTACGACACCCAATACAGAGGGCGGTACTTTTCTACTCTACCTTTATTTAATGCAAATATTACACAGAGTAATTCA
This sequence comes from Heortia vitessoides, assembly GCA_020976665.1. Taxonomy (NCBI): domain Eukaryota; kingdom Metazoa; phylum Arthropoda; class Insecta; order Lepidoptera; family Crambidae; genus Heortia; species Heortia vitessoides. The sequence continues at coordinate 15,104,332 of JACJUM010003085.1, forward strand.
TAAAAGAGATCCAACAATGCTCGAAAGGTCATAAGAATTCGGTCTTATTATGACAAATAGGCAACCATTTTCCGTTTACGGCACCATATTTTTAAGTGCTGACTTTTATTGTCTTACTCGTAAAGTGATGTAGATAGCTTTCATAAGACAATCGTTAAATTTAAATAGTGTTGTTCAACAAACTGATATATCATTTGCATCGTTAATAAATAATATTTGACTAAACATCGAGTATAAATTTTAATTCTTTTGCTTGTAACCATGGACGTATAATCTCACAAGTGTATTCAAATTTAGAACCAGAACTGAGGAGATTCTATATTAATAAAAAAGGAACACTTTTCTTTCCCTAAATACATGAATACGTGAATACGTGATTTAAGTTAAACTTTAATGCGACACGGTAGCGGAAAGCGCACAAGAACCTACAGAGCACCACTCGAGAGCGGATTATACGGAGAGCGAGACTGAACCAAATCCGAACTCTAAGCTGCGATATTGGAAGTCGGATCTGCAATCACACAGTCAGGCAGGACAGGTATTGCATGTTAGCTGTATTTTAAAACTCGTTGGAATCGTACACCACTAAGAAACACCAAAAGAGTGGACTCGCTCTCAATTTTTTGCCCGCACTCGCTTTCTTTTGTTTAATAACTTGTGGCATAAACTAGAATTGAATTTTTGAATTAGGTACTTGTGTGCTTCGTAGAAAAGTTCACAAAAGTTTTATTAAACCATTACCTTTACATTATTATGAATTATTCCAGTAGGGGCCTTAAAGTTATTAGACAAGATTATGCATCGGCCAGAGCAACTTGGGACGTCCAGAAATAAGTGGATAAAATATTTAATAAAACTGCAGAATCAAACAGATTACGTTTTATTTTTTTATAACAAAGACTGCATTAACCATACAGTTCGCTTGATGGTAAATGAAGCCACAGCCTATAGATATTCGTGTCATCACAAAGATATTACTAATATGTCTTCAAACTAATTTACGGCCACTCTCACCCTTCAAACCGGAACACAGCAACACGATCACAGCTATTTGGCGAAAGAAATAAGACAGAAGAGTATAACAGGCCATTATGCTTGGCGTTTGTGGACTATGAGAAAGCCTTAGATTCGGTTGCGACTTGGGCTGTGCTGGAATCTCTTCAATAGTGCCATATTGACTATTGGTACATGAAGTGTTTGTATGACAACGCCACTATGTCGGTTCGAGTACAGGAGCAGAGTTCGAAGGCTATTCTTCTCAAAAGGGGTATTAGACAGGGAGACGTTATTTCTCCGAAACTGTTTAATTCCATTGGAAAACGCCTTCAAGCTCCTTAAATGGCAGGGATTTGGCATCAAGATTAACATCACTCACCTTCGATTAGCCGACGAATTATGGTCTTGGCAGAATCGATGAAAAATTTAAGCATGATGCTCGAAGACTTCAATCGAGTTTCTCTACAGGTGGGTCTGAACATGGAGAAGACAAGCAATGTGTAATGCCCACGTTGTAGCAACCCCAGATTTAGTTGAGAACTCGCTTCTTAAATTTGTTGACTCGTATGTATACTTACGACAAATAGTCCAATCAGGTAAGTCCAACATCAAGAAAATGGCCAATCGCCGAATCCATCTCGGCTAGGCAGCGTTCGGAAAACTGCGAAACATCTTCTCGTCCGACATACTTATACATACGACGTACCTCAAATCGAAAGTTTTCGACCAATATGTGTTACCATTGGCCTAATTGGCCAACTACAAGTAGCTCAACGAGCTATAGTGAGGGCAATCCTCGAAGTTCCTTGGCGCGATCGAATCAGGAATGAGAGATTCGTAACAGCACCAAAGTTACCGACATTGCCTGGCGGTTTAGTAAGTGCAGTGGATAGGGCATTTGGTACGCAGAACCGATGGCCGATGGAGTCGTAAGGTTCTGGAATGGAGACCAAGTGCCGGCAAGCGCAGCGTAGGGTGTCCACCCGCAAGATGGACAGACAATCTGACTAAAACCGTAGGATCGCGCTAGATACAGGCCGCATTGTCGGGGTCTTCTTGGAGATTACTTGGGTAGGCCTATGTTCAGCAGTGGACGTCTTATGGCTGATATGATAATCATGATGAATACGAGTGAGAATATAATGGTGAGAGTGAGGTACCTTTAGTAAACGTTGTTGCGAGCTGAATTTTTAGAGAAAACTCTGTACATTTGACATCCAAGAGATAATGTAATGATGATCTCCTACTGCCATCATTCGCTGGAATAAAGAATGTTGATTTACTTAACTATTTTATACTTTGTTCGTATTATCTTACTGATAAAGCGGCTTGCCTTTACAATAAGCTTTATCACCAACATATTTTTTATAGATCACCAAATCGTTTATAATTAATTTACAGTAATTAGAATGATTACATAGAATCTATGGTAAATGTATAGAAAAAATAATACCTGTTCTTATAATTTGGACACAAATAATGTTAGTTTATGAACCTGAGCTACAAGCCTTGTGCTTACATCAAATATCAGTCACTCGCTAACAATACCGCTTAATTTGTAAGTAACAAAACAATATTGTTGAAACGAAATGTCAATGTAATATGATTGCAACCACGCCTGCCCAGCGCGGCAATTATGGGCGAAAATCCCCCTATCTTTACAAGGCCTATGTCCAACAGAGGACTTCTTTTGGCTGATATAATGATATAGCTCCCTAGCTGTATCATTATATGTCATACTTACAAGTTTAATGTGCTTTTTGAGACTTGGGACTAAACCTAGGCTAAACATTTCAAGTCCCAGTTGAAAATGAAAACAGGCAGCCCAAAACCTATTTACGTATTTCACTACACTACACTGCTTTAGCCCATTCCAGACTTACGTACGTAGGACCAAAATGGCCTGATGGGTGTTTGTGTGGTTTACATAATACGTTGGCGGATAATTCGTACATAAAAAAAAAGCTTTCTCACCAATATTTCTAGATAATTGAAATAAAAATTTAAAAACGAAGTATTTAAATGTTTGGACTTGATTCATCATCATATCCACCATTAGAAGTTTACCGTTAGACATAGGCCTCCTCAAGAAAGAGGGCAATTGCCCTTAATTGCCGCCGTAGGCAAGCGTGTTGCAGAGCGCAGCCTTTGTAACGGGGATTCTTCTGCCCATCGGTTACGAATGGATATATCGCTATCTGTCGGTTCTGGTACCTTAGGCGCCTCTGACGACACCTATTATTATGGGAGGTACTATTCTACTCTGCCGGTACCACACGGCTTGCCGGTATCTCGCGGATTTGAGATAACGGCTGGATTCGATTAAATGCCCATAAATAAAAATAAATAATGAAAACGCACATAAACTACGTAAAATGCAAGACACTGCTATACAGTTTAAGAAAATTGGGGAATTAATATGATTGTCTAATAATAATAATAATAACAATAAACTGCTCTCTTTTAATATTATTTCCTTTAAACTTTTGGTTTAACCATCAACTGCAAATATTATTATTATATACAAGAAAACCTGTCATTGGCCTTACGATTAAATTTAAGTAAATAAGTGTCCTAGGTCTTATTGGATAAAGATAAAAAGAAAAGAAAAAAAGGCCAAGGCAAAGTGTTGATGTCCAGGATAACATGCAATCCCCATAAGTAGCGTAAGACGAAGAGGCAGTCTCTAAATTTTATAATCTTTATAAAACGACAAAATATTATGTTTTATTGATTATTTAAACTATTGTCAGAAAATTATGTAGTAATTCTCTCTCAGTAATCTTTCTAACTTTTAAATGAAATTTCTGCTGTTGTTTCAGAACGAATGAAGTACCCGCGCAAAGTTCTGACATTTAAGTCTTTGAAAGCAATGAGCATAATATATTTCATATTACTGAGACACTGCAGGCCTGCTGCCGCCATTTTGGTAGTAACAAATATTGCCAGTAAGTCATTTTCATATATAAAAAGAAATAGAAATGAGATTATTTAGTAGGAACGTTATAAATCAAAAATATAGCCAAGTGCGAATCTGACTTGCACACGTAGGTTTCTATAGCAATATTTGCAGCACCACCACCTACTTTTACTTTGTTAAAGTGAATGTGAAATTAAAAATTCTGTTAATATTTTAAGCGTGTACCTGTTACCGTTATTAAAATCAACATAAAAACGTTGTAAATAACCCGTTTTATCCTTTGGGTACGGCATCTTAAAAAGTGACATCTTTTTCTTTGTATATTGTAGATCAAAGACGCTTTTGTTCGGCGTGTGATTTGTGTTAAAAATGCAATATCATGTTGTTTATGTCATGTCGTGGTTATATTGCGTTTTTGCTTTTTATCCTAGCCTTGTAATTGGATGTTTCCAGACATATTTCGTGTGTAACTTTAATGATTTGTATTTGGAAGTATTCAAATTTATTAACGTATTGCATGTATATGCCGTGGTATTATTATAGATGAACATTTGCGTTTGTCCTGCCTGTCTTAAACATATGTAATTAAGTTTTATATTGCCGTGAAGTACCGACAGAGTAGAATAGTAACTGCCTATGTACCAGGTGTCGTAAGAGGCGAATTAGGTATCGGAACTGACAGCGGTTTATCCACCCAAAATAGAGTACCTATAATAAAATAGGAGGGTCAGGCAGCAGCATTCCTATTGCGAAATTACGCTCAGCGATTACCACCACGTCTTACCAGTCTGGCAGTTATGGGCAAAATTCCCCGTTACTTAGAAAAACCTATGTCCAATGGATATGCTACGCCTGCTTTGATGATAATGCTGATGACACAACGCAATACACAAGGTTAATAGAACTATATTTAGTACTAGTGTTACCTTCCTTAAATACCACAGCGACTTAATTAAACTAAATTGTCGCAGGGTTATTTTAAGATTCCACATAAACACACGTAGTTTCACAGGTTAAAGGTGATTTTTGCTATAGTCGGGTTACACTGACTATAGTCGGCAACTAACGGCTAACTAACTCTATGTGGTCGAGGCGGTCGTTAAACAAAGACTAAGTTTTCAAAGCTACTAATACATTCACGATTCGTCTTAGAATATGAGCACAATAGTATTCTATAGTCACGTAACTCTGAGATTCTGTAGCGTCATAATTTTAATACGTAAATGATAATTTTATTTGCAATGCAGATGACCTTTGAAACAGACCTACCTCATTGTAAGAACCTCATCGCTTGTTTCATTAAAGATCAACACCAGTGTTTATTTGCGAAACTTTATGAATATGTGTTTTTTTATATTTTCATAACAGTCGTAGAGCGTTCATTGCTGGACATAGACAAAAGGAGGTAATTTTGACCACAGCTGCCGTGCTGGGCAGGTGAGTGGGCAGCCACAGAGGTGGTTCGCAACGGGAATGCTGCTGCCCATTCCTAGCCTACCTATTGCACTAGAGACACGCTATTTAAAAGTTTAATTATCATCATCATCTCTTCAACATCATCTTTTACGAAACCTTGTACAGGAAAAGATATTGTTCTACTCTGCCGGTACACGATAGATGGATTCCTCTCATTAATGAAGAATCTATTGCTGAATTACTAGGAGATGAAATTCATCGCCACCGGAGGAAATGCACTCGCTCGCTTAGCAATAATCCCGTATGAAGCCTCTTCAGGATTTTCAAAATTTGAATGAGATAGATCGCGATGACTCAAGTCTGACACTCCTGATTGCACGTCGTTTTGGGTTGAGAATGTGAGTGTTTATTATTATTTGATACATAACACGTAATTATACTCTACGTGTCTCGACTCCAAACTTGTTTTTGCACTCCAAACTTGTTAGTGTGCCTAGAGGCTCGAGTAATTAACCTGCACATTTAGTACCCGTCTGTTGTTGGCACATAAAATTACCACTGAATTATCTAGATCTTTAAATGTCTTCTCAGTCTTATGTCCCAGGAGATCAACATTGTCGTCGCTTATTTAGGTCGAGTCATCGTCTAAATAAAAAGTATAATTTGTACAAATTAAAAATGAAAAGTATGTGAGATTGGATTTCTAGGGTGATCACTGTGGTCCACTTTTATATCAGTAAATATATACTGAAAAAAAGTCGGAAACTTGGAAAATATTTGTAATAATAAATAAAATAAGGTTGCGTGAGAGAAGTTTTTATAAAAAAGTCAATATGTTATTTTGCATAGTTAGATAAGGGATTAGAGAATAACATTTTATAAATTAGTGTCCGAGCAATACAGTACAGTGTGACATACAGGTATACGCGAAAAACTACTTTAATCCATATTTAGGCGACATAAAGTAAGAAATGATAAGGATTAAGCAATCAAAAACATAAATAATATAACATTCAAAATTACAAGTAATATAATAAATAAGGTTGTACATAATTTCGATATATATAATCACGTAGACGCTGTATTCTCATATGAGAGATACTTAGTATCACAAAAATAAAACCTTGTCATGTATAAAGTAACAATTTCGTCCTATCTTTCCATGAGCAAATTTATTTCAATAAGTGACTTTCGTACTTGGTCCCGGATATGGTTCCCGCACCTACCACCCATTATTTACGTTTAGTAAGGAGTGTTGATTCCAGTTTTCTTAATTAAGAGAAATCTTTTGCGGCTGCCACGATGATAATGATATTTCATCTTTATTCGCAGTACGATATCTCGTGTGCGCTGAGAGGCACTACAGCTAATACGAATTATTAGCGATGCATAAACCGTGTTCCAATGCAGGCAAATATTCCGCTGTTCGCCACAAAAGCCTGCCATTCGTTTGTCAATTATGAATGGCAGAATTCCAAGGCATTAGCTGGTAACTATGGATTATTTTTGATGCTACCAAAAATATTCTGCAATACGTTGTTGGTTGCGGTTTGGCTTGATAAATATAAAAGAAAAAAGCAAACAATGTGAAGTATTAAGGACATTTTAAATAACTAAACACCTTAATAATAAATTTATTATATAATTATATAAATTATTCAAATATTAACGTTTGACGACTCGTGTATAATGTGCATTGGTAATGCTTTCGGTGTCGTGTGACTATTGGCAGAGTAGATAGTACCTTACTTTAAAATGGTACCGGGTGACGTAAAAGGTGACTGAGTTAGCAAAACATACCCATGGCGGTATATCCACCCAAACAGCATAGTTCAATTCGGATTGCCATCACACGCGGTGTCCAGCGTCCAGCGACATATGGCGGTATACCAATCCGAAACACTGTAGCTGCACAGGATGGGGATGGGCAGCAGCGTCCCTGTTGCGAAAGCTGCGCTTTACGATTGCCACCATGCTTGCCAGCGCGGCAATTATGGGCAAATTTCCCCTTTCTTGGGGAGGCCTACGTCCAACAGTGGACTTACAATGGCTGTAATGATGATGATGACCTAAAAATTTAGGCCAGCCCACGCCCAATCGTATTCACCTAATTTCTAATATTTCTGGTTTCTATAACACAAATTGTGACTATTATGTATGCGTTGTATCTCACGTTTATTTACTACTTCCCGTGATACTTCAGTTCCCGTCCTGTTCACTAATTAAACGGATCAGACAAAAACCATTAACAAAACCATAACCAATGACGTTACGTTACGAATATTTCAAATAGCTTAACGCTAACGTTCTGTTGTCTCTAATAACACTCGCTTTCGTTATCCAAGCGGTCGGTCCTGAAACTGAAAACGCTAGATGAATAGCGCGGTGAACTGTGTGATTGTTGGGTGCCCATAGGCTCTATTTCGGGTTTACGTTACGTGCAGTGTTGGGCCGCACTGTTTGTGTTCAATATAATGGGTATGGAATGTTTTTCAAATATTATGCGAAGTCGTGTCCCTGTCGAAATTTCGAAAAATTTAAACTATATTTTAGAAGGTAATACAGTTTGTTCTCTTCTAGTGATATTATGCAAATATTTAAAATTCATTAAACATATATAATAAAACCTAATTTGCCGTGAGATACCGACAGAGTAGAATAGTACCTCCCACTGCACCAAGTGTCGTAAGAGGCGACTAAGGTACCAGAATTGGCAGATTGCGGTATATCCATCCGAAACAGTGCAGCTCAAATGCACGGGGCGGGGGGCATAGGCCTCTCCAAGAAAGAACCTCCTTTCTTGGAGAGGCCTGTGTCCAGCAGTGGACTTGTAATGGCTTGTATATATATATATATATATTAACATTATTAAAATAACCAGAATTTGTTTCTCTTAAAACACAAAGTAATATTTTATATACCATATTACAAATATCATTAAATACGCTAGTTTCATGAATTTTACCCAATATTTTTTTAAAATTAAAATACACAAATCTATCTAAATAAATTGAATCACGCCATGCACTCCTATGCGCCCCCTATCAACTTCCATTCTGCGATTGCCAACATGCTTGCCCAGCGCGGCAATTACGGGATGAATACCTCCTTTCTTGGAGAGACCTATGCCCAGCACTGGATTTCCATTAGCTGGTATGATGATAAATATATAATAATAATGAGTTGATCCCGGTCCCGCAGGAGTTTAATTCACCTATACTTGGGTTTCTGACCTATAAACTACCTAACTGCATGCAAACATTAATCCATCCATCCATTAATCTTCTTGATCCAATGGTCCTTTACAAACTTTAAGAAAACTTAACAAAGAAATTTTACACATTTCGACGATTTATTTTTATTTATGTCGAGTATCTGATAAAATATGTTAAGTTACGCATGTATAAATTAGATATAAGGCATTTATTTACATAGATATGTAAAAAAAATAATGTATGATTGTATAATACAGCAATATTTATGGTCCACCAAAATAAAGAGCTCGGGTCGTCTTTTAGGTGAGAAAAAATGTGTAATTACTCTGAATTATCACAGTCGTTAGTACCCTACTACGAGTTTTAGCAAAAGGGAATATTTTTTACTTACATTTTACATTTACAAAAGCTTTATTGGACTTGGAGCATGTTCTAGCTGCAAAATCCTAAAGTAGCTTCTATTTTAAATATAACCATCAAAATAGGCTATAGGTATTGTTTTAGGCTACTATTGTATTGAATTTTCTATTTGTCTGCTTCTCTAAATAGTAACTAACAATTTAATCAGACTAATTTCAAAGGTTTATGATATAAAGATTTGTATGTTATATAGGTATGATATATAGGTTGATTATATAGGTTCATTTATGGATTAATTTTCTCTTATTTAATTAATTATCTCAAGCGAATCTATGGATTAATTGTAATCTATACTCATTCTCGCTGTAGGTTACGGGATTACTAAAATCCTCCCACTGAACTTTCATTGGGAGAATTCTAGTCATAAGCAACTGAGGGACCAGGTCCGATATATCCAAAACAGCGTAGTTTAAATGTAAAATGGTGGACCGTCCTACGATTGTTACGATGTTGATGACCCAGCCAAAATAAATGTTTTAGTGTTCAAGTCTATCAGTTACTTTTCCATTATTAGGTACTAGTATCAATTTAATAAATTTATTAATAAATTAATTTATTAAAGCTTATTTTCAACGAGTTGAAATAATTGCGATTCTAAAAGCATCTAGTGGCTCTCAACAGACTCAATGAACGAAGCGAAGTGCTCTTCGAACAGATGCAAACTGCTTAACAAAATGAAACTGAACATCTACCGCTGTTATATTATTCATATTCTTTACTTTACTGTGTAATTAGATAAATACAAAACCATATTTGGATGGGTTAATGTGCACGATTATATCGTGCACTTTTGTATACGGATATCGGACAGTAGAGGAAATATAAATGTAATATCAGACAGGTTAAACACAAAAATGTCCATCACATTAATAATGTTTCTTGTTTATCTGTAGAAGAAATATAATAGTTACATAAAATTATAATATTATTATTAATATACATTATTCTTATTTAAAAAGAGATAGCAATTTTTCCCTCATACAGAATACGGCTTCAAGTGCTGTCAGGGTTTCGTGCTTTGAAATATTGAAGATTTACGCAGCAGTTATACTAGAACTGCAATAGTGCGGAGTATATTAGACTACTGCACACTCGTGTGGAAACTTCATTCCGCAAGACATTCTTTACGTTTGGAACGCATTCAATCTTTACTTTGCACTTTGCATCTTACATACTCTTGTTCCTTATCTATTGAAATAAATATAAAAATACAGACAAACTAAAACATTTTAAAATTATTAGCTTTAATAGACTTCTTTCTAGTAAAAAAATATTTAAACAAAAAAAAAATTGTTTGCCTATTAAATTAAACCTACGCAATACTCGTAAAATTACTCATTTCGCAACAGCACTCTGTAAAACAGTTTTAGCTCCAAATACAAGACTTTCTAAACTAGTGAATAAGTATATAATCGACGTAAATATAGCAGGTTGTGATGCATTTATGTGAGGCTCTTAATCTCTTAATTGTATTTTATATTGTTTTACTCGTCTATCATTATAGTGTTTAGTTCTATATTAATTTAACGCACTTTTTATTGCTATGTATTATCGTATACAAGCCCAGTAAAAGTAATAAAAAAAAAACAGGTTTGAGTGGGGATCGAAACCACGATCTAGTACTACCATACTAACAAATGCACCATCGGCCTTGTTATAGTTAAATAAATTATCATCATCATACTACCCATTGAAAATTCACTGCTGAACATAGGCCTCTCCAAGAGAGAAGGTTTTTTGCCCATAATTGCCGTGGTGGGCAAGCGTGTAGGCAATAACAAAGCTCAGCTTTCGCGACGAGGATGCTGCTATCCATCCCCACCCTGTGTATTTGAGCTACACTGTTTCGGATGCATATACCGTTCTGGTACCTTAGTCGCCTCTTACGTCACCTCACCAGGTGCAGTGGGAGGTACTAATCTACTCTACCGGTACCTCACGGCTAGATGTATAATAAATAGTGGCATTAAAATATACACACCGTGACACGAAAAAATATATATATTACATTCTCGTGTCACGATGGTTATTCGGGATGACCTTATAAACTACTGAACCTATTATAATCAATATTTGTTTACTGTGATCCAACTTGTGAGAAAGTATAGTTTATATCTCATATTCGTATACTTAAGATAGGACGTCTGTCGAGATAGCTGGTAATATATAAGTAAAGAAAATTTCTTCGATTTACAATCACTTTTCTTAAGTTTGTCTTTATTGTTTTATTGACAGGGCCACTAGATGTCACGACTGACGGTTGTGAATTTTTATGGAAAAATGTAATTGTGATATGATTCGCATCAATAGGATTCATTTGGATTTAATTATAAAAAGACCTGAAGGCTTTAAATGTTGTTTCTTTCACTATTACAGAGAAACACAATTACGTCTTTATTTCATTTATCCCAATTATTGGAATAATATCATTATATATATTTGTAGGACACAGCCAGTTGATATGTGGTAGGGTCCACAGACGTGTGGCGTCTTCCACTGTAATTAACGAATGCGTTTGCGACGGAGTTTTTACGACACATTCCGAAGTGAGACCCTCGGAGTAATATTACCTGCGTAAATGGTTTCAAAAAGATATAAGAACTTCGTTCTGTATAATTCCATGTAGGTAATGGTAACAAAATCCGTAAAAGCACTTAGGAGTGTCCAACATTTTGACCATTAGCTGTTTATTTCTATGGTTCGTTCTCTTTACTTTCCATGGTTAGGTAATAACTCGTATATCTATATATAACTAGCTGAACCCGCGACTTCGGCCGCGTGAAATAGTTTTTTTGGGTACTATATAAACTTTGAATGTCATATTTATTTGTATCGAATCAATGACCTGAAAAATAAGTTTCAAGTTTCTAACTCTATAATAGCGATACTTCCATAGAACTTTTCATCCTCCTTTTCGACCCCTTACAACTCATATTTTGAATTAAAAATAAAAGTTGTAAGGGGCCATGTCCTTTCTCAGGGTCTAAAGATTGTCTGTGCCAAATTTCATCAAAATCATTTGTGTGGTTTAAGCGGGAAAGCGTTACAGACAGACAGACAGAGTTACTTTCGCGTTTATAATATTAGTAGGGATGATAGATTTATAATATTAATATATATAAAAATAATTTATGTTAAAATAAGTATATTACGGAGAATTATTTACAATTTAAATATGCTTTTATTGATTTATTAATTAATTTACGCTCGTATTCAGAAAAAAGTAAGAGTATATTTGAATAAGTAATATAAATAGTTTTTTTATTACAAGGCCGATATAATACTCCCTGGTATTTCTGTACATATTAAAGAAACCGCAAAGGAAAAACCGTAGAAAGGAAACACAATGAATAGATAAATTTTAAACTAAAATGAAGGTAAGTAATTCTTATTTTGCGGTACTCTTATGGTGAAAACAATAATATACGTACAAAATAGACACATCAAAGGGCGATTAGCTACTAATTAATGAAATTTTTATTAAATCTTATAATTTAATAACCACTCATACTATTGTGTGCTGTAGCAATTGTGTGAATAGTGGCAATAACCCCTGAAGTATACATAGACAGACTCGCGGGAAAAATTGTTAATATGATAAATAACAACAAAATAAATTCATAAAAGATCTTATATGAACCTGACTCCGTAATAAATAGCTTAGAGTACTCGTGATGCAGATATCAGTGATATTATAAATATAATACTTAAATATATATATATGTAACACCCAGACACAGAACAAACTTAAAAAATTTCATCATTACATATGTGTTCTTGATTTATGAGATGTTGTGTATGTGAAATATCACGGTTTTATATTTCAGCGTATTTGTCAGACGAGGAAACGATTTCATTAAAACTGTGTGTTTCTTTAATTTTTCAATAAAGCAGCAAATCAAATGGCCCCGGGAAAACATGAATAAGCGTAATAGACAAAAAACTCAACAACCAAAATAATATCAATGTTTAATTCCGTCTAAATATTTTTGATCAAAGCGATGAAGATTCCCAGAAGTGTTCTTTTCGTAATAAAAGCCTTAACTTTGTAAAATATATCAGTACACACATGGAGGAATTTTTTATTTGGTATTAATTATTTAGGGAATATGTAACTTCAGACACGTAAATGGCATATTTTCTTGAAAATATTTTATTTTACTCGTAAACTCATTATGACAGCTGTAAAAGAGACGTGTGTCACTCAATTTTTTAAAATTTGAATTTGGAATGACAAAGTTGCATTGCAATTCTAGATTGCATTTATAGATCATTACTTTTTATTAAATATGAAATTCTAAATGTGAATGTATATTCGAATTCATCATTCGGCTGGTATTTTTTGCGAATGCCATAAATTCTGAATGTCAAGGTCGGGTATAAAGTGGATTGGATCATAACGCACGTTTGGCAATTTCTCTAAGGCCCACCTAAATAATAAAATAACATGCTTTGTTTATATATATCTATATTGCACTAGTGCCTCATTTTTTTTATCTAAAATATTCCTGTGGGAATTTTCAAATGTTATGTGCCTGTAACAATAATACATCGTAAAATATTTTAATTTATACGCTGTCATATTCAGATACTGTATCCTTTGTTTGCCCATTGGACGACCTCGTTTAATAGAAAGAGGTGGACGAAAAAATTTGCTTAAAAAAATCCATAATTACCAGACTAGACTGTTCTGTGAACCGTTTGAACAGTTTTCCGCAACTCAAATCTCAAAGCACGCGTAGGTTTTCTGTTTAGTTGGCTAGAGACCTTTATTAAACCAAGTTTTTCCAGGAAGACTTATATTTCTCTGCAGCTCTTGTTTTCAGTTCGCAAAATGACACGGTTCACTGTTTCTTCTTTTACACATGCCTTTTATATGAGCTCTGGTATAAGTTTAGGAGAATACGGTATAGTATACATGAAGTAGACCTCATACAAAGATAATCTGCATTGGTACCTCACTGTCATCTATTTCTATCGCCCAAAAGCAGTGTTCGCGTTGTTGTATTCGTCGCGGTATAAAGGGTGAGACGGGCAGTGAAATTTATGGGTAATGTGACATAATAAATATAATGTCTTCAAGTCACAAGGTACTAAGATCACAATCATCTATAGGCTGCAGTGACGCGACGTGAATGACGTGACGTGACGTCTAATAAAAAAGAAATTAGTCCGAAATCAGATAATTTCTTTCTTTAGCCCGGTTTGGTATCGAACTGTCTCCTAGTAAATGTAATTTCGCGACGAGCGGTTTCATCAGCGCGCCGTCCTGTCTGGCTTTTGCTTGTGAGTTAATTTGTTACTTTTTAATATGTAGAAAGCTAGTAATTACATTTCTGGGGAGCTAAAATATAATATAAAATATCAAGGTTATCATATCAAAACAAGTTATCTAATGAAGTTTTATATATCGATATTTTTATTTTCTATATATCTATTAGCAATACCGTAGCGGTAGTTAAATCTGAACTTTTAATAAAATTCTTCAACCATGTAAACTGCTTAATGAAATAATACAGCAAGTAAGATTTTAAACGGATTTAATAATAAAAGATAATCCTACAATAATAATTTATTAAATAACCGGTTGTCTATGTTAGCGTCGTTCATGTCTTTGGGTATATATAGCATGGAATAATAAACAGCACATTGTTTATAAAACATCAAGTGCAATTAATCTTTTATTGAGAAGATAACTTCAATAACATACTTAAAATCACCAAGTCTCGAAACAATAACAACATAAAAACAACTGTACTTATTTATGATTAGAAAAATAATACTAAAACAAAACCTAAAACTGAACGGAACTAGGCAAGAAACGATCCGTCGAAAGCTTTGCGTATTTATACCTACAAATAAAAATGTCGATCTGTAGATTTATGGGAGTGATTTTCTTTCAAGGAAGAATAAATCATTAGGGCCAGTCGTACGTCATTCGTCCCACAGAGCCGACAGCCGAAGGACTCCGGCCTGTATTGTGTTCCTGCGATTCCTGCGTATCCCAGATTAAGGGCAATATCCAGTCCCCTTAGCAAAATGATTAATCTAATTTTGTTAGTGAGTAGAGCATTCCGAATTGTAACGCGAAATAAATTACATAGTAGCCAAGGTAGTTTTAGTCTTAACAAGTCTGTGTAGTTTTAAAAAAAAAATTATTCCTGTTTGAAAAGGTATGCTAAGCGGATAAGAACTTCCTTTTTATCTCTATATATATTAGAAAAAGGAATGAAGAAATGGATCAAAGTAGAATGACTGCACAAATATATAGAGCGGATGTGAATTGAAGAGTTGGGATAGGACAACCTAGGCGAACATATCTTAACTAGATAGAATAAGTATTAAAGAACCAGGCCCATGAATATGAGTGGACTAATGCGAGTAAGGGGAGCGAGAGACGTATGCTAAGATCGTAGCAAGTAGAGTTCCATAGTCTCTGCCTACCCCGATGGGACACAGGCGTGATGTATGTATGTAATATATAATAACTACATCTATCTTCATCATATCAGCCGTAGGATGTCCACTGCTGAACACAGGCCTCCCAAAGTGACTGGCAACAGGACCGGTAACATACAGCCTTCGTTAAGCGGAATCTTGCAAATCTAGGAAATGTCTGAATTTTGACGTGACAACGTCTTCTAAATTGGTTTGCCGGGTGACACTTCAAGATACTGCGTTACGCTCCGCTCACGTTATGCGCTCACAATGAGAGCGAGTGAGAGGCACGCGTCCCTTCCACTCGGGCATGGTTAGCCCGCCTAAGAGCGAGAGAGACAGACATAAAAAGTGAAAGGCATACACACCGGTTCATGTCTTGCGCTTTTATTTCGCTTAGGCGCCTGCATATTCACATTAAAATTATTTTACCACTCAAAGTCGTTGTCACGTAAAACTTTCGCCCGTATACCGACTTTACAGGCAACCATTTTTTTTCAGTTAGTAAGTTTTTTAAATTTTATGGAAGATATACGGCACGGCCGGGCTGCTTCCAAAAATCTGATAAACATCTTCGCGTGTTTCAAGTTCGATTATTCGATAAATCTGTGTTACCAGCGATGACTTTTTGCAACGAAATTTTGTAGTAGTAGTCTATTAGTACCTATTTGCCCTATGAGTTAACTCGAAATAGGTCAAAAAGCTATGGAGAGGCAATTCTCGTAAAAGAAACAGAGTTACCGTGATATTGCGGTGGATTACGCAGAATCGATGGCCTACGGATCCGTAATTTCTGGAACCACGCACCGACAGACGCAGTGTAGGACACCCACTCATGAAATGGGCATACGATCATCTATCTTAGTATAAAGTAATATATACAAATGTGTTGACGGGTGTATTTTACAGAATCACGACACAAATAACTAGATAGAATAGATAGTATGTATACTATTTCTTTTCATACCGCAAGCATATATGTTTGCATATTCTTGCGGTACCTGGGGTATTCTTACACATAGACACATATCAAAACTTCCACGCAAACGATTTCGCGGGAAACTATAAATTTAGCTGTAAAGGTCTCAGCAATCTTTAACAATACCATCATAGACAACAAGCGTTCTAACGAGCTGAAAGTTTCAACTATTTAGTTACATTAAAATTGTATTAGTTGCCGTCGGGTACCGGCACAGTAGAATTGTTCCTTTATACAAGGTGTGGGAAGAGGAGACTTAAGTACCAAAACTGACCGATGGCGTTTTAGCACCAAAAACAGCGTAGTTCGTTTATAACTGGGTGGGGGTGGGCAGCAGCGTTTTAAAGACAAAAATCTCACTTTCTTGTAAAGGCATATGCCTAGCAGTGGACGTTTACAGTTACTATGATGCGTTTTGAATTACATTTATTTTTCAATAAATGTAGTTCGCATTTAAGCATGTCCAAAATAAATTCAATAAATTCAATTTCAATTCTAAATTACTAAATCCTATGCACATGTAATGCTTGCTTCATTTAAGTATGTTAAATTTACAAACAATCGTGTGTGATATTTATTTTAAATAATTTATTTTATTTCTAGTTTGTTTAAAACAATGGCTTTATGGTCTTCTTCTCCAAATTCACTTGACTATGTCATGGAAAGTACGATAGGTATTGTGTAACCTGAGGTAGACCTTGCACAAAAGGTTATCTGCATTGGTACCTCACCAATCGCCAAATAGCAGTATTCGCATTGCTGTGCTCCAGTTTGAAGGATGAGAGTGGCAGTGAAATTACTGGGTAATGTTACATAATATCTCCAAATCAAAAGGTTGGCAATGTTCTTGTGATATTACAAGCATCTATAGTGACGCTCTTACTATCACACGGACTGTACGCTTGTATGTCGACTTAGTCAAAGTCTATATTATATACCTATTATTATTAATGAATATGGCAAACGCTCTATTTTAACCAAGTATCCCTACTATATATTATATATAATATTATAAATGCGATATATAATATTATAAATGTGATATATAATATTATAAATGCGAAAGTAACTCTGTCTGTCTGTCTGTTACGCTTTCCCGCTTAAACCTCCCAACCAATTTTGATGAAATTTTGCACAAATAATCTTTAGAACTTTCGAATTAAAAAATAGGCTATGTCCTGGCTCTTTTATAGTTCGAAATAAGGGTTGTAAGGGGTCAAAAAGGGGGTTGAAAAGTTGTATGGAAGTATCGCTATTTTTTGAGCTGGAAACTTGAAACTTATTTTTCAGGCCATAGATTCGATATCTTTGTTCAAGTTCAAGCACTTTTGAATCGTCAATAAAATAATAATAAGTGATAATAATACCATTGATATTTTCAATAAAGAAGTTATTTTATGCATATTTATATATATTATGACGAATCGGATCATCCAAGTGATCATAAAAGTTATCTAACACAGATAAGTTCATTAAGTCTTAAAACTAAGTTAACTGCAGGTTCATTATGTGGTGGTGATGAAGGTTCTACCAACACCGCCTATGCAGTAGTTGGCGCTAATAAGACCCTTACCGGTGTTGACATTAACAAACCATTGTCTTAAAGCTAGTTTTTAAAGCAGTTCAATCCCAAGCAGTTTTGTCGTTGACATAATCTTTAAAGCAATAGTGAGCTTTGAAGATAAGCTTATTTCACACAATTACCCTTAAATCAGTTATTTATTTTATAGAAAGTAGCCACTGCGAGCTTATATTTATTTTTGTATTAACATTATGCTTATCAATTTCCGTCCTGAAGTTATCTAGGTTTTTATGGATATACATAATATTTTCGTAAATATTTTGACAGTATATAATGTTAATACAAAAATCATTACATTAATTTTTTTAAATTTCTTTTCTAGCGAGTCTGTTGGTGATATTTTGTAAATCGCACGAATAGCCTCTTCTGCAAAACAAATATTGCGTGAAAATCAGCTGCAGCTACCCCACAGCAGGATACCATAAGACATAATGCTATGAAAGTATCTAAAATAAACTAAACGAGCAGTTTTACATCTGTAAATCGGAGGAGGAGTTATTTTATCGTTCATTAAATGAGGAAACACACCACTGTTAAATCAGTTGTTAAATATTGCTGCTAAGTCGGGCGCTAGAACTTGCACAAGGGATGTTAGGACATGAACATTAACTCAACGCCGAAAAGCCATTTATCTATAATGGCTTTCTTAGCATTAATTGATTTAAATACCGTAATTATATCAAAAGGTTTAATATGCTCAAGTTTTAATTTAATACTACATTAAGACACGTTATTTTTAAGCAAAGCGATGACTGACAAAGGTAAATAATCAAAGACGTGGTAATAGACATTCATATATCGGTTAAAAAAAAAAAATTCTATGCAATTTCTAATCCGGATTCTATTAATTTATCACCAATTTTAAGTTTGAAATCACTGTCCAAGTTTTTCGATCTACCAGTGTCTTTATTATTAATAGTCGAAGACTTTTTAATTACATTATTGCAATTTCGGATTTTCGTTTTTAAAAATATATTCTGCTTTAAGACAATTTGCTTTGATTTTTTTTGAATAATTTCTAACATGTCGGAACTCATCACTTTCGTCATGTCGCCGCTTTTCATACACATTTTTTCTTTGTTTATATAAGTCCGCAGTGGCCCGTGCGCTGAATACTGATACATTCGTAACTGCAACACATTTTGTAAGAATATTATATTCTTTAATGAAACTACAAAAAAAGAATCATATATCTCATTAGGGTCTAAATTTGCTGTCAAAAGAGGCAGTTTTTAAGGCAAATTATACCTCATTCTGTCTAAGAACTTTTTCAGTTACGGGCACAAAAGTAAAAGTTTTTCTAAAAATATTTTTACTGAATGTTTTAAATTATTTTAGTGGTCCCAAATAATCTAATTCGAGTTTACTAATTATACTTTTACGAATTGGAACAATGCCAGAAAAAATATTATCTATACTGCTAGCAAATTACGTTATTTATTATTTATCTAATAAATAATAAATAAAATATGGTTAGTTTTAAAGACGTAGAAAATATTAATTATAAATTAATTATAAACTAAATTATATAATTATTAATTATAAACTAAAATATTAATATTAAAGTCTCCACACACAATAACCTATTTTCTACTGTTGCATAATTAAAATAAGATCTGTGCAATTTGTAATACAAAATTATCAAAATTGTTCAAGGACGGTCTGTAGTTGCATACATTAATGAACTGCTCTAACTCTATAGAAGATTATTCTATTCCACAAAGAGGCACATAATATCCTTGCAATCTTTAAATTTCATCAATTTAGTCTAATAAGAAAGACGGTACCGCAATTTCCTCACGCTTTATGTCCAAAGGTAGGGGGTCATTACGCTAGCTTTCGCGCTTTAATGAGTAGTTTACCCTTGCAAATGTATTCTTTTACACCCTGCATCTTGAGTCGTTCTCGGCAAATTATTCATTTTCATTGTTGTCGTTTGGGTCCTAGATTTGGGGGAAAGGCAATTTGTTAGCAACGATGCTTAATGCGTGCCTGTTTGATGAATTAATACATGAAATTAAAACTTGGTATCCAATTTTACAATATTCGAAAACGCAGGTCATAGTCCTCGTTGGCCTAGTTAAAGTTCAAATAAAGAAGAAACACTTCACGCTAATTTTAATATATTATGCATTAGAAGTGGGTGGGTACATTAAGTTAATTAAAACATTAATTGCGCACACTGCCTTGCGTTTGTCACACACATATTTAATGTTTATATTTGTGCTAAATGCATGATATTTAGCATTTGTGAACTCTTTTGTTTATGGTTAAAGTTACTTGATAAAAATATATTAATATTATTTATTTTTAATATGTATAACTGCTGAGTGTAAAACAATTACAATTAATTACATCTTATATCATATTACGCAATCTGTGCATACTTATACTTTTATTCTTTATTTATTAGTAAAATACCCCTAATTAAAATAATTACTACTTTTTTGTATAATCATCATGTCAGCCGTAAGACGTCAACTGCTGGACATAGGCCTCCCCAAGTAATCTCCAATAGGACCAGTTGTGTGCGGCCTGTGTCCAGCGTGATCTTGCGGTTTTAGTCAGATCGTCCGTCCAACTCGTGGTTGCGCGTCCAACGCTACGCTTGCCGCGGTTTCCACTCCAGAACCTTACGGCTCCTTCGGTTCAGGGTACTAAGCGCCCTATCCACTGCTTTTATCTTACTAATCATCGTCATCATACCAGCCATTAGAAGTCCACTGCTGGACATAAGCCTCTCCAAGTAGCAAGTGTGTTGGTAATCGCAGAGCGCTGCTATCGTGGCGGGAATGCTGCTACCCATCCCCGCCCTGTGCATTTGAGCTGCACTGGTTCGGATGGATATACCGTCATCTATCGGTTCTGGTACCTTACTCGCCTCTTACGATACCTGGTGCAGTGGGAGGTATTATTCTATCCTGCCGGGAACTCACGGCTAAACTTACTAATACGCCGGGCTTTTGTTCTGTTACGTATCTCCTTATTCCTGATTTGATCGCGCAGAGATACTGGCAGAGATACCCTGTTCCATATCTCGGTCCGAATCTATAGGTCGTAGGGCTATTTTCAGTTAGCTCATTAGACCAATAGTAAGAGACCACGTTTTGCCACCACAAGTCAATGCTGGTAGCACACATTGCCTTTTGACTTAAGGCACCGAGGTATGTCGGACGAGAAGATGTCTTGCTGATTTCCCAACGCTTCTTGGCCGAGGTGGATTCTGCGATTTATGTATAAATTGGTGATTAAAGTTATCACTACTATGATCGACCCAGCATTCACGGAAAACTGTGCGTTCACCTATGTTCGCCTGAGTCATTACTTACTTCTACTGAGATATATCACTGAGTGTAAATATAAGATAAACTGAGAGTAAATCCTGTTAATTGATGGATCCTACGAAAACATGTAGCATATCGCCTATTTATTTATTTTAATGTTTTGTTTTAGTAGTAAAAGTAACATTAGCTTTATCACGCTTTAAATTAAGTTATTAATAATGTAATTTATAATTAATGTAAATGTTTTTATAATTAATTTTAATGGACGACAACGAAAGTACAAGTACTTTTATTCAATTCATTATAATCTAGATTATGAACAAACATTTCTCACAGAACAATTCTGTCAAGCAGCCGACTTATTTATCATTTAATTAATCTCCTGGCTGAGCCGCTTTTTTAAAGGGAATATTTTATTATTCCTCTCACGGGGTCTCCGATAATATTTACAGTTCTCTGTTTTGTTTAGAATATTATTAGGAGATCCGTTGTGCCCGTCCCTCCCAAGTTCAGTTAGTCTCGGGTATCTCCCGTCGGAATTATTTATGTTTCAAATTGCTTCTGTTATTGTTTGAGAACTCCAAAATTATTAACTAACAGGCTGTAAATAATAGACGGATAAATTTCTTATTGTGAAATATTGTTTTGGTATATTACGTTTTATTTTACAGGTTGTTTGTTTGTGATTTAGTTAATTATATTAATAAAGGACATAAGTTAAGTTATGAAGGTTAAAATGCATTTAAGTAAAAGCAGTTTATTTAAACTATATTATGTATGCTACCATTAATGTATACAAATATATATATATATATATATATATATATATATATATATATATACATTAATGGTACCTACCTACCTAACCACTGAGTACTTGTTACTACTGCATAGTTATTGGCAGGTGTCGCTTTCCTATTTTTAATGATTAATATATATAATAGCCATAGAGTTGATTTTATTAAATATATGTAGTTACTTTTTACTCTTAACCGATTTTAATATAGTACTCATATTCTTTAAAATCTTCCCGAATACAAATTTACTTGTGTGGACTTATGTCATATAAACCATAATTAATTTCGTAACTTAGTTAACTTTACTACTACATTTACTAAGGCGGCGTCGCCGTCTATCGAAGCACAAGAATTTGCCACTGCGTCCTTCGATATGTACTTTATAGAACACGAGCTTGATCTATCTGTAAAATCCGTTTCTAAAACGTCATTAGTTACAAAAAACATTTTTTGGGCTCCGTTACTTTTTAACCTATTCAAGAGATAAACAGTAAATGGTCTAGGAGTCTCCGCCTACCATTCGTTGAGTTTAAGCAATGCGATTCCTTATAACTTTGATAAAGCACCCATTCGAATTTTACGGAGTGAACGTAATAATTCTCTGTTTGAGATTCTTGTCAAAACTAAGTGTATTCCTCGTCTATATGCATTGGGGTGGCGCCACCGGCTAGGGAGAATATAAGAATTGCTCGCTGACAAAATTTACTTAACAGAACGTTATGCATTTTTAAACAAGTAGGAAGCCGTTGCAGCCACTTCTGATCTTCTTTGACTCATATGCGTAAAATAAACTGACAAATTGAGCGATTGCTATTTCCGCCGTATTAAATAACTTAACCGAGTCCAATATCTTCAGATTCTAGATACATCAAGGTATTAGTAAAATATATATTTACTAATATATATATATATACATATAAATATATTTCACTAATACCTTGATGTAATTTATAAAAAATTACATCCCTACTAATATTATAAATACGAAAGTAACTCTGTCTGTTTGTCTGTACGCTGTAACGCTTTCCCTCTTAAACCTCTAAACCGATTTTAATGAAATACGGCACAGACAATCTTTGGACCCTGAGAAAGGACATAAGCTATTTTTTAATTCGAAAAAAGGGTTGTGAGGAGTCGAAAGGGGGGATGAAAAGTTGTATGGAAGTATCGCTATTTTTTGAGCTATAAACTTGAAACTTATTTTTTAAGCCATTGATTCGATATAAATAAACATGGCATTCAAAGTTTATATAAGTTAAGGGAAAGAGGTATGGTACCAAAAAAAACCATTCTACGCGGACGAAGTTCCGGGCACAGCTAGTCATTTATAAAAGATGCGGGTGTAGTCTAAAAATGTGCCTTCAAGATTCCCTTTGAGCTACTTTTCGCCCGGGCATGCCGCAACGCTGGCAAAATTGCAGTGCAAGGTTTTCCTGTAATTACCTAATTTATTACTTCTCGTTTCTACTTTGGAGCGCCAGTGCTTAGCAATATCCAAGCTGAGTTTATAACATTCATTATTGTGTAAGTCTCAACTAAGTTATTCAAATGATTAAATAAGAATGAACAACGGACTACGTAATTATCGGTAAAAGCTTTTTCGTTGTCGAGTCTTTACTCGATAATTACGATGTTAATCAAATTAAATTAATATTATACTATATACTAATATTATAATATATACTAGGTGTCGTAAGAGGCGACTAAGGTGCCGGAACCGGTAGATAGCGGTATATCCACCCGAAACAGCACAACTTATATACTACAAGATGGGGATGGCAGCAGCGTCCTCGTCGCAAAGCTGTCCTCTGCAATTGGCACCACGTCTACCCAGCACAGCAGTTATGGGCAAAAAACTCCTGTCTTGGACATATGTTCAACAGTGGACTTTCTATGGCTGGTATAATAAGCTGTACCAAATACTACTAATGTTATAAACGCGAAAGTTTGAATGTATGTTCTAAACTGAAATAAGCTTTAGATAATAACGCTTATACATCAGAATAGCCGCGGGGTACCGGCGGAGTAGAATAGTACCTCCCTTTGTACCAGGTGTGGAAAGAAGCGACTGAGGTAAGAGAACCGATAGATGGCTGTATAACCATCCGATACAGCGCAACTTAAAATTTGAAAGTTGCGCTCTGCAATTGCCACCATGCTTGCCCAGCGCGGCAATTATGGGCAAAATTCCCTCTATCTTGGGAAGACCTATGTTCAACAGTAGACTTTCTATGGTTGATATGATGATGATGATAATGATGATACATCAGAATAACACATAGGCCAAGATTTATAAAAAAATGTCCAAAATATAACGATAAGTGTTTTTACTCTTTAAACGCCTGGCAATCTCTATCTGCACATTTGCTTATCATAGTGTTGTGTTTGAGGTGTACACAGGAACGAAATATTTTCTACATCTAAATACACATATAAACAAAGTTGAAGTGTCTGTTTGTAATATCAAAATTGCTCTTTGAAGGTCTTTAAATTTCGGAAGCTGATGATAAATGAAACCGCGAGGCGTAGCTAGTAAAGTAATACATATTTATGTTTAAGGGACCACCCTTACTTCGTCCGGGTACATACAAGGTTTTATCTTAGTTTTTATCGTGTTTGTGATCGTTGTTTTTATATTTAATCCCGTTACAGAGGGAGTTTAAATCCTTTTCTGGGTCATCCTAACCTACAAATAATCCCTTGCATACAAACATTAGGTTATAATTTTTTTTCACACAAGAGTACCGACAATTACAAATATATAAAAAAAAAATTGCCCAATTTTGTGTAGTCGTAAAATTATGACAGTTCGACAGTTTTTCACAAAGGTTATGATCTCAAATATCATAATAAGGTAATATAATACTCTTTGGTCTCAATCAAATCAATTATCATTCATACAATATCTCATACATTCACCAGACTCCGTGGTAAGACGCTTAAAGCAATTGTGTTACGGACATCAGACAAAGGAGGAATCACAAATATAATACTTAAATATATATTTTTACCACGCAGACACAGGTCAAACACAAATCCATTGTAAATAAAAAATTACAGTAACCTTCGATAAAAAAAAGTTGCTCGAGGAGAAGCAAGACCCACCAGCGACCCGGTTTAACCAGGTTTAGGGCAACACACAATATCACGTAGCATATGCAGGCAAACCAGAGATGCGATGCCCACATCCAGCTTTGGAAACTTAGAGGATTACTGTTGCGGATCCTCGTGTTTGAGTTGCTGAGTTTTCACTGGATATACCTTAATAAAAAACACTTTTTAAACCTAGGTATTACTTACCTTGTACTATGCAAAGCCTGTGTAAGGAGCCCTCCTGGAATGTCCTGAGCTGTATATAGAGCGTTCATGTTTCTGGTCACTAAGGGTTGCAGCCAGTAACTAAAAGGGTTTCTTGCTTTTCTTTATGGAACTGGCTGGCAATAGTAGGGTCAACAGTCCAGAATGATGCAAAACAAGCAAAAACAAAGTTCGTAGCAGGCGTCGAGTTGCGGATACGTGCCCAAGTTCATCTATCTATCTATTTGTCAATATTAAGCACAATCGTTTACAATTTTAGGATAGTTTATGATCTCGCTGGTTAGATAATAAACTGGAGGTTCCCACAATATAAAGGTATTTAAGGTGATATCTAAAACATTCTTAATATAAAATCCAACGTATTTTAGAGTCAATGTAATTTTCATGGGTGCCGTAAAATTTTACCGCACCCCACGGAAAATATGACATCCAATTTACGTGCATACCACATATTATATGTCTATATGATACACTGGAAAACTCGGGTTCAATAAAAATGTAGGTTACTTTAATATAGGTACTTGTGCTACCAAAAGGAGATAATTACGTTAAGATATAAAGAAATAAATTTGGACTTTATACATTCAGACACAAAATATAAAAAGAACAATATTGTACAACAACGAAGAGTATAACAAATACGCATACGCATTTATAATGTCTATAAAAACGCATAGATTAAAAAACAACGCTATAAAATACAGCTGTACGCGATAAAGGACATAAATAAAGCCTTATCTGTATTTGTAACCGATATGTTTTCAAACGAGATACTGAAATTAACACTGCCTAGAAACAGGACACAAACTTCAGACAATTTCACTAGGTAAATAGCGCAGCGACCGCCGCCTGTAAATAAAGCGGATGGATCCAGCTCGCCGACCGCTTCATTCCGATTACGCGCCAACCCGATATTCTCGTGAAAACCTCTACATAGATAATGATAGATAGGTTTCATGGCCCCAGGTTGGATTGAATATTTATAGGCTAGATAATTATAACAATGTCGTTCTAATATTTTACTGAAATTGTTGTTTATTTTCCGTATATTAAAATAACATACACTTTAAGCTTAAAACCGTTAAAATTTGGTATCGATTTTTTAGATTAAGTAGACTTTGAAATTAGTATAAATTTAGTCTTATTTCCTGTTAAGTACTATCACGGAATAAGGTCAATGTGTGAGATGCTCTCTGGATTTATTATTATTACTAATTTTGTGCGTTTATAAATTAGAATTTTAATTATTAGTATCACGCACTGAAACTTTACTAGTAAAAAGTTTTACCTTATCGTACCTTATCATATAGCATATATACTAAAAAGAAGGCGTAGGTTATTATGTTTGATATTATTCGTTATACCGTATATAAAAAGATGTTTTGTATATTCTTTGGGGTATGAGAATTATTCGCGAACTTACATCATTAGATAGTAAAAAATCTTATTATATTTTATTCTACTATAGAATATTTTTATAAAGTGCCATTAAAAATACATATAGTATTAAAAAAACCAGTGTAATATGTTTTGAGGTAAAACTTAACAATAAAAAAAAACAAAAGTCAAATATTTCCTTCTTTACGTCTGTTTTCATATAATTTAGATTCTCTAAAATCTATGTCTTTGTCGCCCTTGAATACGATTGTAAAGCAATTTTGAAATAGTTACCTACTTCTTGGGTTATTTTATTTCCTTGGCCTAGTTACTGAGAATTTTGACTTAATAACGAAAACTCCTGATTCAGCTAGGATTTACTTACCCAATTCCCAGTCTTATAGTAAACCAAAAAAAGCCGTGTCTCTACACCGTATTATTAATCCAGAAAGCTATGTACATACACATGTCTGCTACGTGTAATGTTAGTGTTGCGTTTAATCCCACAAAAGCACGCTGGCTCTATGAATCCCGAGCATAGCCGCAACCGTTGGCTGTCGACTATTTTGTGGCGCAAAAACGCAATATGCTTTGATATGTATGGGGCCAGCTTTACTCTGTCCATGTTTGTTTTGTGCGATCGCATTGTGGCGACCTTATTTCTAAAGGTTAAACATTTAATCGAAGTGATATTTGATTGCTTTTTTAGTTAGGTACATAACAGTTATCAGTATGTTATGCAGATTTTAAATCTCCCACGATAATTTAATCATCAATAATTTAAAAAAATATACGAATTAAACTACTCTTCTCACGTCTTTCAAACGCGATTCATTTCGAATTATACGTTTTCAACTTTGACACCTTTTGTCGATCTTCTGAACATACAGAAATTTCGAACAGAAAATGCAGTTTTGTTATGTGTAGTAAACGTTAAAAGTTAATACGAAAACTAACAAATTTAATCCAGATTTAATAGTAAACATAAGAGTATGAAAATAGGTAGTAGCCGATTCTCAGACCTACTGTGCATATAAAATGTCATAGAAATCGATTACGCCGTTTCGGAGTATGGTAACCAATATTGTGACACGAGAATTTTATATATAAGATAAATAGGTCACGGTACCGGAGCCATGTAGAGGTTTTGTTTTTGCATGTATTTATTAAAGAATACTCTTCTTTAAACGTAACTCTAATCCTTTAAACGTAAGGGTTTAGTACGTACGTAGTTAAACGTAATCGACTTAACAGATTATTTTTGGTTAATTTTGGAATTTGTACTAGTCCTATGGTGTGGACTTCTTTTAATTTTTACAAAGCGAACGACATGATATTTTCTATAGTGTTAGTTTCATCATCATATTAGCCATTGAAAGTCTACTGCTGGACGTAAGCCTTCCTAAGAAAGGGGGAATTTTACCCATAACTGCCGCGCTAGGCTGCTGCCCATGCCCGCCTTGTGCATTTGAGCTACACTGTTTCGGATGGATATACCGCCATCTGTCGGTTTTGGAACCCCAGTCGCTTCTTACGACACCTGATACAGAGGGAAGTACAATTCTACTCTTCCGGTACGGATAATGTTAGTTTTTGACTTTTAGTCAAATATTACAGATTACTTTTCAGATTACGTCACGATATAATAATAACAATAAATAATAAATTCCCACAACATCTCATACATTGACCTGATTCCGTAATAAGTCGCTTAAAGCGCTTATGTTACGTTCGTAAGATGACAGAGGAATCACAAATTACTTAAATATATTTAATACTTAAATACATATATTTAAGACCCAGACACAGAACAAACGCAAATATCATCATAAAAATATTTACCCTGGTAATTTGATTTTCGGACTTATGATATTAGATGGAAAAGGATCACTACCATCTACGCAGTCGGGCCCGTTATCTTGAATATAAAATTCTACATTTTCAATATATAAAAAAATTGAGTATATCGATAGCATTAAACTCGTAATAGGATTACATTCAAATTTTTGTATGTTCAATTACCTACACATTTAAGAGATGGCTCGGATTTCTTAGTACAAAAAGAAAACTAGAAAAATACGACATGTCTTCTAAGGTTTTGGTAGTGCAGTCCCCTGGCAAGAAAAAGATGCAGGTTTGAGTCTCGACTGACGGCAGCTGTTTTTTTCTTTTTAATTATAAATAAGTTATTTTACAGATAATAATAATAATAACTTTATTCAACAACAATGCTTGGGTGTAGCGCTAATTGTTCAGTTATATGTATATATGCGTTTAATGTTAATGCGTTTATGTATACAAATATGTATGTCACGTTTATCTATGTTGTATATATATTGTCTGCACCACTATATATATTTTTTCTGTTTCGTGTAATGGTTGACTGGGAGATAATGCCATCTGGCATTAAGTCCGCCATTTGTACATTTTGTAACATTTTTTGCAATAAAGTTAAATAAATAAAATATCCTTTGTATCTTTTAAATTTCAATGTTATTTGTAAGTTTTGCTTGCCTTATTTTTTACGTCCAATAAATTTATTAACTTTTTTTTTAAATCGGTTTTGTTACACAAATTGTGTTTCATAAGTTTAAAAATCACTTGCAGCATTATAGTCATTTAATTATATTTTGTACTTTTATATAGAAAAGGAGATTTGCACCCGCCCCGTCATCTTTCATACTAAGCAACTTTCAAACGGTATATTGGATTGGCTTAACCAAAACTAATTCATTCGAACTCCACCGTTGTTCAAAGCTACATACACATTATTTAACCTAGCTAATAGGCGGCAAACTTCAATGTTCCTCACATTAAAAGTATGTCCTTAGTGAGAATCGAACCCACAACGCTTGGTACACCAGGACACTATCTAATGCGGCATCGGGGCCGGGGCAAGTTTGTCTACGCACCTGCTTGCAAGTGCTCTAAGCTCAACACATCGTTTCCCTCGTGCCTCTCACAATAAAAGCAACATTGCCTCCAACACCGTAGCTCTTGTGTCAGTCACATAAGAAGCTCCGTATATTTTGTATAAAAAAATCCAATATACCAGTAATCTCGGGAAATAAAGGTCTGTTGGGGTGAGGCGAGACAGACGTATTTGATTACCTCGCCGCGAGCTTCTTGTAGCCCGCTACTTGTTTTTGTTTTATAAAAATACTTGTACATTTTTAAGTAGTCCAAAAACATAAGTAATGGCTTAACTCAATCTCAACTAGCTTTCGTAATATTGTACTTTATAACTATCTTCCAGATTACTTATACTAACAAATGTTGATCATTCCTTTTAATACGTCATTTTAACAAATTTGGTCGTGTGGTACGTTTCCGGTTAAGTTAATGTTTCCCCTGTACAAGGTATCGTAAGAAGCGACTGAGGACGCGGGACTGACAGAGGGCGGTATAAACACTCGTTGGAGTGTAGCTCTAATGCAACAGGGTGGGGATGGGCAGTAGCATTCCCATTGCGAAGCTGCGCTTGCCTCTACGATTGCCCCTCCCCTGGGTAGGCCTATGTCCGTCCAGCTGTGGACGTTTTACTATGTTGGCTGCTATGCAGATGATGATAAAATATGTAAGGAACGTGGGCATTTCTTAAAAAAAGAACATATTTGCTGGTGAAGCCTTCGTTACAGGAGCTTGTTGCATGTTTCGTAATCTTGATAAAACAAACTATATATGTTCGTAGGAATATCTAGACACAGTGATCACAAATTCAATGTTGAAAAAAAATGTTTTTTGTAACATGAAATTTGTAAGAATATTTTTTTTTCTGTTTGTGTTAATGTTTTTTATCGTCAGTCAGCCAGATGGTAAATAATAACCACTGTGCATTGATACCTGCAATGCCAAGGGAATCGCAGGCACGACTCAATCGCAAATCTTTATTATGTCGATGGCAACATCGACATAATAAAGATTTGCGATTGAGTCGTGCAGACGTAGTCAACAATTTTTTTCGTACGCCGAATATTTGTTAAGCTTTTTGTGTTTTGAATATCACTTTAAAGACCCACACACATATTTAAGCATATTTCATAAACGATGCTGTTACAGTTCAAGTACGTTTTAAAGTACTTGTAGCGCGGTAAATGTGAAAAATTACTTCATTGATTCTTCACGTTTACATGCTCACACTTCATTAAATAACTAATATACTTATACTATTACTAATATATTACTTTACCGCTTTTTAGCTGGAATATATAAACTTTATGTAAGTAGAAACTATGTGAACCATCCTATTTAATTCTAAATTTAGTTAATATTATAATATACTAAGATTGCAGTAAAAATCATGTTACATAGAAAAGCAAGAGAATTACAGCATTTTAATATTTAAAAATTAAAATACTTTGCATCATTATAATATCAACCAAAGATAGTCCACAGGTTTTTATTCTTTACTTCACTTCGATAACCAAGCATACGGCCCAGATTAGTAAGCGTCACTGCAGCCTGTAGACGCTCGTAATCACAAGGATATCACTAGCGCGTTGCCAATGTTGCCAGCCTTTTTCACGCTTCAAAACGGAATAGAGCAAAGCGGTCACTGCTTTTTGGCGGTTACCTGGACCTAGGCCTCATAAAGAAAAGCGGAAATGGTCACACTTGGCAGGATGGCAATTTCAGATTTTGACAGGGATGCTGATGCAGATTTTTGTCTTCATGTATGTAGGCTATGCTGTTTCAGATAGCAATTTCGCCATCTGTCAGCTACGGTTCCTTAGTTCCCTCTGTGATACTTTGTACAATGAGAGTTACTGTCTCCGCAAGCATAGGACTGCGCTAATAGCTGTTCAATAGCATGGTCAAAACTAAAGCGTTATTTTGTTAAGAACATAGACATTTTAAAAGGACCGTTCGTCGTATGTTTTTTTATCATTTATCGTCTGTATATATCTTTTTATACCTAGTTCTGCCGCCAGACGTAGTTTTGATTACAAATTTGTTTAAAATCATTGATTTAAAGGTGAAAAAGTGGATGCAATAAAATTAACAATACGCTTATGAAAAAGCAACAATATCTATATATACACATTAAATACATAAATATCTTACATTATAAATAAATATTTTCTTAACCATTTTTACTGGATTGTTTCAAACATTACAACAATCCTTTATTATACCTAATTATACTGCGGGCAAATGTAAAATATTCTGCTGTTAATTGAAAGGACGGAACGTTATCCCGGCCGATACAAAGTAATCAACCCACCGCAAAAGGAATCCGTTAAAAAACCCTGCCTACTTTTAAAGTGAAATAACCACCAACCATTTGAAATTCAACTCACCTTTAAAAATTTAAGGGTCGCTAAAAAGTTTTAGGTCCAATTCAGCTGAACATTTAATGCAATAATTCTTATACTATTTTAACAACGCCCAGAGAATTATTAAAATAAATTAAATGTTCATACCCCCTTTTGCTCCCTTATGGGGTGATTTTCAAAAAATCTAATTACATATGTTTCAGGACATTTAATAAAGAACCTTTATACTGAATTTCATTCGAATTTTTTCAAAACCAGGAAAGTTTAATATTAAGTTAAGGAAAAACGGGGAATACCGTTTTGCGACTTTAGGGCAGCGATTCCTTTTTCAAAAATCCTTTTTTTATCTCCTCCCATACGTTATAAAAAGAACCCCCATGAAAAATTTGAAGTTCCTAACCCTTATAGTTTAGGCCCTGCGTTGATATGTCAATCATTCAGTCAGCTTCTCCTTTATAAATAAATAAAAAGATATTATATATATGTATAGGTCTTAAATCGCTGGGGAATGTAGAGTAGTTTAGCAATGCAAGTTAGATACCGAGCGTTCCCATGGGAAAATACCTACAGCATTTTAAAGTTTTATTCAGCTTACTATTAGTAAAGGATTTATACGTATAATTTATACCTTCTGGTCTTGGGTATAAGCCAGCTTTTACAACAATGCAAGAATGTAAAAGAGTTGAAGAAAGATTAAACACTCAAATCAAGGTTTTGGGTGGGGCAAGGTGCTAGAATAGAAAAAGCTATTGCATCCCATTATCACTTTTCATACTTTTCTGAAAAGGACAATCATATGGACCGAGGCACTTTAACTTAGAGTGTTTCAATAAGAGAAGAGAGAGTAAAATATTATTTTGTGTCATCTTTAGGGGAAAAGGCT
Source organism: Heortia vitessoides (assembly GCA_020976665.1). Taxonomy (NCBI): domain Eukaryota; kingdom Metazoa; phylum Arthropoda; class Insecta; order Lepidoptera; family Crambidae; genus Heortia; species Heortia vitessoides. Next base: position 15,137,233 of record JACJUM010003085.1, read on the forward strand.
GAAATTAAAAGATGTAATCGTTTTAATAAAATATTGCTATTTATTTTCTCGGGTACTGCGCGGTACCAAGTCTTTCCACTTTGTTCTCTCTTCAGCTAACTGTTCTATAGACTCCTATACGTTTCTCTCTGTCCGTTCTAAATTACTTTTTTCTTAATTACGAACATTGGATTTGTAAAATTGTGTCCTGTTCGTGTTTGTTCCATTTTCACGGTTATTATCTTAGTTTGAAAGGAATATTTTAGTAATCATAATGTTAAGACGAGTCCGCCTATAATCATTTGTATTGTTACATTTTGGATTGTTTATATGCATATGTATAAAAAGGCATACTTTCGGATATTCTTACACCAATTCCTGGCCACATAAGATTTGTTTTGTCTTTCTTCTAATTGGTTTAATTTCACCTTAAAATTATAGAATTATTTTTTCAGAGAGTATTAATCATCATTAGGTAAAGAGAGCAGGATGTAGTATATTCACTATTACCATGAATAGTCTATCAATATCCAAAACTATCACTCATTTACAATTCTAATGAAGTTCACAAAAGCCGAGTGACCCGTACTGACCTTCGCTTTAAAAGCTACTGGCTCGCTCGGACCATCGATCTTTGCTTTACCAAAAAGAGGAAGACTTTTCAATGCATAGCCGTAGTCTATGTATACACTACGTAACGCAGTGGCCGCAATATAATATACAATTGAAAGGGTAAATGCTACGAGTGCTGTGCTACGGGCTACGAATATTCGTAGTTTGAGAAAGAGTAAAAGTGTATGTTTTACTTTTAAATAAAATTGTATGTATAAATATGTCTGTCTGGGTAAGAAAAATATTGCATCTGAATTTTTAAATGTTCTGTCAGGATCCGTGTATGGTTAACCTAAAGGACATTGCATGAATGTCACACAAGCAAAGTCACATTCGTACGCATAATGACAAATAGCGAATAAAGAAAGGAAGAAAAAAGTCTTGCCTCTTTCTTGTTCCATCTTTAATATTTTACTCATTAATGAAATAAAACAATGGACGATCAAAAATACGATAAAAAATACCATTAAAATATTGCAACAAAACTCGATTTGTTTCCAACTTAAAACATCAATTCAGCCATTGGAAGTCCATTGCTGGTCAAAAAAGAACGATTTTTCAAGTAATTGTTGCACTGGGCAAGCGTGTTGGCAATATCAGAGCGTAGCTTTCAGGACGAAGATACTGCTGCCCACCCCATTCTATGAATTTGAGCTACACTGTTTCGGATGGATATACCGTCGGTTCCGGTACCTTAGTCGCCTCCTACGACACCTGGTACGAGGGAAGTGATATACTCTCTGCCGGTACCCCACAGTAATATAAAAAATAAGGCAATATAATCTTTTAACGAAATTAAATTTCTCAATTTTGAACGCTAGTAATGATTTACATAGTTAGTCGTTAACATTAATGACCTAACTTCAATATAATCCTTAAAGCTCGTTCTAGGGTAATTATATTGCCCAGAGGTGACGCGAAGTTACCGTTTGAATAGGTAGCCACCACCAACCTTCTTTGTAGTCGGTAATTTAATAAATTCTACTTAGCCACAGACAAAAGGACCCAAACTTGTGATATTTAGCCCTCCGGCTATGAGGCGTCTTTATTCAGTTACAAAAAAAAAAATTATTGAAGGCAACACAATACAATGCTTTATTTTTCAGTTTTATCTTTAGACGAACTTAATATAATGCTACTATCATGACGACAAAGATTTATCTCCAGAAAATAAATTCTTTTAATACCAAAATACATAAATTAATTCTTAATAATCTCAGTCTATAATAAAACTATTCAGAACGAAACTTAAAACGTCGAACTAAAAATGTAAAAAGTTAATTAAACCGCGTTTTAAATTCGTTAATTGTAAGTAGTTATTTATGGTAAATATTTTTTATATTCCGTCCGCGCGATATTCTCTTTGTATTGTTTGCTGAGGATATTTACTAGAGATCAGAAAACCTTTCGTTCACTAGAATTAAAGTTGTTCAATATACTTAATTTTATCAAAATCCAAGAACGCGTGTCAAACATACAGATAGATAGACGCATACTTTCGTATTAATAATATCAGTATAGAGTAATATCTCGAATTAGCACTATTTATTTGAGTGATAACTAATGTGTTTTTTATTAAAAACTCGACGGACGCCATTTTGATATACTCCCATTTATACATATTTTAGGTTTGAGTTCTACTCTATAATATGCAGAAATGAAAATGTGAACTATCCGATAAATTAATTTAGCTAGCGTTTAATCAATTATGTTTCTAAACGAGTCCACAAATGTAAAGAATCAAACGGCAGACCGTTTTAATATATAGGAAATAAAAGAATTAAATCCGTAAATTGTAAAGGCGCTCTCCCCCGGCCCAATACCGCTCGCTCTTGCAAATACCCAGCTTTTATAAAGGAATTAATCCTATTGGGTATACGCACGCCCGTACATCGCATACCAACCAACACAGATTGGTTTGTACAATTTTAATCAGTTCCGTAATTTACATTCTTTGATGACAGTTTTATGTTTGATCATTTGTTTTGGGTTGCGTTATAAATTAAATTGGATTGTCGTCTGGAATAAATAAATTGTAACACAATGTTTTACGTGTACATCATTTAGCAGTTTGTGGTAATTTGCTTGTTCGTTAATCTACACTATCATTATAAAGTATATGGAATTGTATATATGTATCGAACAAAGTAAAAAATTACTGGACCGGTTAAAAAAATGTTTCACCATTAGAATGCTTTACTTAATAACCATAACGGCAATTTCTCACAGAAATTTCTGCAACTTGGAGATTGAAAATTACTATCTCAGAGACGGTAATTTGCAAATAGCCCCCAAGTATTGTTGGATAATGAATTGGCTTTAACTGTTCACAGTCTAGGAATCCTTAAAGAGACAATCTAACCCGACATCGGACATCTTACAGAAAATACGCTTCAATAAGCTTTATTCGAGGGTTTGAGGAAAAATTATTATGGAAAAAGCACCAGGTAATTTTAAATGTTAAAAATCTATTGATAACGTGTCCAGCATCAAATATACACGATATACAGAATGGTACCCACAAAATAATTTGAAATTTCTGAGTACCGCCGTCTTGCTACCACATGAATTGAAATTAAAAGAAGGTACTCCCATTATGCTATTGAAAACCACCCAATATGTGTAATGGCACAAGGCTTTAAGCCCCTTTTAATGGAATTACGAGACAATCTGGTTATAGCAACATACATCTCCAGCCTCATATTTAACGGATCCCGATAACGGACTTTCCAATACCTTTTAAAAGATTACAGTTTTATTGCAAAGGTATCGTTTGCCTTTATAAAAAATAAATATCGGGGACAAAATTTCTCGATGGTTGATCATATCGCAATTTCTCGAGTAGTACGAATACCACTGCCAGTATAGAAAATCCTCAAGGTAAACATAACCTATAACAAAGTTTTATTAAAGCAAATATAAAAACAAAATAAAAATTATAATAATAAAAAATAATACAAAATAAAAAATACAAAATAAACTTTTCAATTAAAAATACTTTTTTATTTAAAATTCTTTTATTTACTCCTGCTACTTTAGAAAAACCATTTAAAAACTGCCTATAGATACATTTTCTCCAGGTTTAAACAATGTATGAAAAATAAATCTCTACCCGTGCGAAGCAGGGCGGGTCTAGTCATTTAGTATTTCAAAAATAAACTTACCGTATACTGTTGTTCTGCAGCAATTAATTTCTCGCTTCAAACCTTTTCTTTTTAATAAACTGATTGGTTTCTATAATAAACTGATTATCCATACTAATAGCATGAATTGAGATAAAACTTTTGCTGCCTGAAATTTCAGGCGTTGCACGAAGGCGCGAGCGAAAAGCATGAAGGAATATATAGGTAAAAAATTTTCAAATTAATCCTGAGAAACTTCAATTTCAATTGGATTGGACAGTATGAAAATTGTGACAAATCAGAACAGGAGTTTTTAGAGTAGACACAAATTATTATCAGAATTAGGTCTTTAAAAAGCAGAACCACTTAAAATGAGTTGCTCTTTCTCTTTTTAATTCTAGGAATCTTGTTCTAAGAATTCCACTTGTTTGTATTGCATAGTGGGAATTGTGTTGTTTTCCTTAGTTTTGATCTATAAATGAGATTTGTATTTATCATAGCGCCTAAATGCTACTAAATTTAACAACGTAAAATGCAGCCGATACTTTTTAATACAGATTTTTATAGCTAACATTACATAAGCAAATACAAAAATAGCACGTTATTAATTTTATAAAATACCTACTTGTAATTTTCACGAATACGACTAGGACAAGTACTTAAATCTGTACATTTCTTAAATGTATTAGTTTTGGTGTCCTTTTAACCATACCTAACCAATATATTATAAAAAAAAAACAATTAAATCCTCCTAAATGATACCTTTTATACCCTATTATTGAAAGTTTTTATCGTAAGATTTGCAAATATATATGTTATGTTTGGTTGGTGTTGTTTAGGTGTTTGGTGATAATTGTTGCATAAATAAAACAAACGCCATCATTCGATTTGATTTTATTTTCGTAATATTCAACTGTTGACAGATAACAAATGATCTTACAATATCCAATTTGTACATGATGACTTAAGAAAATATGGCAACACTCATATTTTAACAATAAATACATGGTGGTAATCTTGTGTTATAAATCTTGAAATTGTATACTCGTGTAAATACTTCTTAGAGAAAGATTAATCACGTAATGAAAAAAAAAATACTTGTATTTATTGGAAGATAAAATTGGAGTATCCTCCAATGATAACAATCTCACTGACAGTAACCAATTTATTTTACAGAGAACCAGAAAAATAATACAGTACATTGAATTTTCCCGACATCTTTTAACATGTCGACTAATGAAATTTTTGCCGGTAAAAGTTACAATGAGGTTTTTATGTAACAGTAACAGTACAACACAAGAGTATTGTAGCGCGCAACTGACGTATCCGATAAATGGAATCAGTAACATTCAAGCAATCAGGAACAATGCAAGCTCAGAGATGAGGCGAGATTTCTGACTAATTACTATGTCGATCACCTGGCATTGTGTGTATTTGTATTTCACTTTCATTATTATTTTATTTTATAAGACCAGGTCGATAAGCAAGCATATATGGACAAAGAAGATATTTGGACAAAGACAACACTAACGCGTTGCCACCCGTGATTTGAAGATAGTATGTCACATTATCAAGTAATTTCACTGCCTCTCTCGCTATTCAAACTGCAATGCGATGTATTTGGTGGTAGAAATACCTATTTCTACCACCTTCTTCACTCACCTGAGTGAGGTACCAAAACTAGAAGTCATTTGTATGAGGTCTAGCTCATAATAAACAATGAATCTCTCTATCTCTATTACGTATTTATACACCCAGGTCACACTAGTAATATCTTTGCGGACCGCTCGACTTCTCACTCGGACCATATGTTTGAATACAACAAAATTAGTTTAAAAAAACAGTGTTGCAATTATTAATGCGTACAAAAAGCGACAGGTCAACATATACAAATCTATTTATTATACTAAACTGTCACGCGATACATTCGATCTCAAAATTAATTACTGGATATTTCAATAGATATCTATTGGTATTGGTTGATCTATATTTACCTTTGCATGTAGCAAAACATGCACATGTCAATTCACGTAGCGCGTGAAAGTAATACGCCCAGGCGACCGGAAAGGCATCTCGTTAAAAACTCGCTTCACGCCCACAGTTATACATATACCCACAACAGATGGGGATCACTGGGAAATGGTTAAAATAACGAACAAAGTGTACGATACTGTCAAGGATTATTTAAAAGCAATTATCGGTATTTTTTTATATATCCCGCCTCATCGCCGCATCGTTATTGTGTTACACGTGAATACGCTCAGGCGAATGAGCCGCTAATTTGACTCAAGCCGATAACTGGGCAAGCGCGCTCAACAGGACTTGGCTCATTCGACTGCGCATGCGCTTGAGCATCGAGAACATATAAACTTTAATATGCAAGGCCGGTCGTGGAACACGTGTAACACAACCACGATAGTTTGTAAAAATAAATTACTGTCTTTTACGAGCTTAATTACACTGATCAGATTCGATTAATCTCTAAAAATATCATAGAAATTACATCATTTACTAAGAAACATTATGAAGAAGAATTAACACGAAAAACTGTACAAATAGGCTTACTTCATTGTTTGAGTTTCTATTAATTCAAGGTGACCTTGAATGATAGCTTTTAGAAAATATTTTTTGGTAATTTTGTTTCAATACTAAATAATGTGCAACTTGTTTGCTAATACATGACCAATTGGCTACTGCGTGGCTCTGTTGAGCGAAAAATTTACCAATTAAGTCTATGTTGCAAATTACACGTGAAAATAAAATGAAAAGAATTGCCAGCCAGCAAGCAACCATACGCCATGTATAAATCAACAAATTGAATTCAAAAGTAGAACACATTTTTAACTTCTTAATATTACGAAGACATCGTTACCTAACGTAAGAGTAAATATAATGACAACAGAATTATGAAAGGTCTTACAGTTATACTATAGTTACAATCATAAACTTAACATTCGGCGATAGGTGGAGTCAATCTTGAGAATTTAATTGAGTCTGTTTTAACATTATAAACATGATTATTTTCGGTTGACATCATCTAACATGCCCCTTAAATATTTTCAACAAACAACTATATCTCAAGTCTTAGCGTAGAATAGACCGTGGTCGATCAAAAAATGTGACCAATCGATATGACACTGGAAACTGGTCACTAACAACATAGACACATAGACCAACAATAGATAAACTTTTATCTCCCGCTAAACTTCCTCTACCTCCGTCCGTTGGGGCCGGCCGTTGAAAAACCTGTGACACCACTTAACCGCACAAACAACAAAATTTCGTAATATCCTATCAACATCTCTTTAAACATCTGATATGAAAAATTGACTATTCTAAATCATCTTGTGCGCTAACATGCAATACGAGGAAGACGAGAATTATTAAATAATTGAAATAGTTAAGTTTTCCAACGAACAGCCCGCCGCTCGCTCCGTGAAAAATACGAAAACTCTTATAAGATCACATCAGAATTAATGAATAAAGTTATGTGCTCGAAGTTATTAATCTGTGAACATTTCAAAATACATTAATTCGCAATGTAAAAATATTTACATCCACCTTTAGGACAAGTAACTTTTTCATCGTAGGCTTTTCTACACAACATTTCTTACCACTCTCTCTAATTTCTGAATACGACACATATTTGTTTTCATAATCTGTTATTCTGATGTGATAATTTCGTGACATCGATAGTATAGAAATTATTTGCAAAAGTCCGCATGTTGTCTCATTAGGCTTGAACTTTATTACCGACGAGGGTCCCGCTCTAGTTTATCACTCACCAATATTTGACCCAAATCTGTTTACGAATACAAACTCCCGTAATACTGGAAAATACCCATGCGACAGCGACTCTCCCGCCGCCGACGAATTCTTCGCCTTTCATTTCATTTAGAAATTTTACGACTAGGTATGTTTAACGTTTATAAATTTCAGAAAAGTCCTATCTATGAACCTACGAGTTGTCTAAGTTTTTATATTTATACTGCTCTAAGCTACACTCTGATCCAGTCATATCATTTGATAATCCTCCAACGACGGTAAGAAAACAGCTCTGTCCACTCACAAATTATCTATTCTTTTTCATTTATTTATGTCCCACTTATAAAAAATATGTATTCAAACTTATGCAACGTAATTGCGTCCCGCCTAAAGAAACCTTAATACTTATCTGCCTTGACACTATAGGTTCCCTATATAATTTCCTTTAACAACCAAATAGGCGATGAACGAGACACTACCTAACCAATAAGCGACCTTCTTACGTATCAGGCTTACGACTCGATAGCGACGAAAAGCGTTATAGAATTCCCTCCCTTTGTTAAAAATAAATCATAAAGCTACATCAAGATATCTCGTTGCGACCTAACAAGTCCCAACGTCAAATACTTAGAGAAATACAACATCATGGTTAACTAGTAACTTTGGTTAACCGACTACGTTTAACAGAACGTTGATAACTTTACATCTATTCTGTCCCATTCCATTGACATCCTAGCTAGTCCGCATGCAAATACCACATTATCCCCATCGGATGTCCTTCTCAATTTTTTAACAATTATCCGTAATATAACAAGAATTGTATCTAAATTTATCTGCAATGTTGTAATAGTTACAAAGTAAACAAGATAAGTATTACTGAAGGAATGAAGTCATCAATGATAGCGTTCGTGAATCATCGGTTCGCGGGCCGACTCTCCATCTGTCAACTATTGAATAGGGAAAAATAATAAAAATTTACATGGACTTTGCATGCAGACTACGCCTTACCACTCTGCCGCCGTGGCGTCAATACGGCGGGTGACACGCTAACAAGTTTTCACTTTACGCGTCTTCGTTTTGCTGCTTGAACAGTAGTGTCTCCTCGAAGATGTACTTCTTGAGCGTCTCCTTGGGGAGGTCGTCTAGTTCCATCGCGAATCTGAACGGCTCTTCAGCTACCGGCTGCAAACAAATACACATTTTTGACTCATTTTGATAATGATATATATGTACATCTATAATTTTTTCAAATATTTATGCATTCACTACTAATAATAAAATTACTCTTAGCCGTTAGGCTTTCAAAGTCAGTTTATTACTTTTTATTTTTTTTTGTACAACATTTCGGTTAAATATCAGCAACCGTTCTTTCATTCGCAACTATCAAACGTTATCCCTCCGCTAAAAAAAAAAGTCAATTGCCACGCTAATAAAAAAAATACCTAATTTGATATCTTACCAATTGTCGGCTCCGGTGCTTTTGTAATTATCATCATCACTATATCCGCTGTATGACGACCACTGGTATGGGCTTCCTCTAATTCCTACAAACAGGACCGTTTGTATGCGATTCGCTTTCATCGCGATCCAGTGGATCTAGTCTGTAAGCACCTTGTCGGTGAACTTCCTACACTACACTAGCTAGTGCGTGGTCTCCATGCCAGAAGTGTGTATTTCAGAAGAGTATTCGAAGCCAGGTTAACATGGCTAGTATCTATACTGATGTAATGGTAGCTAAATCATCCTTATTAACATAAGCTTTTTCCTATGCAGAGGGTCCTAAATAAACATTGACTAGTTAAAGACCATGAAATTAATGTAAATTACAAATTTCTATTCATGAGTACAACGCACGTTTGCCAAATTACATTTTGTATTACGTTGAATGAAGAATCGACTAATGCAAACATATCGCTTTATAAGATTTCTTGGAATAGGACTACAATTTAACACAAGTCTACACTTGAAGTATTCGTTTCTCGATTCGATATTTTTCTTTCTGCGCTTGTAATGATTATTTTTTATATACGTTTCAAAGAATCTTTATCTTATAAATAAGAAATTCGTAGAGGCGTAAGAATAACGGAATTTAAAAATTGTGTCAATACGTCTATATTTTGTTTATTATCATATCAGCCATTGAAGGTCCACAGTTTGACATAAGCCTCCCCAAGGGAGAATTTTGCCCATAATTGCCGCGCTGGGCAAGCGTGCTGCAAGCTGCCCATCCCCACCCTGTGCATTTGAGCTACACTGTTACGGGTGGAAATACCGCCACCTGTCAGTTTTAGTACTTCAGTTGTCTCTTACACGCCTGTTACAGGCGGAGGTACTTACTATTCTACTCTGCCGGTACCAAACAGTTTATGATTTTACTTTATCGAAACAGATTCATGTCATCAATGAAAATATCAATCAACTTCATTGCTTTGAGAGCACTATAAGTATCGAAATAAAATATGTGCATTTGTATATTATCTTATGTGTTAACTACCTGCCAGGGAGAGGTATAACTTTGCTTTAGAGATAATCTGGAATAAACCGACCGTAGGTGATAAAAAAAATTGTATTACATATGTTTGTATCCCTTGGGTCACAACGGTCGCCTGTATTACCTTTAATTTAAGTAAATAATCACTTCCTTACTGGAAATTCTAATGTTATTATTACTCTTTTTTTAATAATATTTTATTGTCAGTTTTAAAATTCTGATAATGGGCTTACTTGAATAAATTCGACTTTGAGATATTTTAGTTTAAGAAATTGTAAAATATACGTTATCTTCTACAAGGCACATAAAGAATCTGACGTTATCACTGCGAGAAAAGATTCTTTTGAACAGGTAAGATGTTCTTCTACATATTATCATATCTAGGTCATTAGTTTCGACATTCGATTCCACGAACAAGTGTACAGGTTAAACTAATCTGTTTTTAAAGTATGCTAATGTATGTAGTAAGTTAGAATCTTTAGAATGTATGCCAATGTATAAAGCAAGAGCTATTTTATAAGCAAAAAATTGTCTAATTTCAAAATAAAACTGTTTTTTTATAAATATAGTTCTGGTGTTTAAATTACTTAGTGAACAATATGCCTAAATCGATAAAAAATTTAAAGGTTAAATTTTGGGACTCGTTCGTACTCCTCCGAAATACTTGAAGAATACGAGTATATATAGTATATACAAAAATATTTTCCTTGTAATATATATAAAAATAACCTTTCGTAATTGATTTGCTGATTTGAAAAAAAAAATATATATATATATATTCTAATTTGTATTGTTCTAAGTATTTTCAATTGTTTCCGGACATAATATGGAATAGCACTTTGTTCTAATCATTTACCCTGTGATTGATAACACATCGATAACACATTGATACGATAAAGTAAACGATATTCTGTAATTCGTTTGATATGACATCGTATAGACGCCGACAATCTAATTATCACCCTATAACGAGAGTGGGTCGTGTTAGTCTTCTTTACATAGCATAAGATCAAGCCGCTTCCTTCGTCTGTTCGGGTATATCTTTAAATTACTCAACGGATTTTAATGCAGTTTTAAGCTATAGATAGTGATTAAAGAGGATGATTATGTAGATAACATATGGATATTATAGTAAAGAAAAACCATGGTTTGTAAAGTGGTGTCGTGAAATTTTGCTATCCATGAGATAAATCTAATTCATGTACTACAGTACTAAATTTCTTAAAGATTGGTAATATTGGAAATAAGTCCGTTATATTAAACATTTACTTCTTAAAGATTACCCACAGTAAGCATTTTTATTGTTATATACATAAAAGGATTTTTTTATTAAGCAATCTTTTGCCATATAGTATTCTTTGTTAGTAGTCTTTGATGCTTTCAAAGAATTTTATTCATTATGGATATCTTTTGTACCGCGTGCTAGGTGGTTTACTCACCTCACCTACTCGCTCCTTACGCATGTATTGACATGCGTAGGCAAGTCAGAGGTGAAAGTAAAGCCAGCAAACACAGGCCGGAGTCAGAGGGCCTGACTGACTTTCGTAGGAACTCGGACCCAGTGCTGATATTCAACGAGTGCGGGTGTTTGCTAATTGTATTAGGACGCCGCACAGGGCGAACCCTTGCGACTCATTATTTGATTTCCCAGTTGCCCAGCCGTTCATTTATTAACCTACATTCGAGCGAACATAATAAAGGAAAATGTATGCTGTTTTTCCAGATCGTTTTGTTCCTTATTCGTGTCAATTTTGCAGGTTTAATTACAGTACGAGTTAAATGAATTGAATTGGTACATTTACGTGTTTTACGCTAGCAAACGCATTGAAAAATACTGGAGCCCTACTCCAGACGATATATCACAAGGAGAACTATTGAAGCCGTTTATGACAACATAAAAGCTACGGTTAACAACATATGATTTTTACCACGATAGCAGTAGTTCAACAAAGCCGCAATTCTGAAATAAGAAGACCATGTGGTACTCGATCAAAAGCCTTCAAAAAGTCAGTGGATATCATTTCGACGTCTTTACCTGCAACCAAAGCTTCAATCAAAGTTTCAGTAAATAAGGTTAAGTTGGTGCAGGTAAATTTAGACTTAATAAACCGTGCTGACTATTGGTAAGGTAGTGGTTTAGATGATTCTGTATCATAGGACAGAGAAGAGACTCGAAATATTTTCCATGGGCCTACATTTATTTACGACATCAACCTTTCCAGCATTGTAAATAGGAATAACTTTTGCCGTTTTCCACACATCAGGAAAGGTACCACTTTATAAACATTTTCTATAGATTATATAGACTGGTGTTACTAACTCCTTAGCGCATACTGAGATGAATAGAGGAGGGACTCCATCCCGCTCCCTTTTTTGATCCATCTAAGGACTTGAGACTCTTCGGTATCTGATGTTTATTAAAATGTGGTACTGTTTGTACAAGGCTCAGTTATTAATTGATTGCGACTAGTTCGTGTTTAATTCTATATTGCACCCGTCATAAGCTAGATCATAAACAGTTTTGAAATAAGAGGCAAACAAATTACAGATTTCTCTACCATTTGAGGAAGTTTTAAAATAATCAGTCATTGTAGGAGGATAGCATCTCTTACCAAGCTTCTTAGCTTTAACAAATGACCAGAAAGTTTTAGGGTAATTAGGGTACGTTTCACAACATTGCATTTCAAATTAATTAGGAGTTAATTATGCTCATTACATACTATAATATTTTTAACATTATATATCCGCGTAGTTATCACTCTTAATGAATTTCATCAAAACCGGTTTATCGGAAAATCCGAGAGAGTCTAAAGGGTTTTTGGTTATTATGTATGTAAAGAGGGTACCAAATCATTGTATGGTACTTCCTTTTTCTCTAACAGGAACGTCAATCCCTTCATTGCCCACGAGCGAGGTTACAGTTTGCATAAATTGGAAGTTGATTAAGCCATTGTGTGATGATTTGAGCCTTTGGACCCTTTAGACCCTTTATTCTAGGATTATATAACAGCTGCGTTACATCATCTGCTGGACATAGGTCCCCCAAGAAAAGGAGAGGACAAAAAAGATTGCCTATAATTGCCGCGATGAGCATGTGTCGGTGGCAGACCACTACATATGCTCAGCGCGGCAATTATGTAGTCTACGCTCTTCTATTAAGCAGAGAACAGTTTCGTAGCAATAGTCCTGCAGCTCATCCCCGCCCTGTTGCATTTGAGCTAAGCTGTCTCGGATGGATATAACGACATCTATTTGTTCCGATACTTCAGACGCCAACATTGTAGCTTAATAACACACCCAGGGAAATGATGGGTAGCAGCATCCCCAATCCATCCATCATCCCGGCAATCATGGGCAAAATTCCCTCTTTCTTTGGGAGGCCTATGTCCAGCAGAGGATTTCCAACGGCTGAAATGATGATGATAATGAAAATAATGTTACAAAATTGACTTAAAATAATGGTAAAACTGTAAACTTAGGACAATGGTCCATGAGGTCAAATCACCATAATAATACAAAATAAAATGCCACTGTACTGTAATGCCACTTATTAAGTACTCGTATAGAACGTGATGTTATTATCGTTGTAACTGTCTATAATCATTTTCAAATAATCATAAAAACTTGTATACAAGAACTCGATTGAATATTCATGCGATTACATGATGGACGTCTTAGTCAAAGAACGATTTTCTTCGTATACTACATACATATGTATTTATACAGAGAGACAATGTGACTTTTTAATACGTTACGTTATTAAAATGCGATGCAGTATTGACGTTATTGAGTGTCAGTACAGATAAATCAAACATTCCCGTCGCCTCTGTGTGGTACGACACGATAAACTTCAAAATCGAACATACAGCTTTTACATTTATTGTCTTGCAATTGTGAAAGGTGTATAAAAATATAGCGTCGTAGGCAAACCAAGCATATAATTCGATAATATTTTATGTGTGTTAAATAATTTTCCGTTGTTAAAAAAATAACCCGACTGAAAGTTATATCCAATGCGATGGTATTTAACGTTTGAGATATATAAGGAAAAATTAATGTATTCGATTATCGATATCCTGTACAAATTCGTCATATTGTTGCAATTTATAAAGATTTGCTTTTTATTACATTGTGTCTCTGGTTTTCATAATTAGGTACTGAGGTATTTATAAGTTACTTTTACTAACTTATCTATGGTCGAATTTAACCGGCAGAGTAGAATAGTACCTCCCTCTCTACCGGGTGTCGCACGAGGCGACTGAGTTATTAGAACCGACAGATCGCGGTATATCTATCCGAAGCAGTGTAGCTTAAATGTAATAGTGTGGGAAAGCAGCATTATTGTCGCGAAGCTGCGTTCTTCGATTGCCAGAAGGCTTGTCCAACGCGGCAATTATGGACAAATTCCTCCATTTTTGGGTAGGCCTATGTGTCCAGCAATGGACGTTTTGCAGCTGCTATGTTGATGTTGATAATGAAGCAATACCGCAATTTCGTAGATAAACTAATGCTCTTGTGGAAACTTCTCTTGGATGATAATCTAGGTTTTGTAACTTAGTCATATTTATAACTCTGTATATATAGATAGATAGTAATCTTTTGTCTTCCTATAATATAATTAAAAGAGTTTCGCCTATAAAGGTGCGGGCCTGGTTTAAAATTGGTTATCATTTTTTGAAAGAGAACCAATTTGTTTTTACATCGGCGGTTGAACGGTGAAATTTGCAACAGATACCGTAATGTATTTATATTCTGATATTTAACATATTACTTTAGTAGGTACACGATAGATCAAATGTAATACTGTAACATGGTCAGCGATGCGGCGTCGGCGAGTTCCAATCAATCTCCCTGATTGCCTTAATCTCGGTACGCAATCATCCCAAGAAAGCCATTATCATGCCGAAAGCTTTCATTCGCAACAAAAATTATTCATTATCATTGCATACAAGCCATTGAGTCCACTACCGGACATAGTCCTCTCCAAGAAAGGGGGAATTTTACCCATAATTGCCGCGCTGGGCAAGCGTGTTGGCAATCGCAGATTTCCCGCCTTGTGCATTTGAGCTGCACTGTTTCAGATGGATATATCGCCACCTGTCGGTTCTGGTACCTTAGTCGCCTCTTCCGACACCTGACACCTGGTACAGTGGGAGGTACTATTCTACTCGGATATTACCTCACGGCAAATTTATTATATGAATATTATAATTATTTAATTAATATTTGTCATCGAACCTACGACACGCATAGGATCAATACTATCGGGGCTGTCAGAAATAGCGTAGCTCAAATGGAATGTATCGGCAAAGGGTATAATCTCTTATGATTCCCCAGGGGACATTTTGAAAAGGCCTATTTTCAACAGCATTTTACGGCTTTCATGATGATAATGATTCACTTTGTTTGCGTCTGCTTCTTCGAATCTAAGGTATGTATGCAGGAGATAAAATAATGTTAATACCAGAAATGAATATAAACTCGCAGCCCACCACCCGGCTCCATAAAATAAATAATAATTATTTCAAGGCCAACTGCATAAGTTTTTACAATTATATACATGGCAGCATATCATAGCTTGCCGATTAACAAATTTAAAAATTACGTAAAGAATAAGCTCATTGCTAAAGCATCTTCATCATTCAAAGAATGCTCTAACCTACCTTTAAGACCACGGTTAGTTAGCGCCGACGCCGGTAGGGGTTCCAATAACACTAACTATTTAGTATTGATGGAACCTTTACCTTCACCACTAGTTTTTTTGTAGGTTCCTTTCTGGTGGCTCGTGTAATGAACTTGTATTAAACTTAATTTTTAAGACCCGTCTGGTGCCAGCAGATTAGCATAAGGTAGGTCTAATTTAAATGTTAGATGTCTCTTGCGATCCCTTCGGGTCATCAGGGTCACCAGTATAAATATATACAATTTAGTACCTCCTCTCTTATGCATCTATTTTGAATAGTCGTTGCCGTGTATGGGACAAACGTCATGAAAATTGCTACTAGTGATTTTTTAAAGTTGCAAACTGTTACCTAGTACTGTTGGATATAGGTGGACACTAGTTTCTTTTATTTATATCTAATGTATTTAAAGTGAGCATACAGTGAAGCCGTAGAGGTATCGGTAGAGTACCTCTCCGAATAGAAGGTGTCGTAAGCTACTAACGATGGTTACCTTGCCGACAAATGGTGATATATCCAATCGAAACATTGTAGCTCAAATGCACATAGCAAGGATGGGCAGCAGCATCCCCGTCGCGAAAACTGTTATCTGCGATTGTCAACACGCACAGCGCAGCAATTATGTTCAAATTCCCCCCTTTCTTAGGCAAGCCTATGTCTAGTAGTGGCCTCCAATGGCCAATGTAATGATGATAATAAAACGGTGAAGTATGACTTTGCCGTTACGGTAGCGACTGTAGAACAAATGTGAAAAGAGTTCTAACCTCATCGTTGGGGTCGTAGTACTGCTCGAGGTAGGGATGCGCGAGCGCCTCCTCGACGGCGATGCGCCGGTTCGGATTGAAGGTCAGCATGCGATCGAGCAGGTCGAGCGCGCGCGCATCCGCGCCCGGGAAGAGGTCCGCCCACGGCAAGCGCGGCTTGAACGGCAGCGACTCCAGGTAGCCACGCGCCTAGTAATAACATAATAATAATAAATTCTTCATTGTACACCAAAGACAAAAACAATAATCAGAAAGTATACGGTCTTATTGAAATCAGGCAACCTATAAACGGAAAAAGTAACTGAAACTAAGAGGTAGTAGGAGGTGTACATAAGATAGAGAGATAAATATGATTTCGAAAACAAACTTGACTTAGCAGACAGATACTGTGTAAATAACTTTCCAATTACTTAGAAAAAAATAAAGCCACAAATAACCCACGGGACCACGTATTTAGGATAAAAATCCAATGTGTCATTCTAGACTATAAATAAATCTATCATATTTCATCTAGATCTGTGCCATAGTTCAACCGTTCCGGCGTGATCACTAATAAAAAAAATCCATACATCCATCTATACAAACATTCGCGAATATAATAATTGTAGAACTATAATTTATTTACCATAATCACAATCATGTTAACCTGGATCTATCGCTATGTTCCTATAGACTTGGGCAGACGGATAAAAGATAATTCGAAGTCAGAAAACATTGCGACAATATGACCTGCACTAAATATCAAGCTCGTTTTAGCTGTAAGTCATTGGTCATTCGGATAATTAGAATCCATTACCTAATTACAGTATAAGCTACGTTTTCACGTAATAGAATTGCTTATAATAGGCCAACTCGTAAATACATATTTGGAGTGTGGTGCGACAGTGTACAAATTAATGCGAGAGCAAAATTAAGTCGCAATTTATCAGTGTAATAAGTCACATCTGCTATTTGCATGTTTAGGCAAGGCTACGCAAATTAATTAGCGGAGTTAATTCAGTACGCATATACATACATACATCACGCCTGTGTACCATCATGGCAGGCAGAGACTATGACTAGATATATAAGAAGACAATTATATGACAAGCTAGATATATTTATGACAAGGATCTC
Source organism: Heortia vitessoides (assembly GCA_020976665.1). NCBI lineage: Eukaryota > Metazoa > Arthropoda > Insecta > Lepidoptera > Crambidae > Heortia > Heortia vitessoides. Next base: position 15,154,763 of record JACJUM010003085.1, read on the forward strand.
CACTTTCTACGATCTTGGCATATATCTCTCGCTTTTCTTACTCACATTAGTACTTTCATACACGCTCGTTTGTTTTTTGTACACCTGACCTGGCCCTTCTTTGTACACCTACCTGGTTAAGGTATGGTCGACTAAGTCGTCCTGTACCAACTCTTACATTCACTTCCGCTCTACATATTTGTGCAGCCATTCTTTTTTTACCCATTTTTTCTACATATCCAAACCATTTTAGTATTCCTTTCTCTATAGTTTTCATAACATCATCTTTTACATCAAATTGATCTATATATATATAAACATACGTACTAATACAGTAAGTATGCATACTTCGGGACTAACGTCGAATACGATTGATAGCTAATGGTGTTGAATCTAAACGTTATACTCCATCTTCGCTATTTAATAATTTCACGCGACACCGTCGGCTTGGATTCCCTTTATCCGGGACCCACGGGAACAAACAGATAGTCTCTGCTTCTGTCTATCACGGCTTAACTGGTGAATCTCTTTGATTGAATTTGGCAGACCTTAAACCTTAGGGGTTATGATGATTTTGATCCCAGACACTTCGCATTTATAATAAAAGCGTAGACGATAACACGTTCTTGAAACTATGTCAGTCTTTTTACAGTTTAATAATCGTTTAAAAAACAAAGCAATGATGTCAAGATCTAAAAACATAATAAATCCGTACCATTCCCTTTAAAAAGGAGTAAAACCTCATAGCTCGGAGTAAAGTGCCTCTTATAACAAGCGCGGTCTCCTATTGCACTGCGTAAACCGGCTTCATCACTTTCATGAATAGTAATAGTCCATCATGCTCGTGTTGCATGAATAGGATATCTGCCATGACGTTGCGGTCGGAGGTAAACTCGCTTAGGGTAAGACCGAGGAACAGCGATACACGCATCGAATATTCATGTACACGTTTCCTATACGACCAGTATGTTGTTGTCAACAGATATGCAGTAATAATGATTGTAGATTAAACAATAATTTTGTAAGCGGTAGGGCTGAGTACAATAGTACTTCCCTCCGTGCCAGGTGTCGTGAGAGGTGATTGAACCAGACGTCAGGATTGCCACCGTGCCTGCCCATCGTGGTAATAATAATAATAGGAGTATATATTCTTTATTGAACACATACATTTATAGGGGACATTATATTTAAAATCTACAACAACTGGCAGCCTTATATCGCTTAGGTTCCAGCAGAGTAGAATAGTACCTCCGTCTATACCAGGTGTAAAAGGCGACTAAGATATCAGAACCGACAGAGGGCGGTATATCCATTAAAAATAGTGTAGCTGAAATTCACAGGGCGTGGATGGGCAGCAGCATCTCTGTCGCGAAAGCTGCGTTCTGCGATTGCCAATCCGCTTGCCCAGAATGGTAATTATGGGCAAATTCGCCGTTTTTGGGGAGGCCTGTGTGAGCAGTGGACTTCCAATGACTGACATGATAGTGATAATATAATATTAAAAATAATTTACAATGCTTCAAAATGCGGTTTATTTAAAACTGTGTAACTTTTAAAAGTTATGTTCGGAAAAAGCCGACGTACCTTTTTCCTTTCTTTTGATAATAATAAGAAGTTAACGAATAGTTGTAAGGAATTATTACAGCTATTATCGTCACTTACACAGGAATAATTTATACTATTTTCTTTGTTTGTTCCTAACTTAATGTTTATTACTCAAGCTACCTTTAGACACTTACTTGGAAAAAATAGTGGATTGAGTTGGATAAACAAGACAATATATTTGGCAGCATTATCACTGAAATCACATTTCAAACACCCAACTAATAGTACAGAAGCACTTTAAAAACACTTCCCCTTAGAGCACGATCTGCTTCAGTTCGTTTTCGAAGAAAACAGGGCACGAGACGCCCGTTTTGTGGAAATTTACAATCCGCCGTTCCACATTAATTTAAGTAATAAACCAAAGCGAGCGAGATGGCAACCGGCGTGTTGTTAGTGAATGATGAATATCATAACTTATATTGGCCGTGTAAGTAAGTGGCAGAGTAGAATAGTACCTCCCCATGTACAAAGTGTCCTAAGAGGCGACTAAGGTACCAGAATCGACAGATGGCGGTATATCCATCCATAACAGTGTAGCTCAATACAGGGCGAGGACAGGCAGTAGCATCCCTGGCGCGAAATCTGCACTCTGCGATTGCTAACACACGTGCGACACAGAGGCGACTAAGCTACCGGAACAAATGGCAATATATCTATCTATCCGAGGCAGTTTAGTTGAAATGCATAAGGTAGGGACGGCCAGCAGCCTACCCATCGCGAAAACTACGCTCTGCGATTGCGGAAATTATGGATAAAGTTCTCCCTTTTTAGGAATTGCGTATGTCCAGCAGTGGACTTCCAATAGCTATAATGATGATGATGATGATGATGATAACTTAGAATATAAAAGAAGTTACGATGACTTATTTCGGATGATCGCGTTGTGATAATGTGATGGACTAGATTAATTGGACTGAAACACGCGTCCGTGGATACGGTCAGATTTTATTTTATTTCTGTGTATCGTCACTTCTATTTCGTCTAGCATTCTTCTTACTTTAAGAGGTATTATGCATATAAACTGCAGAATGCTGAATATTTAAGAAAATATTTACTAAAAAAATTCTTGTCCCAGTTGTCAGGCGAGACTTGAACCTGCATCGTTACCACACCATCGGGTCTGGACTACTGTTGTGCTACCGAGACCTTAGCGGACAAGTCGATTTTTTCCTAGTGTTCGAATTATCGAAGTATATATCTGCATCCTTCTTGTTCTTATAGTAGATGACGATATCTTTTAAATTAGAATTCTAGCTTTCAACACGATGAGGGACGATCTAGACTTGCATTCTGCCTGCGTCTTCTCTCGCTTCGTCTTGATTTTGTATCGTGTATTTTGTCGAAAATCAAAGAAACATATGTCTTTACCTAAGGTTTAAACTAACGATATGACAAATTACATCAAAATTATTTTATCGTACACACATTATTGTATTCATAATATTGGTATGAATGTGATAGTCAAACATTTTCCTTCCTATATCGCTGATGTATCAAACAACATTATAAATGATAAATGTTTCCTAGCATAATGCACGCAGGGAAACGTCTCTGGAAAATCTATTAGTTTTCCGAACACCTGGGGCGAGTCAGTCAACCGGATATAAAATAGATAGTGTTTACGGTACAAGAAAAGTAAATAAATTTTTATTTCAAGATATCTGCTTTGGCTTTACAATTTTTTTGCTTTGTACCCACACAAACTAGCATGAAATTTTATAAATATTTTTTTGGCATATCTTTATTAATCGCTCTCATTTCACTATTAGATGAGCATTAGGACGTTCACTGGACATACCTATACATCGTTAAAGATTTTAATGATTTATATATAAGGGAGCCACTGTCCCTACGGCTCCTTGCGATGCTCCTAAAGACCTATACCAGAGTAAGCACTGAAAGCAGCAGGTCTAACCGATGAACCAAGCCCCATTACTATTAACGGCTAGTACCGCATGGACTCTCCTTCCTATCGCGAAAGGTACCGGACCTGTGAAGTAGCTCACCACTCGTAGGCGACTACCGTCCAGCAACTATTTACGATATGAATGGTTGTTGAAGACATCGGATAAGCCAATTCCCTCTCTTTCCGAGCAGTTGTCAGAGCTGTAACGATCACATCCTGATGTACTGAGGTGTTCCTAAAGCCGTTGGATCAACAGGCACTCATTGGCATCAGAGGTACTTCACTACTAGACTCGTACTCGCTCGCGAGGCACCGGTGGCACCTGGCACCGAGGTGACGAGGGCAATACAGGGCAGTTCTACAGTTAACAACTACAACTACTGCCAATCCAACCACAAAACAGAGACACCGCGGCAGAACTCTAAAAGGAACTTCCACACAATTGTTCGACTCTGAACCCTCAGACTTGACAGAGAGACCAAGGGCTCTCTGAAAATCCTATCTACTGTCCTGTCCTGTCCTGTCCTGAGTCCTAAAGATAGGGACCGTAGATTGGGACGGTTAATCACCAACCACTTACTTAGCCTTAGTCTTATAAATCACCTAATATACCACCTCACACAAGTTATACCTCATCCAAAGGTTGTCTGCATTGGTACCTCACTCTACTATTTTTATCGTCAAATACCGGTGTTCGCATTATTGTGTCTCGGTTTTAAGGCTGGAGTCAGTGAAATTACGGGGTAATGAGACATAATATTTCTAAGTCACACAATGTTGGCAACGCACTAGTGATGATATGAGCGTTTACGGGTTGCGGTGACCTTTGCTATCATCATACCAGCCATTGGAATTCCACTGCTGGACATAAGCTTCTCCGAGAAAGGAGGCTTATTGCCGATAGTTACCACGCTGGGCAAGCCTGTTGGCAATCGCAGAACGCAGCTTTAAAGACGGTGATGCTGCTGCCCATACCCGCCCTATGCATTTGAGCTGCACTTTTTCGGATGGATATACCGCTATCTGTCGGTTCTGGTACCATAGTCGCCTCCTATGACTTCTGGTGCAGAGGAAGGTACTATTCTATTCTACCAGTACCTCACGGCTATCTCCCGGACTATATGGTAGTTTGTCGATTTAGTAAAAAAAAGTAGTTCTCTTTTTACGTTGTATTTTATCCAGACGTCCAGTATCTCTTCTCAAATTCTCTTATTGATAATTAATCGAAATTATAGCTTGGAGACTATTTATTAACCTAAGTGAATTCAAAGCACGTCAATGTGACTTCAGTTTAAAGGACCCGAAATGCTATTCAATTACGATATTCCTAAAATCTCATTACGTACGCCTAACGACCGCTCGTACCGAGTTACTTAATTAAATCAATATATTAGACTGATGGGTTTAATTAAATTATTATCTTGCACATGTATGTAATAGTTAATGTAAGTTACTAGGGCCGATTAAACTTTGAAAGCAAAATTGATTTGTTCAAAATGTTAATTATGATGGATCTATCACAGATTAATAATACATTTTAATAGATCTAGGGCAGTCTACTTATAACCGGCGCACGTGTACGAAGAAAGTAGTGAATAAACAAAAAAAATCCTACAAAATCTCATATATTGATTTGATTTCGAGATAAGTCGCCTAAAGAACTTGTGTTACGGACATCAGACAACAGAGGAATTACGAATATACTTTTTAAATACATACATATATTAACACCCAGACACGGAATAAATACAATTATCACCATATAAATATTTGCCCTGGATAAAGATTGAATGTAGAGGAAACCAGGACAATATGTAGATTAAGCAAATGGAAAAAGCTTCGCTCCGGATAAGACGCTTCATAATTTATACATAAGCAAATGATATTTCTACTAGGTAAACGTAGAATAACAAAGGACAGATATCAACTGATACTGAGTTAAGAACAATATGTGAATTACACATTCATTTAGTATTATCCTTGTAAATCTACATGTTGAGAAACTCGGTTGATTTTCGGGAGATTTTCGGTTCAATGTGCTCAGATCTGCCTTCAATTCTTCCATGACTAGCGTCGGAAAATCGAACTGCATTCAATACAAATACATTGCACCAGAAAGGCACTTTAAACGATCAGACTTGACGGTGACTGAATCTGATTATTTTTTATCATAGATTAGAGAAAGGTAACATTTAATATAATGTAAAATTAAATTTTCATACCCCAGTTGACGCATGTCAGGATTATATTAATTGTTGGCCTAAACTGTCGAAAACTGAAGCCGAAAAAATACTTCTTACCACATATCACGTGCAGAACGCTCTTAAATGCAAATGAACTAACATGTAACCTGACAAATTCAATATGGAAATGATTTATTTCACAGCACTAAATTTGGTAGAAGCTTGTTGGTGTGTCTGAAATCTGTGTTTGTCTGAAAATTACTCGGTTACAATCCGATTAAGAATTGGAACAAACAAACACCACGATGCTGTAAACACCCATTACATCCGAAGCAAGTCCAAAAACAAGGCTATTAGATGAACTTCACAGACTCTGTTTCGCAGACGGACGATTGTTTAAAACATATTCACAAAAAAAAAAAACAGTCCAGTTCAGAGTGTTTTTTTCCATTAATGAATTTTAATCAGTTAAGTGGTAGCGAACTAGGTTCAGAACGATGAAGCTGTAAAGTTCTTACTAGACGCAGATCCCTTACAAAGGTCGCCAGCATTGGTACCTCATTCTCTCCTATTTCTATAGCCAAATAGCGGTGTTTGCATTATTTTGTCCCGGTTTTATGGCTGACGGAGTCAGTGAAATTACGGGGTGTTGGCAACGCTAGTGATGACACGAGTGTCCATAGGCTGCAGTCTCGATTATCATCAAGCAGCCTGTACGCTTATATGCTGACTTCATAAAAAAAATAGAGAAAGATAAAGCAGCGTTTGGACATTCACACTCAAGGTAAATGGACAATCTCATTAAAACCGCAGGATTTCAGGACTTATACGAGTATATAATTTATTCCATGAACATTAAGAAAATATTTTGTGGTAAAAGCAACCTTAAATTAATAGTTATATACGTATAGGGATCCTTGGTTTATAATAAAGTATAAAATCATTTTTCTAGGCTAGGCTAACATGTTTTCTATAGCTTTACTAATGGACATAAATGTAACATTGCTAGTAAATCCATGCAACCGCTGTGAAATAGGTAAATGTAAGGCAAGTGGAAGTAGTAGGGTTCATTCGCTCCAAAAGATTATTAAACTCGTACCCTGAACACAGGGTGAAAATCTGTCAATAAATCCGACTGGACGCAAAATCCGCGGCATTCAACAAATTCCGATAAGCCAACAGGGAAAACGTTTGCTTAATGCGAAAAGCTTTGCGGAGAAATGCGGATTATTCTGACGAACAATTCCTTGCTATTTTCTTTGAACTTTCCTTTTTGAAAACTAACCTTATGAAAGGGCATGTGAACATCAAGGGTGTTTTGAAATGCAAAGATATTATTATGCAATATACATTCTGGGCTGAGAACCTCTTCCTTCGCAGCATTTGAATATTTTCAGCTTCAAAACTAAAAGAGGCGAAATGGTTTTTTATTTTGTGGAACTGAATTATTTACGGGCTGTGTTAATTTGAGTGACCCTTAACTTTTGCCTATCACATTTTGTAAAAGAATTTTTAATATCTTCTGAAGTATAATTTGTTCAAAATGTTTGTTACGTTTTTAGGCAAATATAATAAAGAATAACACACCAATATATCGAAAGGGTTACTTTCAAACACTGGTAAAACGAGTCATTTGAAATATAGGCGTGATAAAAATGGGTATACCTATTGATAACAAAAATAAATTACAGTAAATTTATATAGAATGAACACAGGGCCGGCTTTTATGAGGGACAGTAAAGCGTTATATTTTCGGAGGAATGAGTTTAACCACTGAGGTTTAATTACGCCCATCTTCCTCGTCCTCTTCCCTCGGGATCCCAATCCGCATAGTGATACTATGTCCATTAACAAAGTAGAATTATAACAAGCGTAATTTGTCATAATATGTTTAGGTACAATTCAAATTTGTTTGTTAATGTTTGTACTTGCGTTAACGTAAAACAAATAATCATTTACATTCGCAACAAATATAATTACTGTTTTTACGGGTTACTGAAACTCTCCTATTTGAATAGGACTGGATTTGTAAATACCATGAGTTTTCATCAATATTTATATCCAACCATTACTTCTAAATAATATAAGCTGTCCTAGTCTAAAATATGTTCAGCAGATCCCGTTTATTTATTTTTTTGATTGTATTTTCAGGTAAACATTTTCTCTGTAGCATTATGCCCCAATATCCAAATTAGCTCTAGTACAAGCAATCCCACGGTATAAAATAATTTAAAGATTTCGTGTTTTTTTTTTACTTTCGCTGTACTTTCCAATCTTTTCTCTGGAACCTTATACTCCGATAGCTAATTAACTAGTCAATATAATATAAGTCCTATTGTTTAAAATAGTATCAAGTATTGGTGTTTTCTTTTTATTTTTAATGTATTATCAGATTAACTTTTCTCTGGAGTCTTTCTTATACTCCGATAGCTAACTTAGCTCTAGGATAAGCAGTTTCTAATCTTAAATAGTTTCAAAGTATACGGGCTTTTTAAATTCGAACGTCAATTACTCATTTAGAATTATTATTACCGTATAAATTTTCATATACAATAAAATGATATTATTTTTAACATAACACCTTTGCAGCTTATTTGACAGTTGCATAACTATGTATATGTGCATGCAAGTAAAATATTATAGCACTAGAGACGTGTTCAACTCGTGTGGCATTTAGAGAAGTTGGAAATATCCCACAATCATAATATGCAAATGCAATACTGCAATACGAACTGCCACGGAATGCAAAACAGAACGTGATTAAAACGCGAGTCCTCTCCATTTTAGGGTCAGAGACGGTTGAGACGTAGAAAAAGCAATGCACCATTACGCTTCGTAATACCTTTTTAATCTAATGAGTGCACTAGCTACAATTAATAGTCTGGCATAGTACTTATGAGATTACAATCGTTAATTTTAGACTACCAATCTAAGTGAAGCAGATTAAGACTAAATGATATATTTATTACATCGATATTATATAAGTAAATACCTAGAGGAGCCCCGCGGTTTTATAGTTATTAGTTCCATTACCATCGGCATACAAGCATAAAGTATAGTTTATATTATTTGATGTTAATTAAATTTTATATTAGTAAACTATGTTTTAATCAATTGCTTAGTTTTTCAGTTTATTCGTTAGAAACGAACAAAAATATATATCGTGTATTACATACCAGTTCAAGTGTTTAGTTTGATTTAATTTTATAATATAGCCTATGTTACTCAGTGAATATTTAACTTTTTAATGGCGAAGAATCATTTAAATAGGGCGAGTAGATTTTTAGTTAAATTGTATCAAACAGATAAATAATCAAATATTTCTCGTTTATAATATTAGTATATATAATGTATTTATGGAATGTATGTACGCGAATAACTTTAGTACAGCTGCACAAAGATAGTAAATATTTCGTTGTTTAGAATTATTGGGTCCAGGTTTGTACGAGATCTACGGGATCGGGAAGTTTGTATGGAAAAAAGTGTAACTTTTGTGTATAGGCTTATTATAGGTTAGAAATTTAATGCATAAGGCTCTGTTGAATGCAAGTATACTCGATGTTTTTTTTTAATAAGGAGGAAGATTATTTCATAATCTACGACGCCATAAATAGAAATCTAGTTTTGAGAAAATTAGGTGCGCAATGCAAGGATCGTAAATACTTGTTAAGACTCGAATACGAAAGAAGAGCGTATATAAAATAGAAGTCTTGTTTGCGCCATTCCATTTTTTTATGGCGCGGAGTCATTTAGCGTAATGATATCTGGTTTTGTCAGTGTTATCTGTTATTGTTTGTAATTAATATCTTTGAAGGTTGTTTCTAATGTGTAGTAGCACAATCTGAGAGTACAATACGGCATGTATTGTACTTTTGGTTACATAACGTTGAACAATGATATCTTTAGAGGGGAGAAGGAAACTTTTGGCTATGGCGTTCCTCTAAAGTACTCAAAAGTAAAACTATGTACACTACTGTCATTATTTAGAGTTCCCGATAGGGTACCTAGAAAGCCCATAACCCCTATGACACACTGTAATAATAGCCAACTCTGCTATTCCTCGCCGTTCTAGAATTCTAAACTATCTAAGTGTTAACTATTAACACCAATGAAAAAATCCGAAATGTGATAGTGCGTAACATGATTTTTGATTGAGATTGAAAATAATTTGAAAGTAAATTATACCATTGTACAAAACATATATGATGTATGTAAAGTTCTACAAACATTGTTAACGCCAGAGGAGTTTAGTTTTACAAAGTCTATATGTATAGATATAATGATACTAGCAGTGCCCGCGACTTCGTCTGCATAACATTGGAGAGTATAGTATATTTTTTCGATGTATGAACTATTTCACACTGAATTCAAGTCTTTATAACTTTAGTATAGATTGTAATGTAAAAATGTAAAATATATAAAGTCTGTAAGTAAACCTTAATAAATAAATAACTATACTGGACTATCTTGCAAGATTGTAAAAATGTACGCTAGGTGTTGCCAAGACCTAAGTACCTAAACAATTTCGAGACGTATAAATATGGTACGTCGGACGTCCAACACGGACTTTGTAAAATAAAAAAAATAAATAAACTACATAACTTTATTTCAGGTGTTACACAAAGAAATCTAACTAGCAAATCAAACTTAACAAACTTTTTGTTCATATAAATGCATGATCTCACAAAGTGTGTACTTAGTAACAACTAACAGTATAAGTCTTTTCTTCACATTGATATAGATTAGTGCAGAAGACACAAGAGATTAAAGCGGTGGACGGAAATCAGGACGTGTCATTACACCCTTGAAAACGAGCACGTCCAGCACAAATTAAGGTCACCTGCGGACGCTTATTATCCCACGCGACATGTTCCCACTTGATATATATAGGAGCTGACCCCACACATATCAAGAGGCACACGAGAAATTAAACATTAAAAGTATATTTTGTGGAACACCAGCTGGTAAAAAAAACTAATAAATAAAGTAAAAAAAAAAAAAAAAGACAGCTCACCTTCTCATTGATAATGCAGTCCAAGTCCTCGCGGCTGGGAGAGCCGAGCACACTAAGGATGTGGTTCAGCTGGTCCAGGTAATGCTTGCCCGGGAAGATGGGCCGGTTCGACAGCATCTCCGCGAGGATGCAGCCCACGGACCAGATGTCTATCGACTTCGTGTAGCCCTGGACAACAATGGTGATATTAAAATATTTTGAACGAAAATCATAATTAAAAATAAATACCAATATAGAAGAAGACAATGAACAAGAAATCTTACCAGATTTCTGCTTAATATGTTTTAAGCTTAATTTCTATTTAGTGGCTTTTATTGCTTAATTTTATTTGCCACGAGGTACCGGCAGAGTAGAATACAAGGGGGAGGCCCCTGTACCAGGTGTCGTAAGAGGCGACTTCCATACCAAAAGACCTACGTGGCGGTAGATTCATCCTAAATAGTGTAGCTCAAATATCCCCGTCGCAAAAGTTGCGATCTGCGATTAACACCACGCTTGCCTAGCACGGCAATTATGGTCGAAATTCCTATTTTCTGGTGTTAAATATTTAAGTAGTATATTTGTGATTCCTCTGATGACTGATATCCATAGCACAAGTGAGGTCAATGTGTGAGATGTCAGAAATTATTATTTTTATTATTTCTTGGGGATATCTATGTCTAGCAGTTGACTTCCAATGGCTGATAATGGTGATGGCGATTATGTTTAAAACCTAATTTGATTATTCAAGCAATATCATCCATTTATTTAGATAATATGTAACTGCTATGTAAATACATAATTCATTTTGTCATGTTTTAAGACCACTATATCACAAGAACCTTCACTCATTTATTCTAAAGAAGTTCGGATATAAGGATCATTCAAAGCGAAATAAAATGATTATCCATATTATTAAAGCAATTGTTTATTTCTACAAGAGATAAATTTTCCATGAAAAATTAATTACATGAAACACAATTCGGGCATTTAATATAATAACATCACGAAATACTCGCTTAAGCTGTGAGCTTAAATAAGTTGCTTAAGTGGATCTTAAATGAGTTGCGCAAAATGAAATCGTAACTTAACCGTTCCCTTTTTCTTTTGTGTTTTGTTTATAATCTAACGTTAAATTTGAGCGTTTCACATTATTCGTGACACCATTTGTGTGTTTCTGTTACCAAAGAGTTTTAACTTAGTACAGGCAAAATGTATTCATTAGATTCAACAAAAGTTATAATTACAGAATATTCACATGAGGTAGACCTCTTACAAAGGGCGTCTGCATAGGTACTAGGTACCTAACTCTCACCTATTTATGACGCCAAATAGCAGTGCTCGCATTTGCGTGTTCCGGTTTGAAGGGTGAGAGTGGCAGCGAAATTACATTGGCAATGCGCTGTGATATCTATCCTTGTGATATTACAAGCATCTAAGACTGCTTGCTTGTACGCTTTTTTGTCGACCTAGTCTTATAAAAATAAGAGTATACTTTTATATTTAATCCCAATAATAATATTACTATCCCGCTGAATTAAATATACAGCAACAACAAATAAAATTGTTCTTGCAAGGTTGTCTCCCCACAAATGCGGGGGAGCCAATCTCTTCGCAATCTAGTTCGGGATTCACCACGGTACACTGTTTGCGAACAATAAAACAATACTGAATAAAGAACGAGGGACAAACAACAGTAAAAAATACAAATATAACTGTAGAAATATATTTTATGTACTCTCTAGGTAAGTTGCGAAATATTAAAAAGAATATTATTCGTCAGTGGAAAGCATAATCAGACCTATTTCTTGTGATGTAGATTTTTACACTAGTAGGTACACTTTTTATTGTACACACGTGATGTTAAGCATCACCGAGTCCTATAAGCGCTCGTGTCATCGTAAGGATATCACTAACGCGTCGCTGAACCTTGTGGCTTAATGACACAGTATTTGCCGTAACACGCCCAGGCAGCGCTTCATGGCTGTTTAATATGTAACAAGAATACAAATAGGAAGGTGATATTGCTTTAGAATTCACTACAACGACCATCTTTACAATGTTAATTTATGCAAGAAAAAAATCACATTTGAAAACGTGTAATTGCAATATTTAAGTAGATACAAACCATTTTGTTTTAATTAAAGGTAATTTTGAAACCTACTTATCTTATACTTATATACTTGCCTGAACATTGTTTTTGGACAAAAACAGCCAGCTACCCGCTTCGCCATAAACAAACTGCGGCATTAGGATTCCTTATCAATTATATCCTTTAAGATTACTATCGCAATACCATCTCAAAGAGTCGCCTATTATCAGACAGCCCGATAGATGTTAGCGGCAGTAATTTCCTTCGTTGTCTTATTTCGGCGCCGTTGCCTCTGGGACTTATTCCAGCCACGTACTTGTCTACGAGACCATTGTAAGGCTCATTGTTTTATTGGAATGAGATATCACCATTGAAAGGCTAAATTGGGTCGTATTGAAAGAAAACGTGAAAACGTTATTCAGGAACAAAGAAATAGTTTTAATTAATACGTACATGTATACATCCAAATATAGACCACATGACTCAATTAAATATTTGTTAGAGCTCTCGATTTTGTATTATTTTCTATATTGAAGCGCATCAAATAAAACCCTATGAAATCAAAATTACCGAGTCGGACCTACCAGGATAAACCGTGTTTCCGGTGGAGTAGAATAGTACCTCTCTTAGTACCAGGTGTCGTAAGAGGCGACTGAGGTACCGGAACATAATTTCCACGCTGGGCACGCGTGGTGCCAATGGCCACAAGTTTGCGACGAGGATGATGTTGCCCATCCCTACCCTGTAGTATTTAAGCTGTTGTGGAAATATATCGCCATTTTCCGGTTCTGGTTGCCTTAGTTACCTCTTACGATAACTAATGCAGAGGAAGTACTATTCTACTCTACCGGTAGGTACCACACGGCAAAACATTTACATAAATATTTTTTTTTTGCTGGGTGTTATTAATAGGAATTTAAGTATTATATTTGTATTTTTTTATATTCGGATATCCGTAATAAAAGTGATTTTAACCACTTATCTCGAAGTCAGGTCAACGTACGCGATTTCGTGTGATTTTATTTGCATACATACATATATCACGCCTGTGTCCCATCAGGGTAGGCAGAGACTAGAGATGTCCACTTGCTACGATCTTTGCACACCTCTCTCGCTTCCCTTACTAGCATTAGCTTCTTTACAACTTCTACCTGGTTAAGATATATTCACCTAGATCGTCCTATACCAACTCTTCCATTCACTTCCGCTCTATATATTCGTGGAGTGATTCTACTTTCATCTATCCTTTCTAAATATCCAAACCACCTTGACATTCCTTTCTCAATTGTTATCACAATATCATCACAACACCACATCGATCTCTTATCACACTATTCTTTAATCTATCTCTCAAACTCACACCATACATACTTCGCATTTCAACAGCATTTCTTCTACACGCGTGCTTCTTATGCCATACCCAACATTCACTATCATATGCCAATGTTGTAACCAACACAGACATATCTCACTCTATGAATAACCAGTCGTGCCATTTTTGACATTTTGGCTGTCCATAAAAGAATAATGAATATAATACGTATATATTAATAAGTGAAGCGAAAACTAATACCCTTTTTAAGAAAATTTCGTGTACGGATGAATATGAAAATAGACAAAATCAAAGTTAAGCAATGCATAAGGCTATTTATTTTATTCACAATGCACTATATACATTAAAATAATCATTACACACAGTACTGTATGTTGACACATTGACATACTTAAATGCACAAAACTATTTACTGCCTATGGAATGACAAGCAAATGATGTAGCTTTTACAAAATGTGATATAGTATGGTCTAATTTCGACCTAAACACTAGTATAATAAAAATATAGACTGGGTGAAAGAAAATATATTTTCATAACAGCCAGTACAATTAAACTGACACCATAGAGAATGAAGTATGTTCGCGCCCTGCATTCACAATAGCGAGCATGCACCTGGAAAACACGCATGAAGTCGTGAAAATCAACCGACCGCGCACGAGCGCGCTCGGACTCCATGTTGCCTTTCCCCGAGCTGATATCATATTACATCGAGATATGATCCATTCATCCCATTTGTCAGTGTCTGCAGGAGATAAAAGCCGCAAATCCATACGTCCCACATTTTCTTATTCGTGCAAGAAAAACCCGTTTTATTTGCTCCAATGGCTCGATGGACGGATCAGATGCCGTGTGAGCTAATCTACACCAAGAAGAGAATTTATCCTCCTCATTGGAAATTCTCTTTGATCCGATGGCTTATAAAATACCCAATAAACGTCGTCGTCGTCTTGTTTACCTGCTATTTTACTTTTATCGGACAGGAAAATAACGCGGTAAATACACAGGCCGACAACACATTAAGTGATCTCGCTCATAGGTACGCATGGTTATTGTTATTTGCTTCGAATGCGAATTATTCTTATAGTGAGCGATCTATTGCTATATTAATTAAACGCCTTAGTTGAAGGACGTTTTTTGTATAATAATAATAAATAGCGTCAGTTAATTAAGCGCTTAATATTAACACTTGTTTATTTGCTGTTTTTATTTCTATTGCGATTTGCAAATGACGGGTCCGATGTCGCAGATGGCAGCGATTTTATCTTGTGCGCAAAAGACTGTGGGTTTGATCCCCACCCAGAGCAAATATTTATATGATAAATATTTGTATTTGCTCAGTGCGTAGGTAATATTTACAGGTTTCTAAGTATTTTATGTTTATGTAATTCTTCTTTTATCTGATATCCATAAGACAAGTGCTTTAAGCTACTTATCTTGGAGTTAGGTCAACGAATGAGATGTCATGTGATTTATTATTATTATTTAAGCATACACATATAATAATAATAAATTCCCACAGCATCTCGTACATTGACCTTAATCCGTGGTAAGTCGGTTAAAGCACTTGTGTTACGGACGCCAGGCAACAGAGGAATCACAAATAAACAACCTAGATACATATATTTAACACCCAGACACAGAACAAGCACAAATATCATCATATAAATATCTGGATGTGAATCGAACCCACGACCTTTGGCGCACAAGATAGGAGTAATCAACACCAACCTTTCAAAAACCATTTTACTACCATTAAATATCCCATGCTGTGGTACCCCCACCTTACAGCACTATTTACTACCTATTTTACACGTGTTTCAAGACTTTTAACGAAGAACCTTTATACTCAATTTCATTCGAATAACTTTAAAAAGAGTTTTATACTAACTTTGAACCCCCGTTTTATTCCTATAGGGGGGGAATTTTCAAAAATTCTTTTTTAGTGCTTCCATGCGTTATAAAAGGAACCCTTGTGCAAAATTCCAAGTTTATAACCCACATAGATTACCGTAGCGCTCTGCGTTGACATATCAGTCAGTCAGTCAGATTATCCTTTGATATTTATGTAGATAAAAATTAAAATATTTTCGTTTACATTTCCGTATTTTTTTTATTGATTCTCAACAAAAAATCAAATAACTCAATACGAGTGGCACTACTACGATAATTTATTTTTGCATATCTTAGCAACCCCGGCGCGAACGCCAAGGGAAGATACCAAAAGTGATGTATATAAATGCGAGTATAGTACATATATGTTTTGTGCTCACACGTATTGTTTCATTAAAGTCTTCGGGAACCTCACCTTGGAGTTGAGCATGATCTCCGGAGCTCTGTACCAGCGGGTAGCCACGTACTCAGTAAGGAAGCCTGTGTGGTCGTGGTCAGGGTCCGCCACTCGCGCCAGGCCGAAATCACAAATCTATGGGACAAAGGAAAAATAAATATCACGGGCGTCTTTTTAACAATAAAGTATTTTTATATAATAAAAAATCTTTAAAAAAATACGTTTAATTTAATAATTATTTTATGTAATGATTTATTTATGCGTGTATTCAATTAACGAAAATAATAAAATATTTTTTGTCTTAAATTAATATACATCATATAATAACAGTACAAATGTATCGTAAATCACCACTAAAGACATGAAACACTATTCCTACACGAAAAGTAGAAGCTATATAAAAAAAAAATAGTTTTTAATTAAAATCGTTCGCACGCTTTTGAGTAAAAATATTGATTTAACATCTTTTTATATTACCAAAAAACTAAGATAACATAAATATTTGTAATACAAAACGTAACTGCTTAAGTTAAATATTGAACTTATATAAGAAAAATATAACACAAGAATCTTATATCAGGATCGCTTAAATCATTGCGCTTATATATAGATTTAGTTACGACAGATGGTGGAATTTGCATTTATGAACGCCGTCTGGCTTCTTAATAGAACTACACTTGATCATTTATCAAAACTGATTTGTCATATATGATCAATCAATAGAGGAGAGCTACGGCTCGTGTGTATCGCAATAACACGAGTACAATGAAATACTTCATAAACTCTTCGCACACAAATATCGTCTATGTGAAATATAACAGTAAAGTAGGCACTAATAAATTGAGCCTAGAATTGGCAAAGTCAATTTAAGAAGTTCTTCGAATACGATCGACGAAATAAGAATATTATACGTAAACAGATTTACGACATATTTTTTTGCGTTGAAAGTTTTAGACTACTATCCTTTTTTTCCCCTTGAGACTCTATTTCTAAGAATACTTTGTGTGTGTAGTGGTATATACTATAGCTCTTATATCATTTTTACATTAGGTGCTCCTCGTTGGCATCGATTTGTAAATCAGTATTGAGTTCAAACTTTCGGTAACAAGTGTATCAAAAAATTTAATCATAGTTCTGTATACATACTAATTTAATAATATGCCTTACTCTTACCTCCTTAGTAAGATGTTGATTTTTTCTTTTTTTTTTGTTATTGTTACAAGCCCACAGTCCGCGTGATAGTAAGTGTTAACGCAGCCTATAGATGATCTTAATATCACACGCATGTTGCCAACCTTGTGAGTTAAAGATATTACCTCATATTACCCAGTAACCTCTCTCACCCTTGAAATTGGACACGGACTGCTATTTGGCGATAGAAATAGGTGAGTAATTAATACGAATTGGTAATTCTTCTAAGATAAAAAAGAACTCTTTTAAAGTAAATCATGTTGTGTACATGAAGAAAAGTACAAGAAAGCAACTGCAATACTAAATCAACTAGTAGAAGCCATTTTTAAAGACTAGTTATTAATAAAAATGGAGTTCATATTCAACGTGATCTTAAGAAAATATTATTATCTGTAAAAATTAAACTGTATTCATCTTTCAAATGTTTGCGCTTACTAGAGGGACCAAATTGGATAATCATAAGAACGGGATAAAAACTTCGGTTACTGGACAAGCAGATTAGAATTTCACAATGTAGTCGGATGGAGTTGGGACAGGCCGATAGTTTGTCAATGAACTTGTGGATTAATGAAAAACAATGAAATCTAGCCGAAGGCATTTTATTAGAGTTAAGACTGAGAACTATATAAATACCTTAGACCAGATTTCTCTCATACAGTTAGTATTTACATATTTACCCTTAACTTATAAAAATATTTGATGTTACTAACATTTGTCAACTTATTCACATAATCACAGAAACGTGTAACCATTAAAGGCTTGTTTAGAATTTTTCTTTTGCACTACAATTTGACAATATAAAAAGTGATGCGGAATCAAGTGTTGAGCCAAGGAAGTGTTAAAAATCATTTTTAGTCAAAACCTATTACAGACCTGTTTCTCGTTATATTGCGTAAACTGATTAATTCTTCTTGAAAAAAATCCCCAAAGATTTCTTAATGGAACATTAAAGAAACTCGTTTAAAAAAACGCTTCTAGTAAGATAATTGATATTATTTCCGTAGGAATCAGGTACCGGGTTGAAAGTAGCCTATGAAATATTTTTATTGGATACAAAATGCTATTTGTAGTTACATGAAAAATGGTCACCGGGAAACCTTGTTAACCGGGAAAGTCAGGTGTAAATCGATCCCACGACGTTAAAATAACATCTCAATCACCAATGCTCTGACCGCTCAGCTGCACATTTTCTTGACGGCTCTTTTAACTTAAAGTATTTTATGATTTACGCTGGAACCAACTTGACACGTCGATGTGAAGTTTCGCCGTCATTTTTCTTTCAGAGCTTGATAATGTACCTAATTCTTTGACCCCTAAATTGAGCTTTCGGATATAAAATATTTGATAAGTAAATAATATATCGACGCATGCCGTTTCTAAATTAGAAGACATAGGTAATTGAATGAAAATAAAATTTGAAAGTACCAGGTGCCCGGTACTTTCAAAAGAAAACCTCTCTAGAGGTTCACCCATCATTTGAATTTCAATTGTTGCTAGATAGGCTCAGACCAATCTTATTGTTGGGCAGATTTGAAATTAGTTTCTCCGAAATTCATACGACCAGCATCGCCATTACCATATTTATGAAAAAACTCAGCTATCTATAGAGAAACTTATTACTAGTTTTATTGTTGTGTTCAATTTGATCGAAATATTTCTACCTAACGGTATACGTGCCTTATTTCAGATCGGCCGACTTTATAGTGAAACTAACACACGATCTAAAACTAGGTATGTATATATATATACAACCGTACCTTATATCACTTCCATTCAACCGCACATAAGCCTTAACAAAACAATAACAGCGGGGAAAGTTGGTCTATTCCAAGAAGTTGGCACAAGTTCACTTACATTTTATGATGTACAACCGGCAACATGGTTTACCACTCAGCTGTGTAAAGGCCACATGTGCTCTCTTGAGGTGGGAAACTCGGATATCACATTGCTGCGTTGAGCCCGCTTGAAGCGGTAAGAAGGGTTAAGACCCTCTTCAGTCTCAACGCTGAAGAATTTGAAATGGATATGAGCGGTCAAATAAATGGATCTCGCCACGTGAATAATTGTATATAACGAGAACATTGTCTGTAGGTTCGTCATTAGTAGTATAACGTAGCTGGCGAGACTGCCATTAATCAACGAAATCTTAAATTAAAAAATCCTGTAGGACTGATTTACATATTCCACTGGGATGCGACTAAATATAGTAAAAAAAACTAAGTTCGCTTTTAAATGAATACATATTTTAAAATATACAATATTTAGTATGTACTAGCTGACCCGGCGAACTTCGTACCGCCTTAGCGTAGCTTTGATGCACTACTTTATTTTGTATAGTTGACCTATCTTAGGTATGAGTACCTATTCAATTTAAACTGGAATCTATAATATCCTCCATATATAAATTAATCCCTATTTCCCTGGTCTCGCCATATCTGAAAAGGACCTAATTTTATTAAATACAAAACAAAATATATATTTTCATAATAGTGTTTATTCCATAGGATTCAATAATTCCACTTATATTTTTACAAATCGCTATTGAACAACTTGGCATTTTGAAGTAACTACTGAGCTTAACACCACGCGCGCTCTAGAAAACAACTAATAGCCTCTATACCCTTCACTGTTTCTCTCTATTCTAATGCTGCTGTTTCTTTAATCTAATGCTTTTTGGTACACTATATTTTTAGTTTTATGTTCTGGCGCGTAAATAAATAATGCTGATGGTTTTCCGACACGGGAATAACCAAATTGTAATATTATGTAGTCACCAAAAGTTACCAAAAATCGATATGAAGCTGTCAACTTACCGTAATTATCAAACAAAAGCGGTTATGGATGTGATGCCACAGATTACCACAGTTTTTTTTTTTAACTGGCTTGGCTGTTCAGCCATTCGCCAATGACGCCAATGTCAAGTTAGGGAAACAGATACTACCACAGATTACTAAATAGGATATGCGAAATTTGTATAGGTTTACTATTTGTATTATTTTCAAAAAATTATAAAATAGTGCAATAGAATTTAATTAAGTAACCACGTTTCCGAACAAACTTAATTAAGTAACCACGTTTCCGAACAAACGATGCTCTTTTAATATAGTCTATGGCTGTGAATGACGTTGACATTCGTATAAAAAAAAAATTGACATTCGTAACGCGCGTTTTTTAAAATATGCAAAATTAAATGTATACTTTTCAATATTTCTCAGAGATTTTCTTAATATTTTTTTCCGTAAGAACCATCCTCGGACTTCCACAAACATTTAAAAAAAAGAATTATCGAAATCGGTTCAGCCGTTCACACGTGATGCCGTGACAACGCGAAACGGGTTTCATTTTTATATATATAGATTAGTAAGAGTGAACTCGTTATTCTTTTTTTTTATTTTATAAAGTCAGCAAACAAGCTTACGGCCCACTTAATGATAAACGTGACCGTATAGACACTCGTTTCATCACAAAGATATTACTAGTATGTCGCCTTGTAAACTGAAGATAGAATGTCATATTTACCCAGTAATTTCACTCACCTTTTAAACCAGAATAGCAACATCAAACTGAAACTACTATTTGACGGTAGAGATAGGTGAGAGTGAGGTACCTATACAGACGACCTCTAAAAAACTAACGTTATTTAGTTTGTTGGTAATTTTTGTTTGGTTTATCTCTCGATTTATATTTACTGTTCCTTATTAAATATCCGAAACAAACTATACATTAACGAAAGCCCGTGATTAAAATGTAATTTCTTATTAAGAAATAAATTACTATCTGTTTTAATACATTTGGACATCCACATTTGTAAGACATTTTGAAATGTCTAAGGAATTCAATTATTATCTCATCCCGTTTTAAAAATACGTGACTACAGTTTCGTATGAAAATAGACTAGAACAGACTAGAAAATAGAGAACGTTGTCGGTTATTACAACTTGAGAATTGCAAATTACATCGCAATACGTCTTCTAGACACAATTTCCTCAGACTTCTTCCTATAATCAGAATAAAGATGAGTCCTGCTAATTACTTTTGTCGGTTAGATTTAAATGAGAAGTTACTAAGAAGAACTTTATGGATTTATCAAGGCACTTTGACCTACATCGACGGTACCTAAAATCATAATTCCAATATCCGATTCAGAGATTAAGATTTATTTGAAAAAAGTTGGCCTTACGATTAAGTAAACGCCTTTCTCTGACGCATTTCGAACCAATCACGTACAACATTGGGTACTTAGAATATACATATATTTGTATATATTGTAATTAATATTGTTATCTATCTACACTACACACACTACACTATAAATAAAAAATTATGGAATACAGGAAATGTATCTACCTCGCCTAAAAAAAAATTACACAAATTGCTTCATTATTTTGTTATGTTAATTATTGTCAGAACCAGGTTTGTACGGAAATTAATGTTTGTATTTATGCCTTATGTTTGTATGCAGAAGACAGAGACCCAAGAAAGGAATTAAAGTTTAGTTATTTCTCAGACAATTGTTAGCTCAAACTATTCTTTGACAATTTGTAATCTAACTAATGTAAATGTGTTTGAAGAATGTTTGTAGCTCAATCACGTCTGATTGTACTAGTCTAGATGAAATTACGTGGGTAGTCTGTAACAGCAAATAAAATATTACCAAATGAACGGTTCTCGGGAGGTTTTCTTTTGTTTTTCATAGTGCAAGGTTCTGACTGACACGATTTGTTGTACAATATTATACTAAATAGTTTATTTTTTATGTATAGTTTATTTTTATGTATAATTTATTTTATATGTATAATTTATATGTATAATTAATTTTTTATGAATAATTTATTTTTTATGAATAATTTATTTTTATGAATAATTTATTTTGTATGGATAATTTATTTTGTATGGATAATTAATTTTTTATGTATAATTTATTTTCTTCAAGATGTCTTAACCATAAAAAAAGAAATATTTTTAAAACACCGTCGTCTCCTGCAGCTTAGATTGTAGGGCTCAAAAGCACTCCTTTCCTTTCTTCTTTTTTCTTGACTCTTATAACGTACATTACAGAAGTTTTTGCATAAAGGCAATAAAAAAGCCCTATCGATTGAAAATTACAAAAAGAAAAACACATACACATTAAACATTGTTTTATTAGAGAGGTAGCTACTGAAACATCTAACACATCACAATACACGCAAAAGTTTATTTAAGGCTCGTAACGGTTGTATCCAAATAAATGGGCACTCGCGATTGTTGATTGACCTACACGACTGAACCGAATCCTGGTTGTGCGAGTTGCCAGGCCGTAAATACGTACATTGGTTTGCCACAGATCTATTTATTGGAACAGCTTTTCCGGAATGGACTGAAACGTTTTATTAGGAAAAGTAATTAAAAATAGCGAGGGCAGTCGTAGGCACTTGTATTTAAAACAAATGTCATACTAATACGCTACACTTTTTTGTCACTGTTCCAGTATTTTGTCAGACCAAATCTCCGTAGGTATAGATCATACAGGTACATTCACAAAACCCCTCAGAGTTTGCGCTCAAGCGTGTTAACGGCGAGAGGAGAAATCCTGTCTGTTCCTATACCGCCTCAACCCCGACTATCACCTACCCAACGTACCTTCAAATCACAGGTGGTGTTGAGTAGCAGGTTGGAGGGCTTGAGGTCCCTGTGCAACACGTTAGCCGAGTGGATGTACTTCAGCCCTCGCAGGATTTGGTATAGGAAGTAACAGATGTGATCGTTACTTAATTTCTGCAACAAAACATTTTGTTATTGTATAATTCAATGAAGTACATTCTATCTATGAAGTCAATAATAATAATATAGAATTGTCACATTTTTGACGGTGCATTGAGCAGTTGAAAATGGCGTACTCTATTTAGCTTATTCCTTTTTTCGTGTGCGTAATCGTCAGAGTATGATGTATATGATCAGCATTATCACCATATAGGCCGTAGGATGTCTACATGTGCCTCTTCAAGTAACTTTTCAGTAAGACCGGTAGTATTCGTCAGTCGGCCTAATGGATGAACCGTCTTTTGTCGGTTTTACTGCGGACTTTACGCGGTTTTACTGCGGGTTTTACGCGGCTTGTCAGTGCGTGGACTCTATTCAAGAACCTTAGCGCCCCGCCAGCTCGGAGTACCGCGTGATTTGTATGATGCATTGAAATTTCAGAAGAACAAACCCTAGCGACGCGGACTTTGCGCGCCAATAGATAGTTCATAAAACAATAGGTTGTTAAATGTTTACATTACGATGTCCCCCGCAAGAACACAGCATTTCTCCGAAATTAATAATAGTAAAAATTCTTTATGATAACATAATAACGACGTATAGTAATTTTATATTAATTTTACCCAAAAAATAAGTAGAAACATTTCTAGTTTTTATTTTCCTGTCCTTTATGTAAGATGTTATTGTTTGGGAATATGTTTCCCGCACGACCATGCTTATTGTACGATACGTTTTGTATATATTGTGTATATTAAAATGTGTAATTGACTTAACAAATTTCAGAGAATAGACGAGCAATAGAAAAGTACAGAATTAATTTGCGCACGTAAATAGTTTTTTTTTAATAAACAAAATACAAGCGCTCTATTTTATTAATGACAGACAGAAACGATTATCATTTTTTTTATAATAACACAGAAGAGAAGACTTAGCGAATTCAGAAAGGTATTTTAATGTGTCTTACCTTACGTTAATTCTATTAATTAAAATTGCTCCACATAATATTTAAAACTAATTTTATTATTTCTAATACCAGTTAAGTGAAATTTTAAGACATTCTTTTAGAGTGACTAATTAAGTTGACTGCTTTTGTTCTAAGTTGATTAAATTAATGTTAAGACTTTCCCTTGAGACCTAGATTGGATTGAATTAACAACGATTTTGAGACGACTGTAATAATTTAAGTAGAAAGCAATTCCATTTATCTCGACTTTGCGTAGACGGACATATTGAGCTAGTAGGTATTTATTTATATTTCATTAGAATCAAGAGAAGATATCATTATATTTTATTAATATCATTAAGCTTTAATTAAGCTTTGTCGTTGATTATTTCAATAACGCTTTTACACCTCATTCCGACACTTTTCATTAAAATTAATCACAATTTTAATCGTATTCCGTGTTTAAGCACCTGCAAAGGTAAAACGGAATTCCGAAGTTAGCTTATTTCAGCAAATTGCCATATTTTTATCTGAATCGACGTTCGGACTCGAACTATATGAAAATAATGTATAATTTTTGTCCATGTCACACAATATTTAGCATAATTGAGTTATATATTCTTTTGCACTACTTCTGAGTCATGAGAAAATGACCCGATTACAATTAAGAACTGAATAAGGAAGCGTAACGAAATTTAGTTTCTCATCCGCAGATGATGCAATAGTGGAACTCTATAACTCAATTATCATCAGTAGAAGCACGGCGACATGTCGACTTAATCAGGTTAATTGCACAAAGCTTTCATCGCAACAAGGACATGGCACTGTAAACGATTATTGTTTGAATCCACAAGCCATCCTGGCCGAGCTAAGTAATTACAAAATATAAAGTTTGGATCATAAACGCGTCGCCCTTCAGAAAGTGGATCGCTGAGCGAGATTTCATGACCGATAAAATGGAGTATGGGGGGTCCATTAATCCGTGATGGCCTATTTGCGGCTGGGGTTAGCTCTGATGAGGGTGTGATAGCTGTAATGACTAAAAGAATGGGGTGTTCGTGTCGGCACGTGGGTAAACGTAAGTTATTGCACTACAACTTAACAGCATATCCAGGGTTAGTTTGGGCCATATAAACTTACCTTATACCGACTTATTGAGCAAATATAATCAATAATAAATTATAAATAAATTCACACACCGCATCAGCAAAATCTGACTTCGAGATAAATAGCTTACAGCACTTCAATCACAAATATGATGCTTAAATACTCGTATATATATATATTTAACATCCAGACACAGAAAAAACATAATTATAATCATATAAATATTTGTCCTGGTTGGGGATCGAACCCAAGACCTTCGGCGCACAAGATACGATCACTACCATCTGCGCCATCGGGCACATCGTTCCAAGTAATCTTTCACAAAAATTGTAAAATACTATTATACTGTATAAAGATTATCCAGAATGATTACCTGTGTTTTTAACAATTTGTAGAGGTCCGTTTCCATTAAACATTGCACGATGTAGACATCTTTCATCTGATCAATAGTGTCCGCTCTTAAAATGTCCCTTATGTCAATTATCTGCAAAGAACATATTGATAAATACCTTTTTCATACTCATTTTTGAACGGACTTATGTTTAAAATATAATGCTATCATTCACTCACATTTTCGTGCTTAAACCTCGTAAGGATTTTGATTTCCCGTAATGTCCTCTGACAGTATGTCTGGTGTTCGAACGGCGATATTTTCTTAATGGCAACTTTCGTCTTCTTCACGTTGTCGAAGGCAGACCTGGCGAAATAATAGGCATCGTAAATCATTTGTGTAATACAACATCAACCCGTCCATTGAAGGTTTTAGAACCCAACACGCCTACGTTATTCATCGTTGGACAGCAAGATTACGTTGTGTTTTTGGGCATGCAAAACATGTATTAATGAAACATAAATGCCTCCGCCTTTGCGGACCTACACTATTATCCGTTAAGTTTCAAGGTCATCGTTCAAATACCACTTCAATAATTATCTAACATGACCTTTCAACAATAGAAAAAGAAAATTAATTATGGAAATACATTTTAAAAACCATGTACATACGTTCGTGCTGACAGTGCACGCGCAATGCACGGGTGTCGAACGACCCGCAGGAAAGTGGTTTAATTTTTGACAATTATTTTACTAATGGCACGGCAACGTTAGACTAATGTTACTGCGCTAAATTAACGGACACCTATCAAGAATTATTATTCGAAATGAAATTTTATATACGATAAAAATATATATATTATACATTTGATTTTATTCTGTCCAAATGACCGAATCTTCCGTCATATTTTTACGATAGATATTATACATCTATGTACATATATAAAAGGAAAATCTGGATGACTGACTAAAATATCAACGTTAAGCCTACAAAGTATGTACGAAACATTGCCATTTGGAGTTATTCGAATAAAATTCCGTATAAAGGTTCTTCATTGAAATTCGTGAATCTTGTAAAATATTTTTTCGAACATCTATCTATAAGGGAAAAGGGGGGTGCAAAGCTAGTATGAAAGTTCTATTACTTAACGTGGGTGAAACCGCGGGGAGCAGCTAGTTAAAAATATATAAGAACTTTGATTTGATTTCATATTATTAAAAATATAATTTATTTATATGAATTAAAAAAGAACCAGAGGTCTGGAGATGGATAACAAATTTTATTTTTCAACGAAATGAATTGGCAATCCTAATATAAAACGTGTAAATTGTCTTCAATGCCCCCTAGTGTTTTTATTGCATGCATATTAAGCATGCATTTACGCATATTTGCAGACAAAGATTACAATAAGAAATACAGATCAACAGACCATTTAGGAAATATTATTAGGCCAACAGTATGGGGCATATAAATTTACTTTTCGTTTAATTATAAAAAGTCCAAGGTTCTATAGCTAACAGTTTACCACTTCAAGTAATTTCTAGAGACTATAATTTGAATATATAAATAACAAAATAGGCACTCGCCTAAAATTTCATGAACACTTAAAGTACTTAAAACCGAATATGCAAAATGTAGGTACCAAATTTTGCATAACCGACATTTCTTGGTACTTAATTTATTTGTGATTGCGGTAGTGTAAGTGCTTTATACGTTGAAGTCAAACGGCGCAGATATACCATGTCATTTAGAAATCAATTATAGCATGAACAGTTCTTTAATGTCATGCCAGCAGAGTATAATAATATAAGTAATAGTACCTCCTTTTGTACCAGGTGTCCTTAAGAGGCGACTGAGGTACCGGAACCGACATATAGTGGTATACCCATCCGAAACTGTGTAGCTTAATAGACAGGGTGGGAATGGATAGCAGCATCCCTATCGTGAAAACTTTGTTTTGCGATTGCCAACACGCTCGCCTAAAAGCCTATGCCCTATGCTATATATAAAAGGGGAAGCCTATGCCCAGCAGTGGACTCCTAATAGCTGATATGATGATGATGAGCAGTCTTGTTTCAATTTAGTGATATTTTAAGAAATATCTGAATCTAAAGTTTAAAGTGTTATGTTGTAACGGAACATAAATATGTACCACAAAGTTAAGAGCAAAGCCTAGTATTAATCCCACATAGTGAATGCATAATTACTTAAGTCTCCTGCCGAAAACTCGAAGATACATTTAGGGATTGGATCGAGATTAGGCAGTGGGGATTAGCATGGACCCGAAATGGGTCGGCACAGATCGGCCCTTGCTGTGCTAATGGGAGACGTCCGCCCACCTCCCGGGCTAGATGGATGTCAATTGTCACCTATTTGACCTATAAAAAACATTGCCCTCACTAAAAACTTGAAATAAACTTCTTAATTGTAACCTAATAGTTCTTTTATATGTACTTACTTAGTACATTATATCTCTGAGTTAGTACATATTTTAAACATTTTTAGGACTCCAAACTATAAAGTAAACATGGTGAAGTCTAACTGTTTAATAGATACTAGTGATACCACGAGTAATGTGAAACAAAATCACTAAAAAATCCTCGGGAAACTCGTTGCGTGCGTAAATTATTCCAAGATGTTTGCAAAAAAGCAGCATGGCCGATGTTCTTCAACACAGATAATTGAAATAGAATTTATCGTAAATACGATACAAGGTTGTTCAAAAAGTACAGAAAGAAGTGAAGCCGTAAATTAAATCTAGTTTCAAATGAAATCTTTGTGTTGGCACAAAACTTTTCTTTCACGAATAACTTTCAGCTGCCCAGCCGTAGGGAAAATGTTATTAGGCGCTTGTTAGCAGCCTTCATTTAGAAAATATATTTTCACAATTATCTTTCATGTTTTTGTTGGCGAAACAATAATAAAACACCAAAAACAGTAATTAATAAACTGGGATATTTTTAATATAAATTGTGTGGTTTGTTTTGCTTTAGTTACTACCCTTGTAAACACAGTTAAAAAAATACTTACGTCAATACACAATATTAGAGATAATAAAGATCAAAATATTTTTTTAGAACATAATACATACTGGATTACATAACGTAGGTACTTAGATCACATACAAGATACACAGACCAATTAGGACACAAAATGGGAAAAGACAGTTGTCATTGCTAATAAGAAACCACTGGCACACATGAATAATAAATAAGGACACTATTATATTTTATAACATTACGCGTTAATTACTTTTAATGGCTTCAAAATGCGGTTTATTTAATATTTTACGTTTTATCGACGTTTCGGTTACCTTGTGACAACCGTTTTGAAGATTCTAGTTTCATTAGGACACTTTGCCATAAAAGTTACATCAGAGGTACACAATGAAAACATGAACAAAATAAATATTAAAGCTTAATAAGCAAGTACATGTTAGGAAATTTTCTTTTATAAATTGTTAGAATGAAGTAGTCGTCTCGGAGACTGGCAAGCAATCATTATTTTTTAACGTAGCTTCGCTCACAGCTTAATTGAAACTTGGATGGCATAAATTTATATGGTATCATTAAAATAATATTAGACTGTATACTAGCTCCTATGTCCTAAGTAATGAATTCCCAATTAAAAATATTTTAATATGCGAAAATTGTATAATGTCAAGCGTAGAGTACCGGCACATTAGAATAATATCTTTCTCTGTACCAGGTGTCGTAAAAAGCGACTGAAATACTGGAACCGACAGATGGCGGTATATCTAACCGTGGTAGCGTAGCTCAAATCCAACATGGCGGCGGCGGACAGCAGCTTTCCTGTGGCGAAGCTACTACTACGCTCTTGCTACCACGCCTGCCCAGCGCGGCAAAATTCCTAATACCTTGAGGATGCCCATGTCCAGCAGTGGAGGTTCTACGGCTTCTATGTAACAAAATGCATACACGTACTAGCTACCACAGTTTCCATCTTTATTCTATGATCTAGACTCTGAGATCTCACGCTTAATTGACTTGACTGTTTACGATCGATCAGTTAAATAATCTGCTCTCAATTACAAACTTTACATCAAAGGTATTTCGTAAATATATTCGCATATTAAGCATTATTCTTGGTATACAACTGTTAGAAGTCTCTATTTTAAACTATAAAATTATCGTTGGAAATTCTGTATACATATTAACCTCATTATTCTTCGTGTTGTCAAGCGATAGTATAACAAAGACCGAGAAGGTTGGCCGTCTTATTCTATAAGATAAGTCCAATTAATATTCTTTATTATACCCATCCTATATATTGATCCCAGAAGCTAATATTCTGTTCCTTTCTTAAGAATGCCGAATGGGAGAATTGGTATAGTTAATAATAGATAAACCAAAACTATCTAAGTCCAAAGCCGGAACTATCGGGTATCTCAAAGAGAAATATATATTGGATACCGATATTAAATCTGGTGTAGGTAAGAAGTCAATGTTCGGATATTTAGTTATTTTTGATTCCTTACAAAATCATATGCTTCGATATTTTGAAAACCGATTATTATCATTTATATATCCATAAAATCCCTGAGATCAGCTATATACATATACCGTCTCTAAAAAAATATGTAATTGATTCATTTTCATTTTGACAAGCCCGATGGCGCATTCGGAAGTGTCAGGTCATGGCGCCAAACGTCGTGAGATCGACTTCCACCCAACACACAAATACTTATGTGATGAACAATAGTGCTAGTTCTATGTCTGGGGGTAAAATATATATTTAATTATTATATGAATAATTCCACTGTTGTTTCGAAGACAGATATTGCGTGATTTTTTTTATCCGTCTGCCTGGCCACTATTAATTCGAAACTGCCTAAAAAATTCTACTCGTTTTCACTGATGAATTGAAAAAAATTATGAAGATAACAGCTGAAAAATTTACTTCAATAGACTGAACAAAACGCAAGGCTGCCAACAATCGGGGCGTGCCGGTAAACTTATAAAATGAAACTACAAAAATTGCATTAATATTTATTCATATTATAAATCACCTTTATTAATAACAAATTTTCCTCAACGGTTGTTCACATTTTTATCAAACAGATCATCATCATTATATCAGCCAAATCCGTTGCTGGACATTGGATTTCGCAAGATAGGGAGCATTTGGCAGCCGTCGCGACGGGGATGCTGGTGACCATCCTCGCCCTGTATTAGAGTTACACTGTTTCTAATGGATATACCGCCGTCTGTCTCTTGCTACATCTCGTACAGGGGGAGGTACTTTTCTACTCTGTCGGTTCCTCTTGGATATCAAACAGATAGTCATACATTTTTAAGGAAAGTAGCGCAACGATCTTAAAATACACAATAGTTCAGCTAGTGTGTCGTCTCTAAGAGTATCTAGCTCAATATCTTATCATCGTTCATTGTTCCAGCTATTGTTAGTCCACTGCTGGACATGACCTCCCCAAAAAAGGGGGAATTTTGCCCATAATTGTCGCGCTGGGCAAGCGTGTTGGTAATTGCAGAGCGCAACTTTCGCCTTTTGCCCATTCTCACCTTGTGCATTTGAGCTGCGCTATTTTGGATGAGTGTACCGAAATCTATCGGTTCTTTGGTACTTCAGTCGCCTCTTACGACACCTGGTACAGAGAGGTACTATTCTACTCCGCCGGTACCTCGCAGTAGAATAGTACCTTTCTGTGTAATAAATTATAACTTCACATTATTTAGTTTCAAAGGATGTTGTTTTTATACTTTTCATGTATTTCTCTTATTTTTCTTCGCATGAGATACATTTACAGTAGTTTAGGGTTTTAAAAACCAAATTAACATAAAAACTAAAATAAAAACTTAAATTAAAATAAAAACCAAAAAAACAATTTTAATATTTGATACTCATACAAAGTTTACATTGATAGTCATATTATAAAACAATACAGGATTTGCAAGCGAAGCCGTTGGTGTTTTTTTTGGAACCTAATGCTCCTGATGAAATGCGCAGACATCAATTTCAGCGTCACTGGAGATTGGGGGGGTGGGGGGTAATTAATAAGCGACCCTATAGCCTGACTGAATGAGCCTGGGTACAGGGTCGCTTTTATATAGGAGCCGGTCGGTTATCGCTCGATGGACAGGGACCGCACGCGTAAAAATATATACTAAGCATAAATGGTACCCGGGAACTGTTTATTGTATTTCGATAATTGGACTTTTCTAACAAGATTCAACAATTGTAAATCCTAAAATTTATTGTTAACATCAGAATGTATATAATCTTTATTGCATCTGCTAACATAAATAAGTCAGAACTTGTTTGCAATAAATAAACGAAAATGGTATTATATACCTTATATAGTGTAATAATATTTCCTTAATAACACGCAGGCATGCAGTGAGCTACCGGCATTATAGAATAGTACAGCCCTCTGAATCAGTGTCGCAAAAGGTGACCGAGGTTAAGTAATTTCAGGCAAATTTGCCCTTGCTCGGCTTATGTCCTACGGCAGACTTTTTAAAGATGATAATTGTGATAATGTATGACTTAATTAAAATCATGAACTCGTCAATTACGGTGGTTTATTTGTTCATGATCATTACTAGGCAATTTCTTAAACGTACCTAGTTTATAAATTTTACAAAAATCCCGTTTAAGTTCAGAAGCAGCTGACGCTAATGAATGCAAGCAACGTGAAAGTTTACACTTGCAAATTGATAGCTTTTTAATGACACTTTCTCACTTTTCATTTTGGGATAGAGTGTATTGAAACGTTAATAACCAGTAAAAATTGCCTTGCCACTATTTGTAGGGCTTTATGTAACTTGCAGAACCTAACTAGTATTATGAATGCGAAAGTATGTTTATTCGTTGTTTTGTTTGTTAACTCTTAACGTTTTACGGACTCAATCAATCTTCTTGAAATTTTGAATACATAGGGAGTGCAGAGAAGGATATAGGCCACTTTTCATCCCGAAAAAACGAACTATTTCCATAGAAACAACTATTTTAGTACAACAAAAAACAATAGATGGTGCTGAGCGCTATCGGGTGAAATCTAATTTAGAATCTAATCAGAATGTTCCAATCCGATTCACGATCACAACCCCAACTTGTATTATAAATATTGTCAGTTTGTTTGTTACCTCTTTACGCACTATCTACTCAGCTGAAAGCCGTGAAATTTCACAAGAAAGGATATATAGCACCTTCCATCCCCAAAAGAGTAATTTCCTTGAGGAATTGATGCAGGCGAAGCCGCTAGTAAACCATAAATAAAAGCAAAAAATTAAATAAAGTTGTTATCTTCTTTTAGGGTCGCTGAATGCGACTTTTTAGGAAAGATAATGCAATAACTATTAAGTTGGTGGTCAAAAAAAAAGCTTGATTAGCTTTCTTTTCTTTAGATCTTGTTCAGAATTTTATTGGGGCTGAATCTCGAGTTTAATGGGGGGGGGTGAACCTAATGCTATCTAGCTTTACTAATCCAGCCTTCAGAGAGCTAAGGGCCGAGGTCGTAAAAGTTTGAATGAGGACCACGCACTGGTAATCACGCAGCGTTGTACATACACCCATAATATAGACAAACGATTTGACCTAAAACGGTGAAGTTTTTCGGTGAAGCACATGTCTAGCAGTGGATATCCTACGGCAGATATGATATGATTATAAATGCGCACATCTCTTACATTGACCTGACACCGTGATAAGTCGCTTCAAACACTTGTGTTATTAGACGTCGGACAACAGAGGAATCATAAATATAAACTTAAATACATATATTCAACACCCAGACACAGAACGAACACAAATATAATCATATAAATATTTATTCTGGGTGGGGATCGAAACCACGATCTTTGGCGCACAAGATAGTATCACCACCATCTGCACCATCGGACCCGTCCATCATGATGATAAACAAACGTTTTAATCATAAAATATTCATTATGACGATGATGGGTAATACAAACTCCTATCTAAGCTTTTACCATTCTATTAACACTAAACAATCTAACAGTCTAGTCTAAAATTAAAATGCGACCATGTTTTATTATGTACATAAATCTCAGCGAACTTTCGCTATTCAAAGCAATAAAAATATTTATGAACCCCAAACAGAAGGTTATCGGGGCCGTCCATTAAGTTTTGTTTGCGATCACATTACATACCCTGAGCAAGTGAGCCCTGAATCCGTAGATCAATTTTAACAGACCCGAGTGTTTATTATAAGGAAATATTCATGTTTCAATAAAATTCGATAAAAAGGATTGTTTGTGAAGGGCTTCCACAGTTTTATCTCGTTTTTAGCGTTTCCCACGTCCATTGAAATTGAAACCCTACCTACCTACCTACGTCGTATGAAGTGACCGTTCAACAGATATATTCTTGAATTATTTTCCCTATATTTCCATTATCCTTTTTTATATACCTACTTTTGTTTACTAACTCTTCTCGAATTTACTAGAAACTAAAGAAAAATATACATTAATATTTTATCATTTTCAACGCACGCATATATTTAGAATGACGGGACCGATGGCGCCGATGGTAGTGATCCAAGTCTTGTGGGACGAACGAAGGTCGTGGGTTCCCCCGCCCAGGACTAAAATTTATGTTTGTTCTGTATCTGGGTATTAAATATATGTATTTTAGTAGTATATTTGTGATTCCTCTGTTGTCCGGTGTCCGTAACACAAGTGCTTTAAACGACTTATTACAGAGTCATGTCAATGTATGGGTTGTTGTAGGAATAAAAATTAAAAAAACAAATGTGCATCCTTTAAATGTTACATAAAACGAAACTTTTCTTTCAAGAATATTATTGGAGAGGACAATTTGGATCTTTTTACAATTATGTACATATATAAACAAATCTAGAAAAAAATATTAGGCTTTGAGGAACGAGAAGGTGACGAATAATGTTCATGTACAGATTAAATTACTGAATGTATAACAAAAGTATATTTTGAAAGCTTTTAAGTAATTGGCTTACTTCATTATTGCTTTTAAAAAATATCAGACTAGCACAGGCGACGCGACATGGCTGTAATTTGAAAGTTGGAAAATACACGATGATCTCGCATTTTCGCTATATTTTTTCGTTATTCATTATTCATAAACCATTCGTTTAAGCGGTATAAATAGCACCCTGTTTAATCATGTTGTCAGATTGCCTCGCGGACTTAACTTGCCGAGATCTGTTCTAAAAATTGTTGCACTACCAACAGTATCATCCAGACCTCAAACCACTAGGGGTCTTCCATGTTTGACGTGAAAGTCTTGCAAAACAATCGAGAAGAGCACAATTGATGCTATTTAATGAACAGCCTGGTCTAAATTAGCCAGCGATATTGGAGCTGTCATCTGAGCAATACACCAATAGCTTCGTGTCTACAGAAAGTCCTCAATTAGTCGGTACCTTTTTAGACGTAACAAATTTCTAGATAAGACCTAGATCTTCAGTACCTGACAACAGACATATTTTCCTTTTAAAAATATAAACTAATATTACAAAATTTCCAAGCAATAAATTCAAACAGTCCCGAACACTATGAAATTCAAATTAGACCATAGTCTGTATAACAAACTTACTTTTTGCCTTATAAAACCAACTCCAATATTTATTCGGGTCCATAGTAGCCTTTGCCGATTCCCGTTTACGGTCCAGTAAATCCTATTGCGGAGAGCGGCGAAAATTTTTAGAAAACTTTTAACCACTTGATTTTTAATTGAGTTCATCCAGTTCTCCTTTTTGTGAACATTAAATTCTCGACTGTTTTATTGTGATTTTATCAGTACTCAGTAAATATGTGCAATTTCATTAAATTAAGTAACTATGCATGCACAATGTTCCCACGGCTCTATAATTAAATATACAGTTCTTATCAAACTCATCAAACGACGCGTCTCAACAAACCATACATGCATTAAATAGAACTGAAAGAGCGAAGCGGAAATAACCAATTGTAATCATTTTACCTGATACAATTTTAACGTATACAAAAATCTATCTACATCCCACCCCGTATGTTTGCTCTAAGTTTTAACAATATGTTAGAGTCAGAGCAAAGAGGCTTATTACACAAAAAGTTTAAACTATTTCTTTTTATCTCGTCTGAAGGAAACCACCACGATCGCCTTATCAGCACCATGAGATGGCAACGAATCCCACAAACAATATCAATCCCACTTTGGATATTGCTTTAAACATTTATGATATGAAAAGAAAACAGAATTTTAAGGCTTGAGGTTATTCGTCAAGGTGTCATTAAATGGAAATGCCAATAAAAAGGAAATGAGGTCATAGATCTAAGGGGCATAGGAATTGTTTTAACTGTTTACATAATGTTCTTTAACAAATCGTCGAAAAAATATTCGTGAATACATCTAAGAAATGGAGACCCCAACAAAGAATAACATTGTCAGGGAAAATTGAGTGTAAGGTTCTATAGGCCAAATCAGAAGGGTATGTAGTCCTGTTCAAACACTCAAGTGTATCCCCAAATGATGTTGGGCGAGGGTAGGTCGGCCTCTGCACGAATACGACTACTAAATAATGCCTCAATAGAATCTTTATAGGCTGAAACTAGGGATGAAATAAAGGCTATGAAAGAACTGTGAGGCTGTAAGTTGTCTAATAAAACAGTCATTTTTATTTTAAGTTTTTTGTCATCAAATAATGTTACAGTAGATTTCTAACTTCCGGACTTTCCGGACTTAACGCTCCTTTTGCGCACACCAGTTGCCTTAATATCACGCAACTCAGGATTGAATGTAGGATATGTCTTGACCAAGGGCTCCAGCTAAAAACAAAAATCGTATACCAGATAAACTATGAAATCGTCACAGACAGACAGACTTTCGCATTTATGTAAGTGTTGATTCTATTGTTAAAAAATCAAACATGGACGTATTTAGACAAATAATTTCAAATGTGATTACTGTCAGATTACATGCTAGTGAAGTAAGATGTGGTTACCGATATTAAATAAAATAACGCAGTGCAACAAAATATAATCAAGGCGTTTCTATTTTTATTTTTGCAAGTAACCATTCGCATTATAAAACACAATTGACGGGCAGTATCTTGGAAACCGTTTCATGTCAAAAATGATGACGTGACTGATATTGTTATTGATTTCCGCGCCTTTTATTGGCCATTATGTTATCCGACCGCGCCTTGGAATCCAGTCCGTATTATCTCTTCAACAGCAGAAAGTAAGTATAGTATATGATAAGGAAAATGTTTAAAATAGCTTTAATTTTCATTTAAAATAAACAGAATATAATTGATGACACACACACGTTTTTGTAATAAAGCGATTACAAAAAACAAACAAACAATAAATATCGTCATCGGTATATATATATCTTATATATATATATATATATATATATAATACTAGCTATAATATTACATAAAGATTACGCGTTACAGCCAGTATAAAAATTATGTATAAATATTACGCCTTACAGCCAGTGAAGGTGTTGAATTAACAATAAAAAGCTATGCCTCATAATATTAAAAGAGAAAAAAACAAAAAACGTGCGCTGTTCGCTGTCTCTGTTATTCAGGGTGGTAAACAAGCATATGGTCTGCGTGATGTAAGCGTCACTAAAGTCTAGAGAACGCTCGAGTTGTCACAAGTCAATGTGAGGATACTTTGCTACATAATTAGGTGGTGTTACTGCCTGTCTTCACATCGAACATCAATTCGAAAATAGCATCTTTAAACAAGTTACCGATACGCACGAAACTTGAGTACATATATATATCAGCTCATAAGATCAACGAATACAACAGCCGGTTAATTAATAAAGTAATTCAACAATATTTATGTACATACGTGTTACGTTAACAACAGTGTCTTAGGACGTATATATTAAATTAAAAGCAAACAAATTTAAGGGTCTTAATTAATTTGCTCAGTTTATAGCGAAACATTTACTTTACGATTCTTAATTACGAGGCATTTAATAGGGACGGTACGATTCTCCATTTCGGTTTCCAATTACGATCAAACTTGACAACTTATCCTTTGGGCCAATATAATTGTATCTTTATACCCTACAGAAGGCATTCAATATAATTACAATATAATTTTAAGACAGTAATTAAAATTAATAACCTAATAATCTTCTCGTAATCGGCTCATCATCGAAATAACTTTAACTGGAGTTTTGTGTTGGCACAAATGCGTGAAAAGGTCGTATCACATGAAAACATACGTGTTTGGGCGAGTCATCATTATTATTACAAACTCAGTACATAATAATAAAAATAGATTGTGTGCACACATAATTTTGGCTTATCTCATCCTTATTTATTTCATTTCATATTAAATCGACACACGTACGAATTGCCAACAGGAAAACGCTAAGATCCGCGACAATCGACGAAGCTATGACGTCATGGTCGCACAGCACTTGCACGCTACACTAACGATCATGAGTCACTGCACTTTCGCTGTTTGTTTTGTTCAAATATTTAATCATCACAAACAGCAGATAATAATAAAATAATTACTTATGTAACACAATATTCACGCGTGCCCAACTCATAATACAACAACATTTTAGACGGCTTTAAACGCTATATTTATATTTTTAAGTTCCACGATTGGGTAATATTTTAAAATAAATCAATACATATAAATAAAATTGAAGTGTCTGTTAGTAATATTAAAATAACTGCTTTTTACTTAATGCATATAGATGTATACACGGTACATATAACAAGATTATTGTCTGTCTGTTTATTTGATGTAATCTCTGAAACAGCTGAACGATTTTGATGGGTCTTTCACCGACAGACAATTATTAAGGGGTAACTTAGTCTTTATAACGCTACGACTAATAAAAACGGAGCATTAATCAAAGATGTGGTAAAAACGGGCGATAAATATACGTTTTGAGGGGAATATGTTGCCCAAAGTCACTATTCCATGCATACGAAGTCGTGGGCACAGTTATTAATAACATTACTCCACAATTCCCTGAGGCTATCATCTAGTTTTCAAAGAATTACAACAAGCATACTTTTTATTAACCCACTTTAAGAAGTACGGTATTTAGAATGCCCGGAGAAACCGTCGGAAAAATCGCCTAATTAGTATGAAAAATATTGCGGGTTGTGAATTGAACGATGGCTTGATTTCACTGAGAACAAAGACTGGCCCCCCATCCCGACTGCCTCTTAA
Organism: Heortia vitessoides; assembly: GCA_020976665.1. NCBI lineage: Eukaryota > Metazoa > Arthropoda > Insecta > Lepidoptera > Crambidae > Heortia > Heortia vitessoides. The sequence continues at coordinate 15,193,634 of JACJUM010003085.1, forward strand.
TAAGCCAGCAAACCGTTTCTAGTCGTTGCTAGCAAATAACGTCACGGGCAGGACGCGGCGGATGGCATAGTAAACTCGACATGAATTTCGCTGTATCGTTAATCACGCCTAAGGGCAGTTTGATATGTTTCGAGTAGACCACATTATTATCACATACTATAATACCTCATAATAGACATAGATCTAGTACATAATTTGCATATACATAAGACCGTTTGAGCTGTATGTCTTAGCTTCGAAAATATGAACCTATTTACTTTCCACGTCCTATACTATAATTAGTAAAGATGTAATTTCTAATCGATTAAATTTATTATTAATTCCGTACTGCGATATAAGTATGAAAGACATTTCGTAATACTATTCCTTAATTTTGTGGGAAAAGTTTGTAAGTTCTATTTCATCAGAAAATGTAGAATATTCAGAATGTAATAAGATGTTTAGCAGAAGAAATTAAACTTAAATGAGAAATCCTATGAGGGATTTGTTTTATACACGATCTAACAAATTTGCATAAACAGTTCCAGAAATGCGTCTCGTGTCCCAAATCAGGGAACAACAATAAACTACTAATGGAAATCTATCGAACAATAGCAACAATAGATTGCTTGCCTAACACATGATCAATACAAATTCAACAGAACAAGACAATCAGCGAAACACCGACAAGCGAACCAATAATCGAACCTATAATAGAACCGCTAATCTACAAAACGATATCCGATTAACGGGTGATTTAATCTTGTCGCAGAGGAATTTCGTCCACGTGCCTAGTCAATTTCGTGCTCGATATTACCGTTGAACCCTCGCTTGCTCTGTCACCTCTCACCTGCTGACCTTGATCGGGCGTGCCCACCCCGCCGTGGGACCGTTTCGACCTACGACGATGTCGGTACCACTGCGTTGATAGCTTGTAAGGGTTACTTGACATTTTTGTTAAGAAGCTTTACCCGATAAATGCAATGCCCTCATAAGTATAACCATTAACTATAGCGTCTTCGACAATAACGATAATTATACTAACCTGAGGCCAAACCAGTCTAGGAATATTGAGTTTAATATTTTTTCAAATTTACATTTACGAGTATTGTTCCATGTAGTAGTTACTATATCGATTTGATAGTTGTCACGTCGGCTTCCATTGAAAGCGTGTATTGATTTGTAAATATAAAATGACTAGGTAATTATCTGACTCATTCAATGTCAGAGACATTACTATTTATAAAGTGTTGAAGGTGAATGTTTTCTTAAATTAGAAAACAAACCAAGCCATTAATAGCGAAACCATTCAAAGTATGTCAGTGTGTTGGATATATATTTCCTACAGTGATGCATTCATAACAGGTTAAACGCCGGATTCGTATGGAAATGAAATGACCACAATACTTGTTGTAGAGTTGCGTGGGTGGGTTACAAATGAGGTCCAAGATAATATACTAACAATTCTAGTTGGTGTCTTATATAAAACTTAAGTGTACATGCTTTCACTCGGTCGTTACGATGTTCATCATGAATCACCAAATTGAACAACAAAGCCATTTCGAAAATAGTCCATTGTGAACATAAAATTGTAATGTAGATTTTAGTGCTTGGACAAAACTGTTAATGTCTTCATAAGCGCAACGAAGTGGTAAATTATTAATAGGTTCATGCTTCGTTTAGCATTGTTCAGGCCTTGGAGGTTAGCAGAGCAATGTAGTGGAATAAGCATTGTGTGCGGTCACACGAATGATGTGAAGCACAGAGAATCTTGCCGTCTCTACGTGGACATCCGAGACCTCCGCAACCGCAGACGAGTCGGTCGAGGCCTGTGCCGCAATGGAATTATACATTTATGTATCCCGCTTCTGAGCAGGGGCTTTATAACCTCTCAGACACAAGTCTGTAGAGATGTGTGGGGGATATTTACATATCGAGAATACATCGCAAATATGAAATGCAATAGATGCAACTTCTTAGAGTTTGCCGTCCATATAAAAAAATGAATTATTAGAAGTGCATAAACTTTGATGAAACAATAACGAATCAAAACTAGTATATTGACAAAAGTGAAACTAGTTATCAATTACATAGAAATGGAGGATGCTTATCAATTTCCATGTCGATTTTTCTGGACGGATTTATGATATTAGTTAATGTTATAAATAAAACCCACAGATAAAACACCAATACGTTCTAAGAAGAACGGTGAAAGAGTGGTGTTATTTTTACACAAAATCTATTGAATAAAATTACCAGATCGTAAATAACTTCGGAAATGTTTTTAAGTATACGCATGATACAGTTTAATAATAATATTTTCGGATGAATATAAATTGCTAACAGCAAGAAGTTCCAAATACAAAAGGAAAATTATGGAAGATAAAGTAGAAGACTTTATTATGCAGCTTTAAACAATATAAGAACAATTATTTTGAGCAAAAACTTTGTTATGTTATGGAAAATATTTTAAATTTAAATTGCTTAGACGCTCCGATGCATGAGCTTCATGCCTGCAAAGAAAAAAAACTAGAGTATTCCAATATAAACACATTGCTTTTACTAAAATTATTTGTATCATTAAAGGCAAACAAAATATAGGTGATAAATTTACTGTAAGAAAACATGATTAAGTTAGGCTTAGATAAAATATAAAACATTAGTTTAAAATAAACTAAAAAAGACTCAAAGGAAATGTTTAGGGATATCCATGATTTAGGTCGGCAAAATATGTTACCTAGTTATAAGGTTTAGCGAAGTGAATCAAATTTCGGTTATTACCAATATTCTTAAGAAATATTTTTTTGCGGATATTCCTTCTCGCGCTCAATTTTCGCCTGCTGCACAGTGTATTCCTTCATCAGGGTAACCCACTAAAATAAGATAGAATATTAGTTAACTTTGAGAAAATGATAAATAAATGGTGTTTAATTAGAACGAACTCAAATGAAGAGTAATCAGCAAACACATTAAGTTAGTAGCAGACACATAACCTATGGTTTGTATACGCACATTGGTAAATCTAAGTATTGGTAAAGTAAGTATAATAAACGTAATAGCAAACGTGGCTCAAATATAACAAACGAACCAAGCGGTGTGTCAGCTAAGTATTAAATAATGTTATTCCTGGTAAAAGAAACGTTACCTTACATACTTATACGTCATATTCGTAAATATGCTAAACCTAAATCCTAGTCATATACGTTAAAGAATTTGTTTAATCTAGGTAATATTTTTATTACCAAGAGCGCTGTGGGGTATCGGTAGAGAAGAAAAGTACTTTTACCTGTACCAGGTGTCTAAATAGGCGATTAAGGTCCCCGAACCGACAGGTGGCGGTATATCCCCTCTGACAGTGTAGCTCATACGCAACAGGGCGGGGATGGGCAGCAGCATTCCCGTCGCAAAGCACCGCTCTGCTATTGCAACTACGCTTGCTAGGCGCGGCAATTATGGGCAAATTCCCTCTTTTTTTTTATTAAATTTAATGAACCCGGCATGTTTTCCTTGTGTACAGTAACAATCATAAGTAGTAATATTTCCTTTCCTTAGGGTACTGGGAAGTTATTATAACAAGTATAAAATTTAATTATTTATGTATCATCAGAAAAGGGGATTAGACTATGGTAAATTGCTAAATACCGCATTCCGATATCATGATATCACGTGACAGCTAAGTACCTATTATCAGTTCGATAAATTCAGTTGAATTATACTAAACAGTAAACTTCTTCTCAATTACAGCATATTAAATTGATTTGTTGAATTTTTTTGTAAGCTGATTATAACAAACACCATTGGTATTGTATATTTGCAAAAAATTTAAAAAATCGGCCGGAAAACAAAAACCGAAAAGTTTTGATAGCTTAATGTTTAAATAGAATTATTCTGACGATTCTCTACGAAATCCACATTATCATACAAAGACAATCGTTCTCACTGCACAGACGCCATTTTTATTCGTCCGTAATACATATTGACTGTAATGTGAGGAGAAACAATAGAATTTCATATTGGACGATGATTAGAGGCAACCACCCTTCTGGTCGTCTACGTGATCCGACTCGATATCGGGCTACGGAGTTCATATTCACAAGCAAATTCTAACAGGATAAGTAAGGTCTAACCTAAAATGTACCTGTGTGTTTATTTGTTTATTGTTATTATATACGGTATAATAACTGGGCAAGAACTAATAATGGGTATCTTTTGTTAAAATAACTTAGAAGGTAGAGAGAACCGAAGCATTTGTTATGTTACTACTCTACATTAAATTAAATAACTTTTTTTTTGCGGTTGTCTTTACCTCAAACTATTTATGTTTAAGCAACTTACTTTACATAAAAAAATTCAATAATAAATAAACCTTCATAATTAATGTATCTTCAGTCTCTGTAAAATGATATACTTAGTTTTGGATTTATGGACATTAATAGAAACTGTATAATTTTAATGTGTTTAAACAAATGGACAGACAATATATAGTATACTTAATGATATAGGTAGGTACCAATTTATGACAGCATACAGAAATAACTGAAATTAGGTAAGTACACAAGAAGATAAATCTAGGTATGCATCAATGCCAAAGAATCCTTTTAACATCTGTTTTGATAAATTATGCTGTAAGAGGAATTTAACAAAAAATATACCTGAATTTTTTCCAAATTTAATGCCCAAAAATTTTTTAGTTTTAAGAATTACAAGCATATTTTTTAATAAAATTAATTTTCTAAAATATAAAACCTTTTTAACTAATAATCTTATTGTATAGACTAGTTTGAAAAAAACTTAAAAAAACTATAAAACTATAGTATGCGAGTTAACAAGTTAGGTTAGTAAGTTAGTTAGTTTAGGGATATCCATGATTTAGGTCATCAAAATATGTTACCCTAGTAATAAGGTTTAGCAAAGTGAATCAAATTTCAGTTATTACCAATATTCTTAAGAAATTTTTTTTTGCGGATATTCCTTTTTGTGCTAAATTTTCGTCTGCTACACGGTGTATTCCTTTAACAGGATAACCCACTAAAATATAATAGAATATTAGTTAACTTTGAGAGATTGATAAATAAATGTTGTTTAATTAGAACGAACTCAAATGAAGAGTAATCAGCAAACACATTAAGTTAGTAGCAGACACATAACCTATGGTTTGTATATGCACATTGGTAAATCTAAGTATTGGTAAAGTAAGTATAATAAACGTAATAGCAAATGTGGCTCAAATATAACAAACGAACCAAGCGGTGTGTCAGCTAATTATTAAATAATGTTATTCCTGGTAAAAGAAAAGTTACCTTGAATTTATATACATCACATTCATAAATATGTTAAACCTAAATCCTTTGGACTATTTCAAAGTAAAATACAGTAATATTGAATCTATATTTCTAATTTTGGATTCTCCTTTGTTTTGTGGTGTAAGTTCTTTATAAAATGTATGTAATCAAAATACATTATTTATCTTCTAAAAATGAGCTGCGTAAATGTTGCACATTGCTTCAAATTAATTTCCTTATCAACCTTGGACAGACTTAAGAGGCACTTGAAATGTTGCCTCCAATGGGTTGAGAATTGTAAAATGGCCTTGTTAATAAAATGATTATTCATAGGAACCCTTAAGACTTCAAGGCCGATTCTTCAGGAACACTAAGTATTTAAAGAGAATTGAACTAAAAGTGAACACTTTTAGTTGATTATAAATTAAACATGTACTAAAAATTTACCTTTTGCTGGTACTCAACAAATATTTTTTTTCATTTTTGTCTTAATATTTTATTAATATAATCTTAATGTCCGCATAGAATTTAGTAATCAACATAAAACCTAAATTTGATAAACAAAAAACAATGTTCTACATTAACAATCAGCAGAAATTGTGTGCACAGATAATACTATTCTATCTTTGGTTTTTTTAGTTATAATAATCCAACAGATAGTAGAAATTCTTGCTTAATTTTAGCAGACTTCTTATTATATATTTCAATTATTACTTGTGATTTAATTACATTAATCATCATACCAGCTTTAGGTCACCCACTGCTAGTAACAGGCCTCCCCAATAGGTTTCTAATAAGGCTGAACACTAACATGGTGTGTAAATGTCATTCAGCAATAGTTTTGTAATTACTGTGACAGTTAGAAGCATTTGGTTATAAAATAAAAGAATCAAGGTTATATATAGCTAAATAATAAAATTATGTGTAAAAAAAGACAGCACCAAATACATAAACTAAAAAAAAAAAGATTACTTTTACAATTTATGAATAAGACACTTTAAAATAGACATTTATACTGCAACTTAAACAGGATATACAGGCATCCTGCATATAAATTAGGGTTATAAATGCTCGTTAAAAACATAAATAAAAAGTATAAAATAGGAACAACAAATGGGCTTGGAAATAGTAATGACTAATAGACTTCATTCAACAAGCGGGGATATAGCGCTAGGTATAGAAAATTCTTTTGTTTATTTAGCTAAGTACTTACACAACCATCCCATACGCTCCTTCGCCAATGTATTGCAGATTCGTGTATCTAGGGCCTACTTCAAAGACCTGCCCGCGGACAATCTCCGCATTGGGGTTGGTGCCAGCGGCGCCTGCAGCCTCAGCCATCGCAACGCACTCCAGAAGCACTCGGCAAACTGTTTACGGAAACTCTGAGCACTGGTTCTCCTCAAATCCAGCACAAAGCCACACAAGTCACTCAATGTAAATCCACAATTCAAGCAGTCAACTATCATCAAATATATAGTGATTAACCAAAACAAACTATTTAATTCCGACCTACATTATCCACTGAACAAATTCGTCCACTTGTCACTCGCTTATCATTCTGTTCGCCCGTTCCGTTCGCCAACAGTTGGACACTCCCGTACAGTCAGACGCAGTACCGTTACAAACAAAATTGAGGCAACCCAGCCGCCAGGCAACAATTTTTTTATCTTCTATTTCATTCGCACGCAGTGTTCGGATACTTAGTCTCTACAATATTATATACAAACTTTTAGACAAAAAATAAATATTCAAAATACTATGAGTATTTATAATTATTCGTATATATAACTTTTTATCACATTATTAAACTTTATTAAAACTATATTCTCTTTCGACTTCCGAATACATGAAAAACAAAAAATGTCACTGTCATTTTCATTTCCTATCATGTCACAATATTTTCTGTCAAGTGTCAAGCTCTGTGAAATGAGCAAATTTTAGCGATTTATACACAAATCAATTAGTTTTTGTGTCGCCACATCAAACTTAATTGCGATATTTTGATGTAACTTAAAACTAATATCGCGAAGTTGATGGCACTGTTTTATATTTTTAGTGTTTATGACCTCGTCGCCTGAAGTTGAAGGACTCGTGCAATTTGTTTAGGTATGTCGGTTTGGTCGGCCAGCACAGTTGGAAATAATTACCGCTGTGTACATCCAGCCGGCCAAAGCAATAGCTGGTGTCCAAAACTGAGCAAGGTAACAATTGCTTTCATATTTTAGTGACATTTTATTAGAGCTTAATTGCACTTTATTCTGGGTGTTTTAAGTGTTGCAGTATTAGTAATAGTATTTACTAATACGCAGCATTTTGTACCCCTTCTATAAGACAGCAACTGTTTTTCACAATTAAACAGTTTCAATTATCTTGATCTAGATCTAGATTAGGTAAATAATTGGCGAATTTTCACCTGTGATAATAATTAAGTCGTCTATTGATAAATCATTGCTTGATATATTAATATTTTGCACTTTCAAAATTTTAACATATAAATTTACTTTCAGTTTTTGACCACATCATTAATATGTTTTATTTTCAACTGTAACTGTGTTAATAGGGCAGAATGTATTTTTACTATTTGCATGATTAATAAAGTTTAATTCAATATTGATTGTGATTAATTTTATTAAAACTCACTTGAAAATCACATTAAATGGGTATAGGGATATACACTTATTTTTATTTTGTTTTTTTTTCTGTAGTGAATTAGGTGTGAGTTGTTTTCAAAACCTTTGGTTTTGTGACACACAGAAGCAGAGTGCAATTTCAACTTAGCCTGTGAGTTTACTCCTAGTATTTAGTTGGGGGAAGGGCTTAACTCCATGCTGTTAGATTAATAATAATATGCATTGATTAATTTGTCTGGGTATATTATGATTGTTGCCAAAACAAATGTAATTCAAGTAATTTATGTTCAGTTTAGTTACAATTCTACATAAATAATTGCTTAGATGTCATTAATACTCAAAGTTGCAAGTAGTGTCTTGTTCAACAAAATAAATGTTTGTTGGCCTCATTTGTATTTTCCTTTTGGTGATTTCTATGTAAATTAAAATGAGATGTCCTTTACCAATAAATGATATTGCACATGTTACTTGAATATTTTGGAATTTTTACTTGTAAATAAGTAAGTTGAATCTATTTTTATAATATATCTTGTTAAATTTGTTTATGATATTGTAACAAAAATTATTATAATTTTAAGACTGCTGCTGATTATAATGTCACTAATATTCAGTCTATAATATTTATTGTTTTTGTAACAATCATAATTTTTTGTATGCATAAAGTAGAATTGTTATTTTTCATATTTATGCTTCCTTTTTTCAGTGGTTTTGGTTCAGAGAGTCCAACTGATGTTCGCTATACACATTGACATTTATCATTTCATCTGGTGTTAGCCAATAATTTTATAATTTTGGTTCTCTTCAAAATGTTAGTAGGTATTATAATTATATATTATATTATGTATGTAACTAAAAAGTTAATTTAAATAATGTAGACATTAATATTTATAGACAGAGTGAGACAGGTTGTAGCCTTAACAATTGTAGCTGCTGGAATGTTTTTCACATTTTCATGTAGCTTATAGGTTGTTATGTAACTTGTCACATTTTATGTATTTCGTTTATTGTGTACATTTAATAGCTTTTTTCCCTATCTTTTTTAATTGTGGGAGTGTTAATACCGCTCTTAGGTCACTAACCCATAATTTACATAGCTGCATACAAACATGAGGCACATTATTTCCATATACAATTCTTTATCCAGTTGGTCTTTTAAAAACCTGGTCCATAATAGTTTATAATTATAATTTAGTCCATAATTTCACACATAACAAACAAAGAATTATTAAATTTAATGCAGTCATACTAGTCTAATGTGCATACATACACAGATGATTTATTGTTATTTATACAGACTACCTTGTAATGTTTTACTACTATTATTTACATGCATCTAACTTTAGATAGAGTTTAAAATGGCACATTATCCTTTCCATTAACTCTTGGCTGGTCTCATCTGTAGTTAGTACATAGTTAGTCCCTTGCTCAATAGTTTGTTAGTCTTGCTCAACAGAAATCATCAAAATGATAAAAAAAATATCCTGCACAGCTTGGTTTTTTCAAGGAATAATAATATACAACTTTGTTTTTAAATCTGTGTTGACTATAGGTGCATATTTAAAATATAAACACAAAAGAATTTAGAATATAAATATAAAATTTTGCCTGTTGAAATAATATTTTGTATGTACAATACATAATGTTGTAGGATAACTTTTCAATCGTTTTCCAACTCTTGGAGTTCCAACTTTTTAAATATTTTCCTGTAACTACAATAGTTATGGTAACAATTTATATTGTACTGTCTCTAAAATAGTTCACATAAATATTTTATATATTTATAGTTTTAACAACAATATATATTTTTGTATAACTATCTCAAAACTATGGCCCATTTATTTTGAAAGTGGTGTAAGTCCATTTTCCTGTTTCAAGAAAATTAAAGGTTACTTACTATATTTGTTGATTTAAAAATGCTTAATTTGTTTATATAAATTTGTTTTTGGGTAATTAGACCATGATAACACATATTTATGTGCAGAATATGGACCTTCACCACTTTTAAAATTAGACAATTGTAAAAATTGTTTAATTTCAGTTCTGAATAATCAAATATCGCTTAAAATATTTAATATATGATTTTGTAAATATATTTAATTTTGTTTACAAATATACATAACAACACATAAAATGTTATTTTAGACGGCAATTACATTGTCATTACAAGATACTGATTACAAGAACTAACTTATTCTCTACATGTGGTAGTGTTTCAAAATATGCATGATGCATCTTTTGATTTTTTCTTTGTTTTTTGTTCGTATATCTTTATACGTCTGTCTATAATAGGTCTGCATTTTCGTACAAAGGCTCCGGGTGATTTTGTTAAATTTTAACTGTCTTCCAGGACGTAGAGGTAATAAATTGATAATTTTAAATTCCGAGTCCGTCCTAGTTGTTTTATAAAAAAATGGTATATGGTGCAATTTTGAGGAACTAACCAACATATTTGCAACCAATTGACGTGTTCCCTATTATTATTTCTTTTTTATCTGTTAATAGCATTTTGGAGATTTTTTGTTGAAATGAAATTCTCCCATTTCATTGCGTTTAAAATGAATCTATTCCGTTTTCTACATTGCGCTATTACGTTATAGTAATCTTGTGGTGTGTACACAAAATTCAATTTTCTAAATGCAGTGAAACCGCAGGCACAGCTAGAATAAAATAAATGAAAAATAGCAAAACACTGATCAGTATCCATTTGCTATGCCACCTACCTCTGTCAATTGGACTTACACTACTTTCATAATCGATGATTATGCAATTTCATTTACCGACCAATGTTAAGTAGTACAAAACATGGGATTTATTTAAGAAATTAAACACGGTCTACCTATTTATGTATAAAAAAAAATACATTTAATTAAGCATAAATTACGTGATAGCTAATTTTTCTCAAAAACGGACTTTCAAACTAGCACCACTTTCAAAATAAACGGTCCATATAACACTGTCATTTTACGTCATCTGCATGGTATTATTTATTTTAGTATCCTATTTACAATTTATCAATTATAGTAGGATTGACAAATATAGTGTTGTGCCATTTGTTACACATCACTTATGGGCATATTATATAAATACGATATATTATATAAATACTTTTTATTATGATAGCACTTCTAGAACTTGTACTCATTCACAGCATAAGTGCGTAATGTCTGCGGAAACGCCACTCCAGTCCGGAGATGGGCTGCACACACCTGCATACCTCTCTTGGAGGAAGCTGCAGCTCAGCAGGGCCAAGCTGAAGGCTTCTAGCAAAACATCCGCGCTACTATCCGGCTTCGCCATGGTAAAATCTGTTACAATGCCGCTATCATGCCACTGCTCGATTATGTGTGTGAATATTCACAACAATACTCTAATTATCTCCAACACGCGATTTACGGCTATTCTCAAATTGAGAGAATACATAAAAACTAATGATTTATTCATTTTTACTTAATTGCTGAAGTAAAAATTCGATGATAACTTAAATATGTCGCCAAATGGTTTTGTACAAGCTAAGAAGCTTTTTTTATCTTTAACAAAAAATAAAATTACACATCTCCTGCATCGACCTGACTCTGAGATAAATAGGTTCAAACACTTGTATGTAATGAATAATATAATCAATATACTTTACACTTAGACACAGAACGAATATTTGTCTTGGGTCAAACATCGACCCCTGGCGCACTACATAATGGCCATCGAGCCCGTCAAACCTCGTCACTATCTGTACTCACCAAGACATCTTCGACTCACACAGAACACTCGCTGCTTTAGAAAGTAATTTACTACAAAATACATTCAAGTCCCAATTGTCCCAACGACAGGTCGCAATGGTGGAGGTGCAACTGAACCCCCCGAACGCGACCGCAGTGCCGACACAGATGCTGGTCGCGTTCACGGTGTGCACGACACTGCTGGTAGCGGTGCATATGCTAGCGCTCATGATCAGCACATGCATCCTGCCCAACATAGAGGCTGTGGGCAACCTCCACAGCATATCCCTAGTCCACGAATCTCCCCACGAGAGACTCCACTGGTATATAGAAATAGCCTGGGCGTTTTCCACTCTACTCGGCCTTATATTGTTCTTGATAGAAATAGCCATACTCTGCTGGGTGAAGTTTTACGATTTGAGCGCCACCGCCGCGTGGTCCGCATGCGTCGTCCTCATACCAGTTATGATAGTCTTCCTAGCGTTCGCCATACACTTCTATATGTCACTCGCCACGCACAAATACGAAGTCACGGTCACGGGGATTAAGGAGTTGGAGTTACTGAAGGAGCAGATCGAGATGGGTGACCACGATGGGCGGATGAACAATCTCTTAGACCAAACCCGCGTCGTTTGAACATTGTTTTGTATCCTATTTGGAATGTTATTTACTTAGTTTTAGTTTATAAATATTACCTGAATAATTGATAATATTGTTCTTTATATATACCTATGTATATAGTGGTGTACTTAGATTTTGTAATGTACTTATTAGATGCCAAAAAAGGTCAATTTATCGCTCATTTGTTTGTAGTGACCAGGTTTGTGTAGTTTAGTCCTGTTTAATACGAAATCTCACGAGTCATGACATCGAATAGAATCTCTGATGAAGCGTGATCGTCAATGGGCTCACTAATTACGGGCAATGAAGCCAATCAGTCGTGGCGAAGGTACTTACTAACTTGTGCCACTCTGCAATTCGCTAACAATAAACCGCCGTATCCATTGTCCTCTGTTCAAGGTGCTGTGAGGTCACCCTGACATTTTTGTTTTATGATGCCTTTATAAATCTCGCATATACATGAGTGTATCGAATCCTGTCGAAAACGTCTTCCCGTTTACAAATGTATGTGTGAGGTACGTTTATGATTAATGTTCTTTTAATGACAATAGATCGCTTCCCCTTACTACTTATTGCTATATTAAAATACTTACCTACGTAACTTAACAAAATTTGTCTCAAACTAGACTTATTCCTACCTATTATCTACATATTATACTTTTTTTTGCTCATAATGTATTATTCAGAGTAAAGCTTTCAAATTGTGCCTTTTATCAAAATACGACTGTGTCTTATTTGTGTACATTGTATGTAATTTGCTCACGACTTAATGTTTATGTACATATTTTTTTTGTTTATTTTAAAGTACAGTAAGCAACAAATGAACCTACCCAAATCTGTAAATTTTATACAATCAATTTTGAACTCAAGAGCTCGCTTTTATAGACAAATATCACTTGCAAAGTTTTGACACATTTTGGTAAGTTGTCTGTTGCTGTGTGTACATTAATGACATCATACTAAGCAATAAAGAACTTCGCACACAAGTCGACAGATTAACCTATGCTAGTTTGTCGACGTTTTGCAGTCGATATTAATCTGGTTGTGTATTTTTGCCCCATAGGTTGATCTACCGCTTTGTTTACATAAAGTAACATATCAATTGCACAAGTCTGTCAAAATTTCGCAGTCGAAATCGACCATTCAATCTTAAGTATTCAGTTCAAATTGGATCAAGAAATTTGTGATGATTGATGACAAAAAGGTTTGTGTGGATTAGTTTGTTGCTGTGTGTACCATAGATTAAAAGTAAATGTTTATGCTATTTCGATTGGTTTGTAATTCTAAATCAAAAAATTTTGTACAAATAATATAATCATTGACATTCGTACTTGTTGACAGTTATAAGTTCAGTTAGCTGTCAACATTTTATCAGTATGATGTCTAATATAGTAAATTATAATAAGAGTACTGCCTTATTTTTAGTGCCGATGAAAATGAAAAAAATAACATACATAAGCAAGCAATAATCGATATTGACTGTGTGTTACTTAACTGGATATATAAAGTACTCTGTGATATAATAATGACACGTTATAAATTAAATTAATAATTATTAGTTAGTGCAATACTTTATCTACATTAAATTTTTATAGCTATTCATGCATGTAGACGATTGTAATATGCATATGTTTAAAACAATTGTATACAGATCTGTTAAGAAATTTAATACATTTGATCCGTACAGAATTCGAGGTTTTTGTTTAGATTGCCTATTTTCTGCTTTAGCCAAAATTCACTGTTTTCTAGAATTTCCTTTGAATCCACCAGACATTCCTGTAAGATATACGTATAATAATTAGAGCCCGCATAAACAAACAAACAAAAGAGTCGTTCATTAATGAAAAACCTCGCCCTTCCCTCCGGCGGCGCTAGAAGCAATCGGAGCAATCCAACACGAGGTTAGCACAAATAGAAAAAAGTGTATTAAAATATACAACATACAAAATTAAAGACCATGGAAATAAACCAAAAAATAAATAAATTAAAAAGCAACATTCTCTGAGACAGCCACCTAATTCAGTTAAAATATTGTCTATAGATGTACACAAGGCTGATATATTTCTATACGCTAGAGACGCTTGACACAGTACCCTATTAATATACTGTGCTAGTTTTTTTTCTATAGGTACTCCAGCCAACTATGGATAGATTTGAGTCATAACTATAAACTACGTAATGAGTTCAGTATCTACCTACTGTAATTATTTGTGAAATATTTAAGTTAAATACAGGTATGGGTAAACATGAAACTAACACACAATAATTTATTTTTTTCAACATGCTTCGCTAGTCTATTCTTATTACCGGTGGTATAGGGTACTCTGTAGGCAGATCACAACATTGACGTATGCCAATGTCCGAGATTTTTGACATCACGCATACATCGCGCAGCCAACATCCCTCCTGTAGCTGTCCCGTGTGCATATGGTAGAAGCGACCTCTACCGTGCTTGGTGTTGGCCTCCCAATGCCCTTCGTAGCGGTTTCCATTAGCTACAGGTAAATAGATTTTTTATAGTGTTTATGGCGCATTTAAAATGACTAACGTTGCAGGCGTCTACAACACAAGCTACAATGGCTCCTTACCAGGTCGTATATTTATGTTATCACTGAGGATGCCGCACCCAATTTTAGCAAAATTTTGGTTCACTAAGGTGGCATTGTTATTGAAATATTTAAAAGACTCCCAGCGTTTACATGAGTACCTACCAAACATCAATCAACTCACACCTAATCTAATCATATAGGTATATTACTAGTAGAGTCTGCGACTTAGTGTCGTGTCGTGTCCGCCGTCCTCGATAAAAGGACTATTCAACACTAAAAATTTTTTCAAATTGGACCAGCGGTTCCTGAGATTAGCGCGTTCAAACAAACTTTTCAGCTTCATAAAACTAGTACAGATATTGGAACCTTCCAATATCTGTACTACTGCTACCTAGCATATAAATCGTATCCTCCAGTCAGATTTGAAAGTAATGATTCTAGGATTGTAAGGTAGACTGAAAAAACTCATTTATCGCCCTTACACGCGGGAAATAATGTAAGAAAAAAGGTAAAATGTATCAATTTTGTTAAATAAATATAGCTGTTAGCCATACTTATAGTTAATCTGCAAAGTTATATGTAGGTAATAAGTGTAAAAAAATATTTAAAGATTAAATTACATCCGATCGTCACCTTGAAATAAGGCCAAAAATTATAACTTAATTTCTTATAGGCCCCTCCACATTCTCGCGAGATATTCACACGAGAATATTTACGAGATTCTCGGCAAGAACGTAGTGAGAACTTATTTGAGTATGTACAAACAAAGTTCCCACGCTCAATGGACGCTGAAGTGACTGCAGCGTCAAGTTTATTGTTCTGCGCTTTTGCATATTATAATTGTGCGTATATTAAAGAGAAAAAAAGAATGATTAAAAGAAAGGTGGTGAATGATAAGAATTCATCAATACACACCACAACCATTTAAATCGGTGACTCGCTCATTACTGAGAAACATGCGAGTGTGGGGTCAAATATGTTCTCGCTGTCTTTTGTCTCGACCGCAAAAAACGCAAATAAACGTCCGAAACGAGGATTTTTTTCTCTGCATGTGCATGCAGAGAAAAAAGAGCACCCTGCCACAAGTCGATGAAAACAATGGCAAAATTGAACGAATTCGGTTGGTTGGAAAACGAAAAATTTTGATCTGCTTCCCCACCCCCCCATACTCGCCAGATTTAGCCCCCAGTGACTACTGGCTCGTTGCTGATCTTAAAAAAAACTCCAGAGAAAAAGATCTGGCTCAAATGAGGAGATCATCGCTGAAACTGAAGCGAAAGATAATTATCTTCATAATCATGGTATTGAAAAATTGGAAAAGCATTGGAACCACGTATCACCCTTATCCTATCATTGTTAGTCTCGGGACTTATTGATCCATGTGTTAGGTACTCAAAATACATCTTTAACATTCAGATACAAAACAAACACAAATATTCTACCTCACGTAACTGTTTGTCCTGGATGGGGATCAAACCCACATGGCCCACAGAATTGGAACACTAAAATAATATTAAGTAATACACCCCTGCACTTTCCAAATAATAATACTTCAAATAAAGTATATTATCACCTTGAATCAGCATGCCAATACCTTCCCGCTCGCCCATATTAAAATATCCCACGTAGAAAGTTCCATTAGTATGCCACATCTTGCCGAACCCGTGGCGTTTCCCCAGCCGCCAGAAGCCGAAGTAGACGTCACCATTGTCGTAGTATCGCCACCCAGTGCCCTCTGCTGCACCTCGGATCCACTCCCCGCGATATTCGAGCGAAAAGGTTCCGTTCTCAAGACGTCTGCTGAGAGTGCCAAAGCCATGTCTAATTCGGGTAACAATACAGAATAAGCGTTAATACAAAATATGTTGCAGGTATGTTGGCAGAGTTTATACCTACCACGGGGTTTCCTAGGCTGAGACAGTAGGAAGAACGGTCTTCGCTTACTCATGAATTTGTCTGAATACACATCTTTATAAATAAATTAACATAACTATAAAATAGATATGCTACAGTAAGCTATGATATGCTATTTTTAGTATTAACGTAATGGGTAAGAATTATGCACGCTAATTTTCGTGCTTTATTATAAATGTTATACCTACCTACCTAATTGTGAAATGTGGAGAATTTACTATTATCAATAAAGATTACACAATTGAAACCAGCTTTAGTATATTTAGGATTAACTGTGTTTTTTAACTTTAATAGTAAAGGTTATAATATCCTAATAAGTGTGGTGGGCTAGCAAGATTAAAGCCTGTTCCTATCTAACGAATCTTCTGGGGGCTTCCACGCTTTACGAGCTAGTCTAGCGAACGAGTGAAAAGATCTCAGGCCTTAGTCGCTCAACAATGAACGATCTCGCTTACTGCTTTGATAGAACATTTATAAACCATCAACTCAGATACCAAAACAAGATTTGTTCGAAAAAATAATGCAACCCGACCCTTAGTTAACACGACGTATTTTATCAAGAATTTCATAATCGCAACCAACAACAGCCGAATATATAAACTGATACGTGAGATTAGTAGGTACTTATCGCGTCTTTAGAATCTACTTTTGATACGACCTAATTGTATTCATCAATCAGCGGTTCGCAATGTATCTTATATATTTTTTTTTATAAGTATAACGAAGTCCGCAATCAAGCATACGGTCCGCTTGGTAAATACACCGCATAGGGCATGCGGTAAGTGGACCGCAGCCACTTAGGCGCTTGTGTCAATATAAAGATATACCCTGCCCAACCCTGCAAACTGAATATACTGACACTTTACCTACCCAGTAATTTCACTGCCCATCTCGTCCTTCAAACCGGAACATAGCAATGCAAACACTGCTATTTGGCGATAAAAATAGGAGAAAATTAGGTACCAAAGCAATACCTTTGTAAGAGGTCGTCCTTTAGTACCTATACTAAATAATCATTAGATGTAGAATCTGGGCTAAAGCCCGTGAGTTTGCAGGCTTGGATGTGATTCATATAATTACATTAAGTATCATTATGGATTAAACTTCTTCATAAAAAAATATGTAAGTACTTAGGTATATGCTACAAAAACCTTAAATTATAGTTTTAAATAATATATTAAACAAATTATAGCGTTAGTTGAATGCACATTTCCTGCAAGTAAATTTTACATGTAGGTTATGTACCTACGAATGATGATGATACAAGATGCTTATAAAACACTAACGTACCATGCATTTTAGTTCTACCACTGCCTATTAGGCACACTAAGATTAACATTCGAAGTTCATACCTGAAACCTCTGTACCAGTCGCCTTCGTACAATTTACCGCTACAGGTAAGGAAACGTCCTTTGCCTGAGAAAAGAATGCGTTTATCGTTCTAAAGATATGTAATAATACTACGATGGCAGCAAACATGTACATGGAGTGGAGTTAATTCTTCTGTAATCGCTGCGTTCGTTTATCCACACGGATTCAAGATAAATGTAGGTGGACTACCTACTCTACTTATAGCCATGGAATGCTCCAATATTATTTCGTTTTGTTACCTTCTTTTTTATCAATTTTCCAATCTCCTACATATTTATCAAACCTTGATGTATAAATCGCATGGTGCAAGCCGTTTTTTATTGACTTTTTCTCAGCTGCGGTATGTATGGGTATAAAATTCCGCTGTTTTCTATAAAACGGCATAACTGCTAAATAAATACAAAAATAATAATGACTCAATCATCGTAAAACTGTCAATATATTTTTTGTTTATTATGACCTTTTTTACTATAAATACTCGTAATCGTTGCTAAAAAATAAAGTTAGGTACTTTTTAGTCGTTTTTATAAAATTCTGAGAATATGTGGCAAAGGTTCTAAAAAAAATTAGTCACGCAATATCTCATACGCCTGACTCCGATATAAGTCCATTAAAAAATATATGAGAGTCACATATTTTTATAGATATCAGATAACAGAGGAATCACAAATATAAAACTTGATTATAATATAACATATCTAACGCCCAGACACAGAACCAACACAAATATCATCAACTAAATATGTGTCCTGGGTGGGGATCGCATCCAGGACCTTTGGCGCACAAGATAGGATCACTTCCATCTGTAACATCATCATCATCATAACAGCCATAAGACGTCCACTGCTGAACATAAGCCTCCAAAAGGAATTTCCAACAGGACCGGTTGTATGCGACCTGCTCTAGCGGGACCCTGCGGTTTTAGTCAGATCGTCTGTCCATCTTGCGGGTTTGAGCATCGTGCTTAATACTTCCATCGATTCTGCCATGACCACAAAATAGTCGGCAAATCAAAGGTTAGTGATGTAGGTATTAGCCATTTATGTTGATATCAAATCCTTGCCATTCCAGGAGCTTGAAGGCGTTTTCCAAAGTAGCATTAAACAGTTTTAGAGACATGACGTCTCCCTGTCTAACACCCCTTTCAAGAGGAATAGCCTTCGAACTCTGCTCCTGTACTCGGACCGACATAGTGGCGTTGTCATATAAACACTTCAACACTTCGATATACCGATAGTCAATATGGAACCGCTGAAGAGATTCAAGAACAGCCCACGTCTTAAATGATAGTCCACGCAGGGCAGGCGTGGTGGCAATCGCAGGACGTGACTTTGAGACGAAGGTGCTGCTGCCCATCCCCGTCCTTTGCAATTGAGTCATGTTTGCAGGATGGGAATACCGCCATCTGTCGGTTCCGGTACCTTAATCGCCTATTACGACACGTGTTACCTGAAACATCAGGCCTGTCAAAGTTATAGTAACGGTTTAAAATATATTTAACACCCAGACACAGAACCAACTCAAATATTTATCTTATATATTACATGCTTGAGCTAGGTGGAGATCAAACGACCCTTAGCACAAAAATAGGAACGCTACAAAATGCGCCATCGGGCCCGTCTAATATATGAAAATATAAAATAAAAGTTAGCTTGGGGAGGCCTATGTCCGCTCTACATATCTACTGCTGTAGATTTCCAATGGTTGTTATGATGATGACTGTTAGTGGGCTTTAGCTGAATCAATTAATAAATACTTTTAATAAGTTCTTATTTCTGTTTTTTCAGCACAAAGTTATAAGCTAAGAATAACAGTGTATAAGATTAGTATTAGTGGTTATCGCCACTAATAGTATCTTTGATAAATAAAAATAAAGTCCTAATTACAGATAAAATATTTACATCCTAATGGTAAAGTATTTAAACATGAACAGCGAGTTGTGTTGGTGAGGGTATCGATCAGGCCAGTGGCCTAGCTATAAGCCTAGAGCAAAATACTACGGGTCTTCGACCGGTCGATGGTCCACAATATATAAACTAATACATACATACAAAATGCATTTGTTTTACAATTAAATAATAAATGGCTGAAATCTTATCACTTCTTTAAAAAAGGAAGCAAGGTGTGGCTTTTTACAAACAGGGAGGGTCACATTTTCTCATAGATCTAATAAGCACATCAAATGGTATAGTCACATGTCTAGACTTGGTACCCTTAACCTATACAGATTAAGTAATAAAACCATTGCAATATACTATATTGATTAATTTATTAATAATTACAAATAAAACCATCTAAACCTATAGAAACACTTCAGGCCTTCCCATGAGCTTTCTGCAACCCCCTGCTGAGGTCGACAAGCTGTTGGTAATGCTCCCTGAAGCCCTGGAGCGCCAGTTCTTGCTGACTCTTCATAGCCGAGTTATTTGTTATGTACTTTTCTATGCATTCTGTGCATTTGGCGTCCATTTTGATGTCTTCCTCTGTTAGGCGGTCTGGCTTTGTTAACTGTACTGGAGTTTGTAGTATCTGTTTAAAATATAAAAACATAAGTATTTTCTTGTCTTTGCTATTATTATAACCACTATATTTTAATCACTATAACAACCCCAACTAAATTGTCATAAATATAATATGTCGAGAAATATTCCAATTGGAAACTTATTTAGTGCGCGAAGGCCGACGTATAATAAAAATGTACTAATCAGGACATATTGGTTTTTAACAAGTAACATATTATATTACTTGAGTAAATGGTAACCAGGATTCTTTCACTTACATATAATTACACAACCCATCAATAATTGGTACAAAGAAACCTGAATTCAGTCTAAACATGAATTGTAATTTCATAAACGGTATTTTTCTTGGCTTATTCGAATATATTCACGTAAGTGCTCAAACATACAAAACTACAGGACTAATTTTATCAGACTCATTACCAGTAATGTTAAATTCCATAAACTAATTATAATATCGCATTTAATATTTCCAAACTGAGTAGCTGATTATTACTAGTTTAAGCATTCTTTAGGCCATAGCAGTCTTTAATCAATATTTAAATAAAATATTATACTTAATAATATAATATAATACTACTAATACTAAATTCGGCTAGTGGGCGTGTAATTGGATTTTGTTAGTAGGTTTTAAAGAAATATACACAAGATTTCTATGGTATTGCAAATACAGCTGTTCTCCATAAAAAAGACTACGAATCACAAGCAGTTTCAATATTTACTTGTTGCACGAGATTTTGCAGGTTGACGGCGTCAGCTACGTCCGCGTGCAGCGCGTGCCGAAGGCCAGCCAACAACACCGCCTCCCGCAGGCTGCCCCACTGCAGCAGCTCCAGCATGAGATTGTCCACACTCTGGTGCCAGCTCAGGTAAAACGCCATGGGCCCAAAATGGCGGGTCGACCTGAGGCAACCAATTTATTGGAGTTAAAATAATAACAATTAACGCACCACCCTTGTCTGAATTAAGTATTTAAATTTCAAACTATCATAGCATAATTTAAATCCCCTAATAAAATTTTAAAAAAATTTCATTAAATTAGTTTTGTTATAGCAGATAGTTTTAGAATATTAATATGTTTTTACATAGAATAAATCCTCAATAACTACCTACCTTAATATTTGATAGTTTTTGTTGTAATCAATATGTTGGTAGGTGATACTCGTGATTCTCTGGTAGGAAGGCTCATTAGGTTCATATTGAATGCATGCCCGGTCAAGAACAAATTCGTATTCTTCACGTTCAAGTAGACTGTTGAACTTATTGGGATCAGTGAACATTATTGGTTCTCTAAGTTTTCGGCCATGCATAGGGAAGTATGTCTGAAATAGTAATATTAATAAAAAATACAATTTTTATTTATACAATTACATATATTGTAATATCTTATAATAACAGAAGTACCAAATATTTAGTTACCTGATTTAATCTTTTTCTAACATCATGATCACAACTTCTAAGAACACCATCTGGGTCTCTGAAAATATCAAACAATATACAATAAAATATTATTTTGTACTTAATAAAAAGATAAGGGATTTAAATAATTATGTTATAAAAGTCAACCTGTGTTGAACTAAAAAACCAAAATAAATAAGCATAGATATATAATGTAATTATTTATTCTTATCTACATGACATAATGTAAAAAATAAAAAAAATTACAATGAACTGTTCATGATACTTATCATGGTATATAATAATAATAATAAATAATAGAGTGGTAGAGAATGAAAGGGTTGGTATAGGACGGCTGAGGCAAACATATCTTATCCAGGTAGAAGAGGTATTAAAGAAGGGCCAGGTCCAAAGTACCAAGAATAAAAGAGCATGTATGAATAGACTAATGCGAGTAGGGAAGCGAGAGAGGTTTGCCACAATTGTAGCAAGTGGAGATCCATAGTCTCTGCCTACTCCGATGGGATACAGGTGTGATGTATGTAATAAATAAATTTACACTACATCTCACAATCACCCTCTCCTAACTCCTACATCAGACAACTGAGGAATTACAAATATAATACTTAAATACATATATTGAAGACTCAGACACAGAACAAGCATATATATCATCACATAAATATTTGTCCTGGGTGGGGATTGAACCCACAACCTTTAGTGCACAAGTTAGGATCACTACCATCTGTACTGACTTCATATTGAAGGGATATGGTTTTTAATAAAATTTATTATATGATCATATTCTAGATATGAATGGCAGAAAAATTAAGAACAAGAGTAATCCCGATAATTACATTTGTTAAAAATTATTACCTCTCCACAATAAGCCTATGTTCATTATGCACACCAAAGGTAATGTCTGTAAACAAATATTTTGCAGAATCATATCCAATCAATGCTGGATCTTGGGACAGGACATCATTAATTGGCTGTTGTACCTTTAAGAAAAAATATTACAACTGTATGTATTGTTTTATGTGATAAGAAAACTTTGTACTCAACCTCTGGTTTTGAAAAAATATCCATAGTATCACATCCACCATATATACTGATATATGCAACAGTATTGAATACATTAAAAATATTTGGTAAATACCTATTCCCAGACACATTGTTGCTGTATAAATAGAAGACAGCCTGTTAATCTGTTGTGTTTGGACCTGTATTCTAGCACAATATCATGCTGCCATTGGTTCCTGTTCACCTTTGAAAAAAAATAACAGGTTTATGCCATAATATTTATTACCCATCCTTTTTTTCTGATATAAAGTGGTGATATATTAGGAATAACACCAAAACCGTTTTGTGTAGTTAGCTACCAAAACTAAAATAGACCACATACAAAAGGTCATCTGCATTGGTACCACCTATATCTACTGCACAAATAGCAGTGTTAACATTGCTGTGATCCAGTCTGTACTGTGAAATTACTAGATAATGTGATATTATCTTTATGTCACTAGGTTGACACTGAGCTAGTGATATCACGCATACACTCGTAATATCACTAGATATTACGAGTGTATGGGCTGCTGACATTTACATGTGAACTGTATGCTTGTTTGTTAACCTAGTATAATAAAAAAATACAAGTGTTGTAGAATGGAAACAAACATCCATACATCCTCAAAAACTTCCACATATATTATTTGTTTTAGAGTATTGAAGTATTGTTACAGGGTAAGAAGTTAAGAGAAAAAATTGTCAAGTGAGTATACCTTCACGACAGGTGGCATTTGTAGTAGCCTATCTGCTTTTGCATTTGCTTTTGTGATTTCAGATTCTAATTCTTCGTTCGTTAGGAATTTATATGAAGGTGTACGTAAAACAGGTAATCCACTGTTGGTTCGTTTCCGGAATATTTTAATGAAATCAGGCCGAGTTAAGCGCTTCAACAGAGTTTGAACATTAGAGGAAAAGAATTTTGGAGCAGGATCTTCTTCTCCATCTGAAAGTATTTACAAATTTTAAAACATAATACATAATACGATTTTACATTTTGTTTATTATTACTTACCATATATTGAAGGAACGATACTTAAATGCCTGCTTGAAATAGTAAGAAGCTGAGTATCAGAGTTTCTTATTAATAATGTTTTTATATTGTTCCGCACTAAATGACATATTAATAAAGTCATTTTTAATAATTCCAAAGAAAAATAACCTCAAGAATTGCAAGATGCAGACCAAAAAAATGCAGAAATCATAGACAATATTTTTTTTTAAATTTGACATTTTTCTTTTTATTTCGTCGAACGTCGGATACATTCACTAACGCAGTAGTTACTTTTAACGAGTTTATTTTTGACAATGGTAACATTTTATATTGTTTTGTCACTTTACCGTAAAAATACATGTCCCCGTGCTTCGTATTTATTTGCGATTTTATTTAATAAAGATAATAAAACCAACATTTTCTAATTATTAATTGTGTTGGATGCATTACTTTTGTAATCATGCCGAAAAGAAAGGCTGGTGTCAATGATATCATATATGAATTAGATAATGATGATATTGAAATTAGTAGCGAAGATGAACCAAACGAAGGTAAAATAAATCGCCTGAGTGAAGAAATCAAGCATAAAGAGGAAAAAATCGCATTTGAAGTTAGTGAATGCATTTTAAAAAAGGATGCTATTAATATATCTAAGGAAAATATAGAAAAGCCACTCTCTGAAGTACATAATCATAATGGAGGGAAATCGTCACCTGACGGAATTCTTTCTCAGGATATTATAAACTTAAGTGAAAAAGACACTAACAATCAAGATGTTATTGACAGTGTTTTGAAAATTAGTAGTGATGGTTCCAAAACCACAATTTTCAATGAAGATATTGTTATAGATTCTCCTGCTTCAATTAGTGGCCGGGGTGTAGTTGGTAGTGAGAATAGAACTCCTTTGGTTACAGTAAAATTTAGAGACAAACGGTTGGCTGCTACCTATAAGAATCAACTAAAAACTTTTATGTTAAATCTTATAAAACTACATGACCAAGACAATGCAGATGTGGAAACAGAGACTGATATAGAACTAGATATTTGGCCAGAGGATGTTGATAGTTATGATTATAAAGAGTCTACTAAAGTAGAAGGAGAAGACAATTTATTTTTTATAGATACTGCCCCATGCTCAGGCACATCAAATGATATTCCTAGATATGAACAGGTATTGTAAACTATAATAGTAACTCCTAATAATATTAGTCAGTCAGCATGTGTCACATGGTTTGTCTGGGATGAACTTCTCAAATACTTTGATGAATTTTTGCTTCCTATGTTCTGTTTGATTTGATTTGTGAGATAAAATAGTTTATTATAAAAAATTATAATGTGATTGTATTTTGGCGGGTTAGCTAGTTAAATATAAAAACGAATATATTTATAAGTATATTTTTTTTTATATATCTGGTACACTCTGATTTAGATTTAACCTCCCATTTCTGACCAGGCTACCTACTACTATTCTATAAGGCTACCCAGAAGAGATTGCAAATATTGCGGCATATATAATAATGCGGCCTACAATAATTGTTTTACAATAAATAAAATATTTTATTTCTGATGGAGTTTCTGCATACAATCAGTCTTATTAGAAATCTCTTAGAAAGGGCTAATCTAACAGTGGTTGATATGTTCATTAAGTTAAAATAAAATTGCTCTCTTTTAAATCTATTATTTATTCATCTAAAATTACATGTAAATAAAATATCTATGTTTGCCATATGTAAAAAATTATTTTGTAAATATTGAAAATAATAATACACAATCTTTAGTATATTATTTTTTTCAACATTTCATATTATTATACAATCTTTCAATCAAAATGAAATATAATATATTTTTTTAATATAATTTCCAGGTTTCAACTCTTATATCTAATGCGCCTCAGAAAGAACCAACTCCACCCCCTATGCGTCGTCCTCCAGTGTGCTTTAACTGTGATGGACTACATCCTTTGAGAGAATGCAAAAAACCCAAAAATCAATCTAGAATTGCTGATAAACGACGAGCAATGGCCAAGCTTGGGTATGTGTTTTATCTTCATATTTAAAAATGTAATTTTTTCAAAATTGATGTCTTAATAAAAGTAAATATTATATTATTAGTAAAAAAACACAAAAGGTATGACACCTGTTTCTTGAAATCATATGATTACATTACAGGCGCTACCATGTTGAGGATGAACAGAAGTATGGTCATTTGATACCAGGCAGGATATCTGGCTCACTACGTCACGCCTTGGGGCTTAAACGATATGAGCTGCCGGTGCATATATACAGGATGAGACAGTTAGGCTATCCTCCGGGGTGGCTGGAAGAAGCCCGTATATCACACTCTGGGATTACGATGTTTGATTCCAAGGTCAGTAATATACATACTTAGATAATAAATAAGAAACAACTATAACGACTAATCTAGACATTATAGATGTTTGTGTACAATTATAATTTACTTATTATTATAATTTTGTATTTCAAATCATTACTGTTCTCTATGAAGAATATCATTAAGCAGCCTATTCACAACAAAGTTAATTGTACAAAACACATTTCATTTGTTATTGATTATTCATAACAGTTCATTTTTAGCAAAATATTTAGGGTATCTTAGTGACATTACTTTGTTTATTCATAATGTTCGGAATTTCAGGGTGCTGCTATACAAGATCCAGAAGAGGAATGTGGGGATATTTGTGAACTTGGTAATAAGGACAAATTTGACATCAAGAAAATTCTTGACTATCCTGGATTTAATGTACCAGCTAGTTCTCGTTATAGAGAGGTAATAATATTTACATACATTTATGTACATATAACATTTAATACATTGACCTGAGTCCGTGGTAAGTCGCTAAAAGCACTTGTGTTACGGATATCAGGCAACAGAGGAATCACAAATATAATACTAAATACATACATTTAACACCCAGACACGGGACAAACACAAATATCATCATATAAATATTTGTCCTGGCTGGGGACCGAACCAACGACCCTTGCGCATAAGATAGGATCACTACCATCTGCGCCACCGAGCCCGTTGATAAGTATCTGAATTCTAAGAAGGCGGATTTTGTTCACATTTGTTATTTATTTACCCAATTATAAGACTAACAAACAAGCATACAGGCGATGTGATATACACCACTGGTAGCAAATAGACTCTTTTTTCATCAACTATATATCAAGCGCGACAACCATGTGACTTGAACATATTATGTTAAAATACTTTAAAACCAAGACCCAGTAAAACAAGCACATCTGTTTGGCTGTAAAAGTAAATGAGGTCATTATTTTACCATCCCTCCCTTGTAACGCGCCGTGCATTTGAGGGCATTACAACAATTCACTTTACTATGACGGGTCCGATGTCACAGATGGTAGTGATCCGATGTTATGCGACAAAGGCTGTGGGTTCGATCCTCACCCCCAAGATCAAACGTTTATATGATAATATTTAGGCCATGAAGTACCAGCGGATAGAATAGTACCTCCCTCTATACCAGGTGTGAAGAGGCGAATAAAACAGACAGAGACAGGTTACGGTATATCCATCCGAAACAGCGCAGCTTAAATATTACAGGCTGGGGATGGGTAGCAGCATCCTCGTCGCGAAGTTGCGCTCTGCGATTGCCACCACGTCTGCCCAATGCGACAATTATGGGCATAAATATTCTATCATGGGAAGATCTATGTCCAATTGTGGACTGTCCAATTATAGCTGATAGGAAATTTATTTGTTCTGTGTCTAGGTGTTATAAATATGTATTTAAGTATTATATTTGTGATTTCTCGATTGTATCCTGGAGTTAGTTGAATGTGTGAAGTATTGTGTGATTATTATTATTAATAATATTTTCATGCATCAATTATATTTTTTGCTCCAGGAAGCGCACCTGTTCGGCCTGCCGCCCATGTCGGAGCAGGACAGCAAGATCAAGATGCTGCAAGTGTTGGCACCCAACGCCATGAAGGCGTACAAACGAAAAAAGCTGACACTGTTCCCGTCTGCCAGCAACAACGTCAACACTGGTGAGATCGCCGAGATGGATCTGGACAGCGGTGATGGTCAGTACGGCATATTTATAAAACAACTAGCTATTATTTTATTAGACCAGGTCGACAAACAGGCATACAGTCTACGTGATATTAAGCGCCACTGCAGATAGACGCTCGTAATCACAAGGATATCACTAGCGCATTGCTAAACATATATAACTTGGAAGATATTATGTCACGTGACCCATTATTTTTTCTGCCTCTCACCAATCAAACCGAAATACTGCAATGCGAACTATTTGGTTGTAGAGATAGATGAAAGTGAAGTATATCTCATTCCAGAGGTTTGTTGTTTTTGTTTTTTTTAATTGTTATTCCGAGAAAATGTCTGTGTGAACTGTGTTATTTGCCCTGCCGATTCCGTAGTAAAAAATAAGAAACCAAAGCTATCCCACGGGAACTTTTTCGTTTGTGAAAAGTTACCGGTCTGTTACTCCAGATCCAGGATAGTTTATATCTCAATATAGAGGCGCTATATTTTATCATGATGGGCATATTTTAGATAGGCCAGTCTGTTGGGTTAGCTAGTTTTATATATATATAGAAAACAAATAAACAGCATAAAAAATATTGCTACTATAAATTGAGATGAGAACTGTCCTATATATCAAGTTAGATTGAACAAAGAACTCTATGTACACGAACAATTTTATTAATATCAGTGCAATCGTGAACATGCAACTAATAGATAGATAGACGAACACATTCGCATTTATAATATTAATGGTTTCCATAGCAATAATGGATAATATTTGCATTGGGCCTATAACAAATGTGATAGCTTGAATGCTAGAAAATTTATAATATTAGTACCCATGGTAACAAACACGTCACTAAAGTTAACAACCAATTTTGAACTTAATTTTATTTTTATTTTAAAGTCTAATATTGAAATTGAATTTTCACCCATTTGCTTGATCTATATCATAATAAATATCTATAAAATATATATTATCTACATAAAGTAGTAGCTTAGTATCTTAGATAAGTATTTAAAATAAAAAGATCATGTTAGTGGATGACTAGTATTAATGTTTACTTATCATTATCCTCTAATAAACATGTTATTTTATTAATATTCTTTATACAATTGGTTATAATATAATATAAGTCAAATTCCAATATATCTTTCATTAATAATCTATGAGTATAATTTTGCTAATTACAGTTTTACACAAATGGCCGATGACTCTGACCTGACAACCATTGTTATAAGTCATTTAAAAAAACATGTCATTGAGTGTTCTAATTTAATACTAGTCTGCCGGCACCATATGGGTCTTCATGGGCAGGTTCATTACGCACCATAACAATCAGAAAAGAAACTTGAAGAAAAACTAATGGTGATAAGGGTTCCAATAACACTTAATGGAAGGTATTATTGAAACTCGGCGTCGGCGCTAACTAACCGTCGTCTACAACAATCAAACAAATTTGGGTATTCAAGTAAGATTTTGCCAATCCTCACCCTGTGGAATCTAAGCTACACTGTTTTGGATGGCCAGTACTCCACTGAACCGATATATATATCTATCATATAACAATGAATGTACTCTTGTACTCTACACGAATCTTCATATACCTTTTAATGCTTATACAGAAGTAGCAGAGTTCCCGTCTGTGCCACCGCTACCAGACGAGGCCCCGCCACCTCCGCCACCGCCACCGCCACCACCAGAATCTCCTTTGTCGCCACCGCAATCCCCTCCAGTCGCTAGCACTTCCGCTCTCGGATCGGATACCGCACCAGTGCCCGCCAGCTCAGTGCCGGCCGCGCCCGGAGACGATGATGACCTTCAGGTCATTGAGGTCACTAAGGTCAAGGATATCCCGGTACCCGAGCCAGAACTGATAACCGTTGATGATGACGATGAGGAAGCTCAGTCCTCAATGACGGTAAGACGACACATGAATTTTTGAATATTACGATATCTATATTCAAGTTCCATTTCTACATTACCATGCAAAGCTGTGCGACATTGTCTATGACGTCATAGTACACGTGCTTCCATGCAAGTCCGTTTTTGCGCGAGAGAGGAGTTTTTTTGTTCAATAATATAGCGAGCGCCCCGCGGTGTTACAGGCATAATCACGTCCGACATCGTAGACCGCGTCACGTTGTAGACGATCCTCCCGATAGGATAACCGCGAAAATTGCAGCCCTTCCCCGCCCTCTCACTGGCACAACACGTTCATTAACACTCCACATACTTTCGTATAACAGAGCAGTACACCGCGTTTGCCGGCGAACGCGTGCAGTCCCTGCCCCCACGAGCGATAACCGACAGCCCTAGAGCTGTCGGGCTCAATCTGTCCTTCCTCTTTTGCTGAAATTTCATAGTTAAATTCAACCCCAACAACGGCGACCCGAGCCTAGGTCGAGCCTCTAGAGATGCCCTCGGGCGCGCCGTCGGTCCCGCTCCGATCTCGCAAGCTTCGCGGGGTACGCAGGATGAAAACAGGCATCGGACCTCCCATCTACGAGAGGCCCCGTCCTCTTTTTTCGGTGTCGCTGGAATTGACGTTAAAGTAGTCCATCAATAGGTTCGTCCGATAAAAAAATTACAGGCACAATGAAACTTGGGGCTAACAACACTCATCGTTAAATGTTGGATAAATATTTATAAATTATAGCCTGTGTTACTATTAACTATATATAAGTTATATTGTTAAGTTTAATTAAAATCCATTCTTTAGTCTTTGCGTCAAAGTAACAAACATACATTCTTACAAGTTTTCGCGTTTTTATATTAGTAGGATTTTACTAATGTGTGTGGTGTGTGAAAATGTTTTTATTGACATTTAATTCTACTTTTTGTATCACCATTATCATATCAACCGTAGGGGGTTCACTGCTAGATAAAGACCGCCTAGACTGTCATCAGGCGCCTCACTTCGCGCGCAACCAGTACGAGTCTAGTAGTGCTGATGGGCGATTGCGAACTATTACGCACGAGGCCCGAGGAGCCTATAGCTGATTGATGAGGGTCGATTCCACTATTTAACATCTTTGGCACGATCACCCGACAGCTGGAAGTGCCCTTACAGCTCTAGTACCACCTCACAAAGGAAGGCATTGGAACCAACAAAACCGAAACACCGTAGTTCAAATGCACAAGGGAGAGAGAGGATAGGTAGCAAGTAGCACTCCGTCGGGAACTTACGATCTGCGATTGCCAACACGACTGCCCAACTGTCCAAAGCAGTCGAGGGAAAAATTTCCTTTGCAGGGCCATGTCCAGCACTCGACTTTCTACGGCTGCCTTGATGATGCTGATAATAGTATAGATTGATCTGTATTCGCGTGTACGTTCAAATATTAGAATTGCTTCATGATCAGGTATTTAACGATATGATATATCAAATAATGCAATCATCTGCAACTGCTTTAGCGATTTGATAAATACTTATTTGCGTTCAGTAATGTTCCGGATGAATTGAACATCTTGTCTAGATTAGATAAGAGAAACATGTCTGTGTGCTACTAGCCCTAGTTTCATCTTGATAATAATATATTCATATAAGATGGCACAAAGAGACAGTGCATTTTGTAAGTTTAAAAAAGTCCGGTCTGATTTCAATTTAAATACATACAAAAGACTTCGAAATCGCTGTACATAATCAACTAGTAAGATCAGCCAAACGTAGATTTATTTACGACTATGTTCAATCATCAACTTTGGCGAACGAATGGAAGTTTTTGCATTCTCAGGGTTTCAGGAAATCTTTAAAACCTCACGATTCTCACTCTGTTATTTCCTCTAACGTGCTTAATAAACACTTCTCTTTAAATGCCGTACTAGATCCTGATGTAAAATTATCAACTATGACTAATCACTTCCTTGCCACTTTCGTCAGCTAATGTATTCAATTTTTCTCCTGTA
This sequence comes from Heortia vitessoides, assembly GCA_020976665.1. Classification (NCBI taxonomy): domain Eukaryota; kingdom Metazoa; phylum Arthropoda; class Insecta; order Lepidoptera; family Crambidae; genus Heortia; species Heortia vitessoides. Next base: position 15,225,620 of record JACJUM010003085.1, read on the forward strand.
ACCGTAGATGAGACTTATTACTATTTCAGTTCTCAAATCCAATGCTATTGTCTGTGATGATGTGAGTCGCCGCATGGACTTTCTCTTACTTGACTTTATTGTACTACCATTGACTCACATTATCAATTTCTCCCTACAACATGGCTCCTTTCCCTGTATATAGCGCAAAGTCCCTTTCAATCCGGTTTTCGTACAGGACATATAGCTCAGCAACAGCTCTACTAAATATCCTGGATGATGTAAGAGTTGAAATGGAATACTCCCGCCTAACGGTCTTAATTCTGATTGATTTCTCCAACGCCTTCAACTCTATCAATTACGAAGTTCGCCTATTCTCTATTCTCTCTTACGTCGGGGTCTCTGATTCGGTTCGGGAATGGTTCGCATCCTACCTTTGTGAACGCCAGCAAGCGATACGCCTGGGTGATGATTTATCCCAGTGGGTGACAATTGATGTGTGGCGCAAGGTGGCATTCTCTCTCCGTTAATATTTTCTCTTTTCATAAACCTTGTCACCAAATCTATTGGCTGCCCAGGCAGAGTAAAATTACCTAGATGATGCCATTGTTCGGATTAATGCTGATCTGACCAACATCACAAACTGGTCACCAAAGTTTGGTGTCTTTGTGAGCACGTCCAAGACACAAGCCATTATTTTGGGCAGTAAACGGCAGTTATCCAGTTTAAAAAATGTACCTGTAATTATTTTTAATAACGTGGTAGTGTCCTACAGCACATTCGTTAAGAATCTTGGCCTATTTATCGATTCTTTCTTAACTTGGGATACACATGTTAATGAAATGAGCAGTAAGGTTACTGGAACGCTTCGTGCTCTCTATCGATTTAAACATTTTCTTTCCACCAAAACCAAAACCTTCTTATTCAATCCTTGGTTTTACCCATAATTGACTGACGTGTGCTGCACTAATATCTATCAAGAACTCCTTAATAAATTGGATCATCTATTAAACAACTGTCTTCGTTTCATTTTCGGTTTGCGTAAATACGATCATATTTCCCATTACCGTTCTCTTCTTGGCTGGCTTCTTATTCGTGAACGTCGCAAAATTCGAGTTCTATCTATACTATTTTCAAGACTTTGATCCGTACGCACCAACTTACTTAAAAGACAGATTTCTATTCCCATAGAAAAACGGGGATTAGGTTAGTAAGAGGAAGCTCACGAACGTAATCTCCGTTCTTCTAATACTCCCTCGCTCTTAACTCCTTCTCATTACTCTAGTTTTTTGACAAACTCTTTTACAGTGACAGCTATACGACTCTGGAATGAGCTTCCGTTGAATATTCAGCAATCCCTAAACAAATTTATCCTGAAACGCTTTCTCCGTACTTTATTTACTAATCCCGCTATAACTTTATGACCCTATTTCTGATGTACGTTATTTTATATATTTTATTGATATCATATGTATTTATTGCGTTTGTTTATACAAATATGTATGTCACGTTTATCTATTTTTTTCTTGACTATTTTAAAACCCCCGTCATATTTCAACCTACAAAACAAGAAAACGATACAAACTAGAATTATTACTGACTTTTTTTTCAGGAAAATACTCAAAGATCCATGAGCACAAGTCCCACATTAGACGATTTAGAGGAGAAAAAGCGTTTACTACTCTCAGCACTTGAGACCCAAACTCAAGAAACAGACCTATCAATAATTACTATCAATGACACGTTTGAAGACAGCACTGAGAAGGCTCTCGACAAAGACCTTATACTTGACAACAATATTAATATTGACGAAGAGACACCAGACTCATCTCATGCAGTTTCACAAGAAAATAATGCGCCAGTTGTCAAAGATGCGGTTAGTTTAACTAATAGCTCGCCAACGTCTGATTCAAAAGGAAGCGTGAAAACAACCCTGTACGGGACACCGGTTATGAACATAGCGTCCCACTACTTGAAACTGCCCAGCGAAGACAAATTTGCCAAAGACATCTGTGACATCATCAACTTCGAAAACCTTCCAAACTCGACGGGAAAGTTTAAAAAGATTAGTAGCTTGCTCAAAAAAGTTAAAAATGAAGTGGACCGAATACAAGAGTCTTGAATTAATTAATCTTTGACACTTGCGCGTGAGTGTTTTTTGTATATTTGTGTATTTTATAAGTATATAAGTAACAACAAGTACTGGATTCTAAGTCAAGGTAAGGTATTTTTGTACTGAAACACTAGTTTTAATAATATTGTTACAACCACATGATAATGAAATAATGTTTCTTGTTACCTTTTGTATTTTACTTATATGGTATTTTATTTTGAAAGTTGTCCTGTAAAGCCGATATACCAATAAGTTTTACAATGTCTTGTTTTATTATATAATAAAATACTTGAAAGATATGTAAGGAAATAATTAATATTAATAATGAACATCAATTGTTGGTTTCTATAAATCATTACGTTTTTATATACGCGTAAAATGCAGGGAAAAAGACATGTAAAAAAATAAAAATATTACAGTAATATTAATTTATTTGCACGATGATATAAATCCATAAGTGTTTTACTGAAACATAATTAAGAAAATAACAATGAAAAATATTTAACTACTTGTGAAATAAACCCAACCCAAGGGAAGTTAATACTTAAAACAAAACAGAGAAATTTGAGGCTTGATCTGCAGGTGATATAGATTTAGGAACACAGTTTGGACCCTGTTTTTTACACACATAGTTCGGACAAATGGAATTACGTCAATCGCCTCAAATTAGCTCTAAATAGATAATGGAAGTCATAAAGTATTATAATTCAAGCAAAAAAACATGATTGTACGAACACAAAAAACATCTTTCTATTGTGGAGATCACAGCAAATTGCAAATAGATCGCGACAAGTCATCACTTGTCTTCTTCCTTACGTAATAATATGAAATTCAGATCTAAACGTCGTTCTAATATTAATTTACCAATGATTGTGATCTAATCGTTCAGACTGATACGATACAACAGAGGGCTAATGTTACATCTCGGCGCACCAAAGACAAGTTTACACCGCAGTGACACGATCCCACAACATAACAAACAAATAGCACCGAGTTGAAATAAATATAAATAATTAAGAAATTGAAAATGGCTGAAGGGGATTGATAGCAGCGCTGTATTTTTATATTTCTCTTTTACATTAACCGATATCCGAGTATTGTTTATACAGACGCTTAATTTTAATTAAATTAAGCTTATACACAGGTGTTGCTCCGCGGTCGCAGCTCGGGACACGACAGCGCGCAACTAGTTCTAGCCTACATATTTATAATACAAGTTACTGGAATCCGGTCAGGTCTCCCTCGTTGGCGGTCCGACGACGACGGCTCCCATTGAGTTAAGTTCTTGGAGGCGTGGGCGGCGCCCCATCGCGGTCCTGCAAATAACAATACATCAGCAACACATATACACAAAACAAATAATAAATTCACACATCTACATTTGCACTTGTGTGTTAAGGATATCAAACAACAGGCATTACAAACATGCTGTTTAAAACACAACAAACAAATGTTGATCACATACATATTTGCACTGTATATAAAATAATAATAATTCATCTCACACGTTGATCTGACTCCGAGATAAGTCGCTTAAAGCACTTATGTTATGGACTAGATATTGGTATATCGTATAGATAGGGAATCACTACCATCTGCGCCATCGGGCCCGTGTACATACTTTATGACATTAGAGGCACAACTGAAGACCTTATATAAGCTTCTCATTAGAAATAAGTAATAACCCGCTCACATAATCTGCCAAGCCGTGAGGTACCGGCAGAAAAGAATAGTTCCTCTCCCTATACCAGGTGTCGTAAGGCGATTAAAGTGCAAGAACCGACAGATGGCGGTATATCCATCCGACACAATGCAGCTCAAATGCACGGGACGAGGATGGGCAGCAGCATCTTCGTCGCGTAGCGCAAAGCTGCGCTCTGCGATTGCCAGCACGCGCGATGCCCAGCGCGGCAATTATGGGAAAACTTCCCCCTTTCTTAGGGAGGCCTATGTCCAGCAGTGGACTTTCAATGGCTCGTGTGGTGGTAATCTGCCGACTTAATTCAAACCTAAATGTGTAATAGGCGATTTACACTCGGGCCCTTCCACTGCTCTTGTCGTTGCAGGAAATATTGCCCTAAATACTTTGCATATCGTACAGCTGACAGCATCATGTCTGCTCGGTGTAAAAAAAATGTTTTAAATACTATTTTTTGTTAATATTATAGTTAGTATAGGACGACCTATGCGTATATACCTTAAACAGGTAGAAGAGGTATTAAAGAACGGCCAGGTCATAAGTACCAAGAATAAACGAGCTTGTATAAAAGAAGCAAGAGAGGTATGCCAAGATCGTAGCAATAGAGATTTATAGTCTCTGCCTTCCCCGATGGGACACAGGCGTGATATATGTATGTAATCCACTCTAACAAGTGGCGTAGGTATCGTAAAATTTGACTTGCGCACAAAAACCTACAATTGAGAGAGCAGTGAAAACATGTGAAGTATCCTGTTTACTCTTTCGCTCTGCCCAGTTGTGCTGAGTGAAAATCGCGCATAACATCGGTATCGATTGTGATTATTACAGACTTGGATGATTTGATCTGTAACAAATAGGTTGAGCAAAAATATATCCACATTTAAGACCTTATCATAGTTAATTAACAGCCAATTTCTACGACTAATTGTAGACATCACTGTGACAAAAAGAGTATACTTATGACGCCAGTTTCGGACATTCAAAAAACGTTATTCTCGCTTGAAATTTACTTACTACGAAATTTACTACGGAACTTGGACAATTAAAAAAAATATTCTGTCTGGAAGATAACCTACTATATGTAACTATATTTGTTTATCATGAACGTAATATTGTGACTACAAATTGAGATATAACAACAAACCGGGCAACGTGATACGTGATATCTTTTTATAATAAAAACTAGCCGCCCGGCAAACTTTGTTCTGATAATAAAATTATATAAAATTACTACGAATAAGTGGCGATAGAAGTGAAAATTTTGGGTTGAATGTATTTTTTATTTTGTCCGGGATAAACATCTTTACTACTGAATCGATTTTTGAGTTTGATCCAACTTGATAGATATGATAGTTTATATTGATTTAGAGTCTTAATGTATTATTTCATAATAAACATAGGTATATAGTTAAGACAGTTTTTAAATATAAAGAAGATAAGCCAAAAGGTTCAAAAGACATGACTTCGTATATTACGCTGAATAATTTGCAAACAACGATAATGGAGCTTACTAATATTTATATTAACAAAGTCTAATATAACCTGTCCATAATTAGTATTAAATACCACATAAATGTGACTGTTAAAATCCTGGTATACTTGATTAATTAACATCAACAAATTAAATTGATGAGTTTTTAAATTAAGCTAAAACCTGATCATTGTAATGAGGCTAAAAGACTTGACTATTCTTAACATATTTAAGTACTCAATTATGTATTAGGTAGTTAAATATATTAAGTAATTTATGTTTTCGGCACCCGAACGTAACATTTAAAACTTAAATGAACCAAATGTTATAGCCATACTAGGGAATGTGAAAATATTGTACTGTACTAAGTAACATGTACTACTAAGATTTTAACTAAACTTTTCAAGAGGTGACATAATGCAGTATTAATGACGATATAGGTGGTAGTTTTTAAACATCTAGACGATGTTTTTTTATTTTTTGGTAGTGAATCATAAAATTATTTTACATAATTTGCCTCCTACAGCCAAATAAATTGGGGAAGACAGTATGGTGTTAGAACTACTTCACTATAGTTAAACTACAACCGACATTAACAGAATTTGTCAGTAAAATTCCCATCAAGCTGTTTCGGAGTTTGGCCTGAACAACTAGACAGATAAACAAATAATAAATTGTTATATGTAGACAGACACATACTTTCATATGCGTGAAGTAAAAGTTTAATATTTTAACAATACACATATTTACCTGGTTCAATATCTTTTTTTTTGTACAGATTATTTCTTGCTAATTGACTTTGTCGGCACTCATAATTTTAGAGCCAATTACTGAGCAGGCTTAATGCGACATACACTTAGTGAAACGCGTCATTGAAAAATTGTTTCGTGCATCCTATCTACCTACGGTTACTCTCTTCATACTGTTAGACGGTCGTAATATCGGTATTTTCCAGTAGAAATAAGTAGAGAGCGAGGTATCAATGCAAAAGCCCTTTGTAGGTTTACCATATGTAAAACTGGGAGATAGCCGTGAGGTACCGGCAGTGTGGAATAGTACTTCCCCCTGTACCAGGTGTCGTAAGAGGCGACTAAGGTACCAAAACCGACAGATAGCGATATATTCACCCAAAACTGTGCAGCTCAAATGCATAGGGCGGGGATGGGCAGCAGCATCCACGTCGCGAAAGCTGCGCTCTGCGATTGGCGAAACGCTTGCCCAATTCGACAATTATGGTCAACATATTCCCTTTCTCGAGGAGCCCTATATCCAGCAGTGGACTTTCATTGACAGGTATGATGATGATGAAACTGCGTGCGCTATACGCAGAGGCACGCCAAAAAAATCGCTATTGCTAGGTTTTTTTTTTCATCAGCCATTGTAAGTCCACAGCTGGACATAGGACTCCCCGATAAAAGGGGATTTTGCTCACAATTGCTGTTGGCCAGGCTTGGTGGCAATCGCAGAGCGTAGTTGCGCGACGGGAACGCTGCTGCCCATTCCCGCCCTGTTGCATTTGAGCTACCCTGCTTCGGGTGGATATACCGACCTCTGTCGGTTCCGGTACCTCAGACGCCAATACAAATAATAAGGCATAAAAGCGACAGCCATTCAAGCCGAGGTCATTCATCAGGCGCCTTTGAGTGATAACAGTCACCCTTATTCAGATTCTTATCGGCAGAGCGAGTTTGAAAGACCCTTTGCTCACGCAATAGTAGTGTTCATGACCTATTTATTTAAGCAGCGTCAGACTAGCCTAGCTGGTTTTAGAAACTTAATAATTATGTGAACCTACTTGGAAGTCGGGTCCTGGTTTCGCGGCGTCCTGTATTTGGGCGCGGCGCGGGCGCATCGCGTACATGGCCATAGCGAACGCCATCACGAGAAACATCATCAGGAAGCTGTCCCCGGCTGATTGGGAAGCCGGTAGCCCAGGCAGCTGCTCGAGGCACTCGGTGTCCGTGCAGTAGGACTGGCCTTGACGTAGCTGCAGAAAGGTTGCAAAGAGTAAATAAGCATAAAATGACTTTACTAAATTTATATATCATTTTCGGAACTTAACTTATAACAACTATAACTTATAACAAAAATTTTACAAGTGTAGATAATCTATCACACTGATCTGATCATATATATATAAAGTACAAAATGTACAAAGCAGAATCAATTTGTTAGTTTGTTTGTTCCATGACCTCACAATAGTTTATGACCAGTCGGACCAGTTTAGCCTTCAGGTTTGTACCCACTATTGATATTTAAAATATATTACAATTAAAGAATATAACAGTTATTTCCTATTATAATTACACACATCTCATACATTGACCTGACTCCGACTCATCGACTTACCTTGCTTAAAGCACTTCTATTACAAACATCAGATAACTGAGGAATCACAAATATAATGCTTAAATATATATGTATATATTCCCCATCCAGACACAGAACCAAGACAAATATCATCATATAAATATTTGTCCTTGGTGCCTTTTGGCGCACTAGAACAACCTACCATATGCGCCAAGTATAGTACAACACATTCCATAAAGAGATTTAGGTTTAATTGCAGTTTTTTTAGTGTTAATCATCGTTTTAGTAAATAGTGTGGTTTGAAAACCATGATTGATTCATATCGTTTAAGGTTTTTTTCCTTTAGAGACTACCGACTTTATGAGGGTGTATATGTACCGCATAATATCTGTCACGTTTTGTATAAACCAGATTTATATTAATACACTAGCCAAAGATCTTTAAATTGCTTTTATTTATATCAGGGACTTTCCTTGTTGCGACGAGCGTCAGATGTTGAGTCATCGAAAGGTTACCGGTAACTTGCTTGCGTGGCTTAAACATTGATATCGCTGAATATAGATGGTCAATACTTAATTTACATTGACGAATGTATTAATAGATAATTTAGCCGGTATAAATAGCCATAAATGTATTTATAGTATAGAGTTACTAAGTAACTTATACATAGTAAATAGTACCTCCCCCAATTCCAGGCAGCGGAAATGGCGGTATTCACCTAAACAGCAAAGCTCAAATGCAACAACAGGGCAGGGATGGGCGGCATAAAGTATTTATGTCGCGAAGCTACGCTCAGCGATTGCCAGCCAGCCTTTCTATTCTTCAGAAGTCCTATATCCAGCAGTTGACTTCGAATATGAATTCGACATGATAATGATGATTTGTACCTGCCATATTTCGTTCCAAAGATTCATTTAATTGATATATGTACAACAGTATTATCGTGAAAAGATAACAGACAGACGAATAGCCACTATCAGATTTATAATATATAATATACCGCTCGGTGTGTCGTTGATAATGTAGCTTTCTATTTTCTACAAATCAAACTTGCTCGTATTTTAATATTATTTTATATTGCGAACATAATTATTATCGACACAGCAATAATGTTATCATAGGACATCGTAATTGTAGATAGATAAAACGCTGGAACTTGATAGCGGAGAAACTAGCGCGTGCACGTTTGGGTTACAACATCAGGAACCAGGTTGAGTGACACGAATGGTTTCGCGTTGCCGAACGTGATCATTTGCAACAAGAACATTCATCACATCAACTCTACAGTACAACCATAGTTAGTACGATAGTTTTGTACGCTGTACATTTGTTTTGTATTTTCAAGAGTCAACCTATTTATATAGCCCATTCGATCTTCTAGAATTATATTCAACGATTTTTTAAAAAAAATTCTACACGAGTTTCATGAAGAACCTTTTTACTGGATTTCATTTGAATAACTTCAAAAAACAGCAAAGTGTTATGCTAACTTTGCACCCCTGTTTTACCTCTTTAGAAGGTGAATTTACAAAAAACATTTATTAGAGCTCTCCTACGTTATAAAAGGAACCCCTGTTTAAAATTTCGAGGTTCTAATCCTTATAGGCCCTGCGTGTCAGTTAGTCAGTCAGCTTCTCTTTTTGTAAATACAAATGCGCCTATTCGACTGTCTTTTTAAATTCGCCTGGTACCCACGTTAGCTCACCTGTGTTTATTTCTTTAATAATTTTACTTTTTTTAACTTTAAAAAGAGCCACACCCTTAGACCCTATTTGAAGGTCCATTGGGTACTATGTTTATGGGAGGAGGTCGAATAAGTCGTGTGTAGTTCCTGTTTGAAGGTCCACTGGACTGACACAACCACTGCATATAACCAAGGTAAATGTCAAATAGATAGTGAACGGAAGGTAAATAAAATAAATATTTCTTGTAGATTAGGTCAAACACGTAGAGCTTAAAACAAAATTATGTGGGATGATAGTTTTGAGTGTGTGACAACAAAAATGTGTTTCCAAACAGTCATTTTACGGAATCTAAAATATGGCAAAACCTGTTTTACGTGTCCATCTTTTAACGAAAATCTTCAACTATAAATATAAAATATAATACAAAGTGCGATAGAGAAACATTTTATGTATCGATTGTAAGTTGATAATGACCTCAATTGACATTTCAAAAATGCTGCATCTATTCTAGTCTTTAAATTTGTTAAAATTTCATAAGTAATTAAAAATATTGTTTGTGAAAATTATAATAGACAGCGATCGACTGATCAGTCATACAAACTGCGCCATTGCGCGCGGCTGAGCAATGATAAACGCGCCAACTTGGCCGACATACAGCGATATACCATAGATAACAGTCTACTGGCGCAATACATTGTACAAAAATCGAAAATAAAGAATTGCGTGATATGCATAGTCTTGCAATTGCAACTTGCCCTGCCCATCTTGGTGGGCTTTACTTTATGGCTATGGCTATGTCTATGCTATTCTCTAAGGCTCAAAACTATCAGCCAGACAAATATCATTGAATTTGGTAAAACTTTAAATGTAACAAAAATGAAGACATACTTTGATATTCAGAATATATAATAAATGTTGAATATAGATCCCCATATTTTACACTTAGCTGACTGACTCGGCAAACATTGTTCTGCCATACAAATTATTGTCATATAATAAACAAATAAGCAATAAAAAAAATTTGTGCTATAAATTGTCAAACATATATAAATTCTATCTCTCAGGTTAGATCAAACTGCACACAGCAGCGAACAAAATGAAAATCAGTTCAGTAGATTAGTAGTTCATGGCGGACAAATAATGAGACAAAATATTTATATATAAAGATAACATTTTTCATACACCATAACAAGCAAAACATAATTTTTTTATATCTCTTCTCAAGAACATAAAGAATAAATTCTGGCCTTAATACCTATTAGTCACTATACCCAAAAAGAAAATGTTGAATTTTTCAATACCTATAAGCTAATTGTAAACATTATGTTTAATAAGCAGCTGAACTTGTATTGGAAATGTGAGAGTTTAATTGTTTATGCAGTTATGCAACTTGATTAGCCATTAATTTAACTAGATATGTTATTTTATCTTGTTTTACAGAGGTTAATACATGAAAATTTTTTATATATAAACATTGCACAGCCATTTCTGAATGCTTATCAATAACAAGAACAAACTCTAAAGTTTAATACAAATTTATTTTTTTTATATGAAATTGTACACAACAAATCTATACCTAATTTCTAATGAAAACAATTATATGCTTGAAGTGTTACGAAATTGTGATAAGGAAATTATTTTTTAACCAGTTTTGTACACTCATTGAAATAAACCGATTTGTCATATGTTATAAGATAAGAATTGGATTTTATGTGTACACCTATTTCTGGTTGCAAAATAACTAAACAGCTAGCACTTCCTGATAATGCAGCTTAGATACTAGAAAACGCAATACATAGAATATATTTAAGTACAATAATTTTAATTGTAACCCCAGAGATGAATCTTAATGAAGGTCCTATTTTGTCGATTACGTAAATTATTTCCGTTTTTTCTACTGTTAGTAATTAATAATAATTGCTAATACATGAATAATTGAAAAATAACTAACACAAATGTAACTCCTACTTGATTAAACACTGGACAAGGTCACGAGATAAGACTTACCAGCGAGATGAGCCGCCGCATTGCCAGCTCATGGTTCCATAGGCACTCGCAGGGATCCATCTCATCAGCCATTTCTATAAAATTATATCTTTGTCATTACCTTAATCTAAACACATCCAAATAACCCAGTTAAGAGTTTTTAATGCATAGAAGATCAGTAACTTTCCATGGAATTAACACAAAGAGGCAGAACTAGTATGATGATTACATCAACAATCGAAACGTAGGCAGTGGACTGATTATTTGTTTTTATTTACAAATACAAAAAACATTGGTCAAGGATCATCTGTCACAGGAGAAAGTAGATTTCTCGGTTTTCGGTGACAACATACCTTCTATAACTGTTTCACAAGAAACTAAAAAGAGTTATAATATATATTATTCCAGTTTTTTCTTGAAGCGACTGCACTCGACCTTAGAATTCTCAAATAAAACTAAATGAATGGTAATTAACTACACTTGCGACGACATTTTTACACTGTGTGCTTGTTGGTTCGTGATTGGTGAATGTACGCACAGAATGGTAGTTTATCCACCAATCACATGTTTCGATAACCATAGACTATCTGAAAAGGTTGCCCTTAAGTTCTTATACGCTAAAGTAGTAGTTTTATGATGCCAGAATTTATTGATTTTATTAATAGCCAAATGTATTGATGCACTGATTAGCGATATAATAATAAACAAGTGTGGTATGTTACGTACGTTGCTTTAATCTACAATTATGTATTTTCTATTTATCGTAAAAACTAGTGCGTTAATACACTTTGAAGAAGAACTATCAACGATTTTCCTTTAAATATTAAATTAAATTTTTAGAACAATAAATTCAAAATATTCTTGTACTATATCCAAAGATATAGTACCTATATCTTTGCTGTTTGGTAATTTACCTGTAAACTGTAGTTCACAAATGTCGTTACAACACAGTCATAAAAAAATAATCAAGGTGTATGTTTTTCTTACGTTGTTACTGGTGTTCATAACAGAAGGAAAAATAAATTTGTAGTATCCTGTCATAAATATTTTGTTTATAAAATAAGTTGTACAGTTATTTTAATTAATTAAAATTTATCAAAACATTATGTAGTTGTTTAAAAATAAATATCGCAGTTTATATGTAATATATATATATATATATATGTGTGTGTGTGTGTGTATATGTATATATAACAATAAGAGTGCATTATATAGATAGTATCCAAAACCAAATGAACAGGCTTAGGTAGGTAGTGTATATAAACTTTACACTGCGTGCCTGCTAGATTGAGGCGATCACCATTTCACCGATATACAATGCAAAAATTTTATGTACCACTTGGCCACCTAGTGGTACATAAAAATGTCGTACTAGAAACTTAAAAAAAAATGTCTAGTATAATGAGTATAAGTGTATAAAGCAAATGAATTCAATACCTATATATAGAAACTGAAAAAAAATTAAGAGTTCCAAGAAACTTTTATAAAAATTTGTGATCTATAGGTACTTATTTTCTGATTAGAAATTAGAGCAAACAGTCAGCCTATTGAGAAACTGTATCTGATTCATAATTTTATTTGTGACGTCTGTAACGTGTGCGGGATCATTTACGCATATGCTTTCAGACTTCAACTATTCATGAACACACTTTACCATGGTATCCTTATGAAAAGTTCAATATACCTAGTAAGTAATAAGTTATATACATAATAATATAAGTTAGTCCATATGTACTTAATTGGTTTTACTTTTTGTATGGTGTAATGTAAGGGGTAAAGGGAGCGTAGCGCCTTAATCTATTATTCGTCTCTCGCGGGGACAAGAAACAGTTTCGGCACCGCGAAGATATTAGTATTTTTTATAGGTGCACTGGCCGTATGGCTGTATAACGACTGGGTCATAACTCACCACGCTCGCCCAATAATGTAGGTTAGTGGACAAGTATCGCTGGCACCAACGTCGTGTCTTTTATTTTTCTCAGTTCTCTTAAGGATAATTACTTAACTGTAGCATATGATCCGGTTCGTAGGACCGGAAAATATTGTGTAAGATCGCGAGGAGCGGCCCACTGCACCGTGTCCTCGTGCACAGTAAGGTGCCTGTTTATGTATGCCTAGAAGATAAGACATGTAATTACTTAATACAATCTGCAAAGATACAAAACAGCTGATCTTTATTATTATAAAATCTCTTTCCGTCGCTATTGTGAGTGGCGCAATTAATGAATTAGATGGATGTAATATAATCCTCGATAAACCATGACTACTACACTATTATTACTGACTACACTAACTGAAAAAGGAATGCATTGTCTCAAACACTTATACTTCTATATAACTATATATAACGAATATAACGAAGAATAATTTTACTGTAAGGTAGAATGTTTTTTTTCTAACACGTAAGTGTCCTATCATACATTTATGTGAAATTATATTTCATGAGTCCTAATCAAATCAAATTCAATTTTAAAGAACTATAAACATCAACAAGTAAGGGGGAGGTTTTGTACGTCACAATTATGGGAAAAAAATTTAGTCTAAAAGTGACGTAATATATCATATATATAAAATAAACAAAATAATAAGATATCAACATCAAATTTATAAATAATGTTAGCATATCCTTTATCATCATTACGACCATTGAAAGCTGTACGATTCCCCTAGAAAGAGGTGGGTAACTATGCCTATTGCCGCGCTGGGCAACCGTTTTGGCAATCGCATAGGGACGCAATAGGGACGCTGCTATATGTATTACAGCGTCCATACCGCGAAAGCCTGTGCATTTGAGCTACACTGTTTCCGTTGCATATACTGCCATCTGTCGGTTCTAGTACCTAATTACCTTTCACGACATCTGATACAGAGGGAGGTACTATTCTATTCTGCTGGTACCCCACTGGTTAAGAAGAAAATATCATTACGAAATTTAATTATATTGCATAGCTAAGATACACGACATAAACGCTACTAATGCGTTTATGTCGAGTACCAAAATATTTACTTTAATTTCGTGCCATCGTAGGTATAAGAATAAGTGGAATAAAATAAAAATATAAAGAACTAATTTTCTCAGTGAGTTTGTCAGCATGAAGTTTATTTTATAACCAATCATAGCGATAAAGTCATTCCTAGATCCAAGCTATTAAAATATGCCAAGACCCATTATAGCCGGTTATATGTGAAATAGTAATAAATAAAAAGACCAGAAAAGCTTTTAAACTTTGAGGTTTGCAAAATCACTGGCATTACAAGAACTGAGATAATTAGAAAAAACGATTCTAAAGGAAGCAATATGCTATTTACGTTACAGCACGGTTCTTTCTAGCTACGTATGGTCTTGGGTTAACTACAGTCATGATTTTTCATAATATGCCCCTTTAATAGCTGTCAAAATCAAGGTATTTTTGTTTTGACCAGGTCGACAAACAATTATAGAGTCCGCTCGATAGTAAGCGTCACCGCAGCCTATAGACGCTCGTAATATCACTAGTGCGTTGCCAACCTTGTGACAAGAAGATATTATGTCATATTACTCAGTAATTTCTCTACCCCTTTCACCCTTAAAACTGGAACATAGCAATGCGAACAATGCTGTTTTGCGCTAGTAATAGGCAAGAATGAGGTACAAATGAAGACGACTTTTGTATGTCTACCAGGTATACCGAGAGTGTTACTGGCAGATTTCACTATAAAATTTTCTTTAGATATATCATATGTCTATGTTTTAGTTACTATATACAGTACTATGAATATAATATGATTAAATTACATTGTCAAAATAATGTGCTTGTAAATTATTTCCATACCTACGGTTTTGTCTAAAATGTCTAAAATATATTATAAAATACGCTCTAAATGTGAAACCTTTGTAATGTTAACAATATTAATAACAAATTGTGATGCCAATTACCATAATGTCAATATAAATAAGTCGGGCGATGTTACTACATTAACATCTGTCATTATATTCGAGGTATATTTAACGGAATGTAGACTATTTAATGTTTTCTAACATTTCGGCGTTTATTACCCATAATAAAACCTATTTTTACGGTTGAAAAAAAATTAAAACGTTTTAAAGCCTTTAAAAAAGGCATTCTATCATGAGTATAGACTAACTAGTGGTGTGATATTTAAGATTCGTTTAACTGTTTTTTTTTATTTAATATGTAAAACGATGCATTGCAGTCATGTATAGCCAGCAGATAGAGTTTAGAGAGCTCAATGAACAGGGCATATGTGCCCTGAAGTGTTGATCGACGGAGTCTTAAGGTTAGATGGCAGACCACGCACAGGCAAGCGCAGCGTAGGACGTCTCTGGAAGCCGTATACAATTAAAAATAACATTATACTAATACAACGAACGCAAAAGTAGTATCATTAGGTTTATGAATGCTTAAGACTCGTTCACGTAGGAACGGCAGGACATATTTGTGTAAAATTCGGATCAAATAGTTTAGATGTTCTAGAATACCATAAGTTAAATTTTTACCCAAAAAATATTCCGTTGGGATATTTCTTTCATTTTTCTCTAAAAAATCGGCACGATTCTTTATTCAGTTCAATTCATAGTAATAGTTTTTATTTTTGGAATAACAAGATTTTCAGGGTTGAGATGAGTAATGGCACAAAGTCACGGGCGGAAAGCTAGTTGTAAGTATATTTGTAATCTAAAGTAACTATTCCAACAACCCAGGCGAAGCTTCTACAGCAATGTAGGGCATACCTAGACCACATAGCACAGTACATTTTATAAGAAGTCAGTATTGATTTTCAGCTCGGCTCACATCTATAGCTACACAATACATAGTATGTTGCACACTACACGAATACATATGTCGTCAGAGGATGTCACGGTCTAATTGTCAGGCCGTTGGGGGCGTGGTCACGTTGCCCCCGCCCACCGCGCGCTTGGGCGGGGCCCGCCTTCCGTTAATTGATTGCTTATTACAATAAATGTACAGAGATCCCTCGAAGCACAACCCTTACATTTCCTTGTTTTGAATTTAAATTTTTGGATTTTATGTTATTGCTGTGTATTGTCATATAATTTACGAGAGGTCGTCTTTAGAAAATCGCCTGCATGGGTACCTCACTCTCACCTATTTCACCCGACAAACAGCAGTATTTGTATTGCTGTGTTTTGGTTAGAAGCGTGAAAAAGGCAGTGAAAATACTGGGTTATGTGACATATATCTTCAAGTCACAAGGTTGGCAACTTGCAAGTGATATCTTTGTGTAAATATGAGCGTCTATAGGCTGCGGTGACGCTGAGATACTACAACACGGACCATATACTCGATATTTTTATTTTCGTTTAAATAAACCTGTAATAAAGTAAATGTTGAAGAATATTTATGTTTTTCTATCTGCACCTATGATACGCGGCATAATAGCTTAATTCCTTAACTTGTCATAATAGCTTGATTCCTAGAGAGGGACAAAAGGCTTCTTTGATCCTGGAAAGATGAGCTCTATTGAATTTCATCATCGTCATCATACTCTACATAATCAGCGATTGAAAGTCCACTGCTGAACATAAGCTTCTCCAAGAAAGGAGGTTTTTTGCCCATAATTGCTACGCTGGGCAAGCGGGTTGGTTTTTGCTTGCATTTGAGCTACAATGTTTCGGATGGTTATACCGCCATCCGTCAGACACCATAGTCGCCTCTTACGACACCTGGTGCAGTGGAAGGTACTATTCTACTCCGCCGGTACCTCACTTAAGACATAGTTTCATAGTTCCTTCACGTGTACCAGTATGTCTGTTTTAACTTGTTTTTTTAAACATACAATTCACCTGTCCACAACGTAGACAGAAAACAATAAAATAAGTGATATGTGACAGAGGATAAACAAATTGTTAATACTGAATAATATTACCCATTTGCACGTTGAAATGGCAGTGTCAAGACACATGGAGCTGTAAGATTCTGGGATCGAGACCACGCACCGGCATCGTTGGATGTGGGTGCACATACAACACAAAGTGAGCAGACGATCTTTCACTAACAACCAGACCGATTAGAGTTCTTTTTTTCTTCTCTTGAATTCTCACTGATGTGAGTATGTCAGTTTGTTTGTTGCATGCTCACAACTAAATGGCACATGAATAGCTTGAAATCTAGGACAGGTCCTAGGGTATTATCACCTCACGAAATATTCCCACGGGGCGGGACGTTGAGTGAAGTCGCGGGAAAACTGCTATACTAATAATATAAAAACTTATTTTTAATTAAAACAACAATATCGAAGTACTGTCAAATTATAAGATACGGCCATCAAATGCTAGGAAAATAATTATGAGGACGGTTGCCGCACTTTAACGTTGGAATAAGAAAAAAATAACAAAACCTAGTTTTGCATTTAATATTATTTTTAACTGCGTTTTATAATAATGTACGCGACTCGTATACTTGCGAAAAAGTGTTCGTTTACTTCTTTCGGTTCCGTGTCCTAACTACTCTACTGACCTTAATACATATAAATATATATAAATATACATGTAGGCAGAAACAATGGATCTCCATTTGCTACGATCTTAGCAAACCTCTCTCGCTTTCCTTACTCTCATTACTCTATTCATACACGCTCGTTTATTCCTGGTACTTCTGACCTGGCCCTCTTCTACCTGGTTTAGATATGTTCGCCTCGGTCGTTCTACACCAACACTTCCATTCACTTCCGCTTTATATATTTGTGCCGTCATTCTATTTTCATCCATCCTTCCTACCTGTCCAAACCATCGTAACAGTCCTTTCTCTATTGTTGTCACAACATCATCTTTTACACCACATCGATCTCTTATTACACTATACTTTAAATCTATCTTTCAAACTCACACCATACATACTCACTTTGAAGTGCTCACTTTTCAAAACAAATTTCATCATATAAATATTTGTCCTGGGTGAGGATCGAACCCACGACCCTTAGCGCACAAGATGAAATCACTACCGACTGCGCTATCGGACCCGTCGTTTTACATTTTACTCATAATTGGTGATACAGTAAACAGCATTGAATTCAATTTTTAACCCGCAAACGAATAACTAATCATGATTAATTTGTAACGTTATTAATTTGGAGAGCAAAGTGCCAAAGAGTAACAAAACGTGTTCACACAAACAAAATTACTTGTTTGACTTAATTTTATAAATACAAGATTCTTTTTGTCCCAGACAAATCAAATCCAAATCTTTAACCAAATGCAATCAATCAAAATTGAACCCTTGATACTTGTAGTGAGTCAATTGCTTTTAGGAAATACCTTATTTAGTTATCAGTATGGATCCTGAGTCCCTTAATCAAGTCTTGACTATGTTATCTGAATTCCACTTATTGCGTGATCTCTAATTTAATTGGCTAAGTTACTAAAACTAAGAATTCCATATCTACTTTGATTGATATAGTCTTACAAATATTTTTGTACACTAAGCATACAACATCAACTGCCACCCCGCTCAAGTGAATATAGCCTTTTAAATAATTCGCAGCTCTTTCTCTCTTGCACACTTTTCTAGCCACATATCCGCATCCTCAAAGAGAGCTCCAACACTCAAGTATAATTGCTACATAATCCCCAGTAGCAGCCCGGCCCCCTTTTCCCGCCCCCGACCTCCAGCCCCCGATCCTCAGATCCCTCGGTACCCACCGACTTCAGACACTCTGTCACGGGCACCGCGCCGCGCGGACATGGCGCCACCTCTGCGCCAGACGAGCCGCACGTGAGTACAGACCTTTAGACGCACTTTTGCAAGAATAAATCCAGGACAATAAAGATCTAATATAGTATCTATTATTATTTTGGTTTGGTTTCCGATTTGAACTTCGGATACTTTAGAGTTGTGCTGTTATTCTTGCAAAAGAGCGAACTTAGTTGTTAAGTAGTTCTAAGAACATGATTATTAAGATGAAAATGAGGAAGAATGAAGCTAGACAAAATGTGGTATTTACGTGAATACGTCTACGTAGCTGATAATCCTCTTATTATCTTTGAGGAATTTATTATTTAACTTTCGCGTGGTCGGATGTATGCAGTTTTATATAGGTTCTATGGAAGTACATTTCAAATATTTCCTTCGATTTACGACTGCCCAATTTAACACAAAACTGTTTTAAATGGTTTTAAAACACTGTTTTACTTACACGATTGTTGCAATCGTGACAAGGGAGATTTAATGTTAAATTGTTATTATAAAGTTAATATAACTGCGATTAAAATCTATTAAAAAGTTTTTATAATCAGCAAATTTGAAGTTGTATTCTAGTCAAAAGTTAATATCGTGGTATTAACTCGTATATTTCTTAAACATAAAATATGTAGACTGTTACTGGTCGAAACAATCCACACCAAAACCTACTTCAGGAGATGCAAAAATTACATTACACTTAAAAAAATAGGATAGAGGCTTTTTGGTAAAAGTGTTAAATGGGGGTAGGCAGATAATATCTGCCTAACCCCATTTAACACGCATCTTTACATTTAATTTTTTTAGACTAAGTTAGCAAAACAAGTAGCTCGCGTAATAGTTAGCGTCACCGCAGCCTATAGACGCTCGTATCCATCACAATGATATCACAAGCGCGTTGCCAACCTTCTGACTTAAGATATTATGTCATATACCCTAATTTTACTGCCTATCTCACTCTTGAATGCGGAACACAACAATGCGGACACTGCTATTTGGCGGTAGAAAGTAAGAGTGAGGTTCCAATGCAAACGAACTTTTGTATAAGGTCTACCTCATATATACTCATAGCCTTCATTTAATATCTCTACTAACTGGTTAAGGTATGTTCGCCTAAGTTGCCCCATACCAACTCTTCTATTCACCTACGCTCTATATATTTAGGCAGTCATTCTACGTTCATCCATTCTTTCTACATATCCAAACCATCTCAATATTCCTATTAAACACAAAACGCCGCCACTAATTTTCTGTAGGTAGTCTGCGCCGGTACGGTAGCCCCCACACGCTATGATCTGTCGCTCCTCGGTTTGTATTTAGTAGCTCAAGTTAGGTTGTGGAGTAATAAGTCTCAACTGTACATATTAAACACGGAAGCAGTTATATATAAAACACAACTTTCACAAAACATTTAAATTTACTTTTAATTTAGTGTTAGGTGCAATAAATAAGTGAGTAATTAAATAGGCACTAGGTACGTGTAGGTTGTTAATATTAAATTCCCACAACATCTCATACATACATACTTACCTGTATCCGGTAAGTTGCTTAAAGCACTTGTTTTACGGACTCCAGACAACAGATGAATCACAAATATACTACTCAAATTCATATATTTAACACCCAGACACAGAAAAAACAAAAATGTCATCATATAAATGTTTGCTCTGGGTGGGAATCGAACTAATCGAAAAAATAAATCGAAATCGGTGGGGATCATTAAAATCTGCGCCATTAGGTCTATCCCACAGGGTCGTACTAACCTACTCTGCTTTTTAATTAATATTAATAATACTCATTTCTTTTCAACGTTTCGGCTACCTTGCGGCTAAGTAGAGGACACGTGAACAAAAATGTTAAAAGTTTAATAAGCCTTAAAAAGTAGTTTTATTATGGGTAGTGAACGCGTGAATGTTCAAAAATATTAATTAGGTACATTGTACCTTCAAATATATAGAAGAGCGGAAATTTTTAATGCAAATAATCAAGTCAATCCCTTTTTCAGCACAAACACACCTCTTCCTAGGTCCAAGAATTTCAAGGATATAAAATAGATTTTCCCGACTTATATCTCGATCTCCAAATTTCATTTAGGTATATTTTGCTATTACGACGTGTTTGAGAAAGACATAACCGACTAAATATTATCGTAATATCGATGTTTAATATATCTATAAGGCTAAGCACATTCTACAGAATTTCAGGAGCATTTACAACTGATTCTTTTTATAAAACAATAATTTTATGTTTTTCTTAAAGGCACCGACTTTTTCTTAATGGCATGCGCCTAAAATAAAACTATGTAAATTAGTATTTTTTTTTAATTTTACATAACATAGCCGTTGTTGAAAAAGTTATACTGATTTGCGTTTAAATCAAGATAGTTTGTTCTCATGGGACGAAAAACAAAGACAAATACAAGTAATATTCAAAAAATCATCACAATTTTTTTTACGTATTCTTCTGTCGTTTCCCATACCTGAGTCACCTCTTACGACACCTGTTATAGGGTAAGGTATTATTTTACTCTGCCAGTACACCACGGTATTGTATATTAGATTAGTCTAAAAACTACATCGGCTAAAAGTCGTCATAAACTATTTAAGGATCGTGGATCAATCGCATGGAATACGCGTGTGTAAGCGCCTTGGAAGCTTTATCGTTTTTGGAGATTATTATCATCGTAAAGTCATTAAATGTAAAAAAAAGTCTCGCATCGCAAATCATTATTGTATCGAAGCTGCAAAAATTCCTGACAAAACCAAAAATCTTGAGAACCTGCATATAAGATTTGTTTTATCTTATTTAAACTTAATTTAAAAAATTACTATTACTTGTGAGCTTTGCAGTTTCTTTCTTTGATAGCTTCTTTGATAAGTACCAAAAAGTCTATAATAAAAATATACTACGAGTATTTTGATAAATTACATATATCATTTACCGGTATTTCTCTCGATTGTGATTTATTACACTTTTATAGTTTATTAACAAGAAGTGCATATAAATGAACCTAACCTAACTTACCTATCCTTAAAATTGAAATTAGATTTAAAAAAAGTCTTTTACTAGGCTTTAAAAAAAAGAAACTGAATTAATTTATTGGTTTTATGCATTGAAAAATGCTGATTCTTATATTAAAGATAGAAAAAAAATATCTAACTTTGCTAAGGTCTCAGGCGGAGACTAGTTCAATTATATCCTAAATATTATTTTTAATTGAACTGTTAGCAAGACAAACTATCAAATACAAAAATGTCATTCTTGATATAAGTATGGTGGCCAACCTTTCGGTTAAGTTTGTCTATATTTTAGGTACTTAACTACACTTCCACATCTTTTCACTCCTGTTGGGCAAGTAGCAAGTAAAATAAAAATATTTCACACAACCGAATCTCGAGTTTGAAACACTATAGAGACGACACGGCGCCGGTCGTCAAGTGATTTAATTAAAGCAGTTTGCTAACTATAAGGGAATACTAACTTCTTGCTTTTACCACAATAAAGATACAGAAGGATACGTGCCGTACCATCTTTAAGAAAATAACAGTATGATTATTCTGGACTTGGCGAGGGGTCGTAGATACAATCCAAGATTTGTTCGGTGTCTGTATATATATTTATATTTGTTTCATCTGATATCAGACATTACGTAACAAAAGTGTTTTAAGTGACTTAACTAAAAGTCAGTTTACTGTATAAGATGTTGTGTGCATTAATTTGCTTATTTTATCGCATTCAGTTGTTGAGGGCAAACACTGCTCAACGTACGCCTTACGTAGACCTGTCTGATAGCATCACTTCTTTAAATGCCCCCCGTCACCTTCTCGCATGCAGCAGTCGGGCAGTGGGGTACAGGGTCGCTCAAAAAGCAGCTTCGCCCATCCCTTCGGAAGCGCAAAGTTGATGTCTGAGAACTCTCTCTGATTGGCGCAAGAACCTTAATATTAAGAGTATACAAATATAAAATTGGTCAAACGATCTGACTAAAACCGCAGGATCACGCTGGACACAGGCCGCATAGACCCGGTCCTATTGGAGATTAGTTGGGAAGGCCTATGTCCAGCAGTGGACGTCTTATGGCTGATATGATGATGGTGATGATGAAATATACAATTTAGGCGTCTCTAAATTACTCAGAATGAATAAATGTACCCTGTCAATAATGGGTAATAAAAATATGTTTTTGAAGACACTGTTAGTTATAGTACATAAAATTAGATCCATTGAATCTGAAAATGTAATTCGATAAAGACTTAAATCGATGCATTTTAGTGCGTCATGCATTTTGTTAAGAGTTCTTAATTTTTTTCAAACTCACTATAACACCGCCAAAACAACAGATAGTTAGACAATAATTGTATATATATATATGTACCGAAAGCATTTCATGAAATAATTTAAAGAACGGAATTAAAAAATATATAAACTAGCAATCCGTCCCGACATTGTACGGGTACGTAGGAAAATTTTGTCTCCTAAACCTCTTGCCGTGGTAATTACAATTTCGATTTTGGATCTCGAACAATAGGTAATACATTTTTATCCATACAAATTTCCTGATTCCTGAGAACGAAGTGCACAGGACACTTAGTCCTGACAGTTATAAACACAATAAAAAAATACAATTATCTAATTTGGTGCAGTTGTTTTGGTGATATTCTAAAGCAGCAAACAAGCGTACGGACCGCATGATGGTAAACGTGACCGCAGCCTTTAAGCACTCGTATCATCATAAAGACACAAGCGTGACATTAACCTAGGTCCTAGTTACTTGTAATATCACTATCCTTTAGTATGAACCTTAATTTTAGAATAGCTTTACTAAAACTCATGAAGTTTCAGATAAATTTGTAAACCCTGTTTATTAACCCCACTTAATTATTTATTAATACTTCTAATAGATGGTACTTCTAATTGGAGTAATATTTAAAACCTCGAAGTTTAAAATAATAAAAATCTACTTCTTTATATTATAAGTTTCTCTATTAAAATCCAAAAATATCTTAAAATATATATTAGTAGCACTTATGCCCTAAAACGAAACCTATTGCAAAATTCGAGACACTTCACGCCACATTTCGTTTCTAAGTTTTCGTAATGAGTGTGTGACTGAATCACCCTCACACTTTTTTATATTAGGATAAGAAAAATAGGGTATAATTACCAGTTCTTAAGAGGCTATCAGCGAGTTAGTTTAAAAATAGAGATCACACGCTCCAGGATAGTTTAAATATCACCTGTAACAGAATTTTCAATTTGAATTAAATAGTAGCTACAAAACTATATTTTTAAAAGATAGCCTAGTAGCACCTATTACAAAACATTTTTATGAAAAGTTAAACTAAATAAAATTTTAATGGAAAGTTAAAACGAACTTGAATTGTCTTTTTTCTGTATTTAATTAGAATGGCAACGAATGTGTGCACTTATTTATTTTTTATTTATGTTCTCAACTAAGTGATGTATGTCCTTAAACCGGGACTTCTGGTAATATCAGTCTGGATAACGTAAGCTGTCATGGAAAAACGCCGTACGGAGTGAAGTGGTCGAGGCGCGGAGCGGTTCCAATTTGCACTAGTGGCGTGGACGGAGCCGATTTTTGGCGCCCTGCGGCTGACAGCCACTCGGCCGACACGCATTCAGGGCTTTGCGTAGGGTTGGCGATCGTATCCTATATTTTATCTGGAAATACTTAAATATTTTTGGGAAATATATATACACGTTTATAATTATTATCACTTCTAATTGAACATTGTTTATTTTATTTCATATAACTAAGTTGTTATTATTACTAATGTTGACTTTATATAGTAAAATATTATACATCTTTAAAGTTACTTAAATCGTTAATGTTGCAACTGGTTAATTTCCTTCTATTTTCGAAATTTAATTCGAAACTTCATAGGTAAAAGGTCAAAAATTATTTCTCATAGAAAATATTAAAACTGGTAAATAAAATCACTAAAAATACAAGGCCGTGAAATATTTAATTGTCAATTTTTACATCATTGTAAAAAAATAAAAAACCTTGCGTTAAAACTGAGGTACAATTTACTCTCCATAAATGTTAGTAGGCGCATAATGAGTAATGTGCCAATCGTGGACATTTAAAAAAAAATATGATTAAACAAAGCCTGGCAGCCCTATTTGATCTGTCATCGGTCACTCGAGGACCCTCAACACACGCCATAACATTCGTCACTTCATTATATCACGGCAGACCGGCGGCCGGTCGCTTAATTAACTCCAAAGGATTAAAGGTCAAATGCCTGTTATTCTTCGCATCGCTTGATTGTTGGGTAATTTAGATCTTTATACCCTTTCGATTTGTACCGGTGCTACGAGCATTTGTCACTTGTTCCGTTCTTTTTTTTAAACCACTTGTTTGGTTAATTTAAAGTTTAAAAAAATATCAAAAGACGTTCCAATTCTTGGCAGTTTGATTATAGAAACTTAGTAATAGAAATTTATATTACCTACTTATAAAAAAATACCGAATATTCTTAAAAAAACAAAAGACTGTAAGGGTTTATAAACCGTTTATAACCGTTTGATAAATGTGGATGAGCCGCCACCCCAGAATGGCGGATTACATATATTTCACAACTTCCTCATTGTGATACATTTTGGATCCAAGATGGCCGCCACCAGAAAATAGAGAGCTACAATTTTTTTCAATAAACAAATAAAATATTTTTATTGTGTGTCAAGGGCAATACATTTAAATAAAAAAAATAGTTTCATCATTTGAGAAAAACACGAACATTTGTCTTCCATGGTTTCATGTGTTTTGTTTATGGCGTTCACTCATCATCAACCTTACGGTTGTATATGAATGAGCCGCCGTCACTACGGCGATTTGCGACGCTTTCGGGGACCAATACTACAGCAAGCATCGTATACAGCAGCACTTACCGATGGACCAGGATCTTACTATTAACAATTAGTATCGCGTGGACTGAACTCCACACCCTCTTGTCCAGAGAGGTATCGGAGCTGTATTGTAGGAACGGGTCTAAAATATTATTTTTTCACAGGGTGTGGCGGCTTCGTGTAATTCAGCAGTAGGATGGCAGTGAAGACGCCGACGCCCGGGGCCGGCGAACGCGAGACATGGGGCAAGAAGGTGGACTTTCTGCTCTCTGTCATCGGGTTCGCGGTCGACCTCGCTAACGTGTGGCGTTTCCCTTATCTGTGCTACAAGAATGGAGGAGGTTAGTGGTTGAGTTACTATCACAGGAATATGGGTCTGGCAGACGCACCGCCTGCTGTATGTTATCGGGTTTGCGTTCTACCTTTAGGTTGAGAAACTGTCACAGGGTCTCGAGGCGGTGGTCGACTTCGAGCTCTCTGTTCTTCTCTGTTCAGGAAAGTGGAGGAAGGTCATGAATATCCGTTGATTGTATATGTACAAAGGGATCAACTTTTTTCAAGGAGGACATATCAATTGAAACGATGTAACACGTAAATTAAAATATGGTAAGACACAAAAGTATATTTAAGGTCCTTTTAACGACAAGGAAGTAAATATACTCGTATGTTATAAGGAATCGCTGATAATTGTTTGTGTAGTAGTTAGCGATTGTATATATATATAATATTTTCATAAGAAGTTCTCATTAAAACTATTTAAATATTTTTACTGCCCCGTTTCGGCTCCTTTCGGCTTCAAAAAATTTTAATTTCCCTATCGTCCTTTTTGATATGCATTCTGACGATATCAATTCTAATTCATTTGATTCTTTATGTTTTAATGAAACAGATTAAGGAAAAGAAAATTTTAAAATCCACAAAACATTTTCGTCCTTTTATATTCAAAACTCTTAAAACTCGGTTATCAGTCACTTAAACATCGTTTCATTGAAAGGCATGCGCTAAGGACGGAGGTGGCACATAATAGACAGATGTAGGGGGGGGGGGGGTTAAGCCGCAGAGAAGTAGCTCTTAAGTGCTACTTGCAGCGGTAATTTTCTCCTGCGACGATAGCGGCGGCAAGCCGCACTTCACTTGTTGCGAGTTTTGTGTCTTCGTGTGGAGACAATGACGCTTTATTAGTTAAATAGCGTCGGATATAGATCGCGCAATTGTGATTTATTATTTTTATGTATATCTTCTATATACTTCAACTAGTGACTCGCGCTGGCTTTCATTATACTGCTAGACCCTCCAGAGTGATTTCCAACAGAACCGGTTATATGCGGTCTGCTTCCAGCTTGATTCTGTGATTTTATTCAGATCGTCTGTCCGTGGTCCGTCGTGCGTGGGCGTTAAACGCTGCGCTTGGATGGCATGGAGACCATTCCTTGATCGTTACCATACCGAAATCTTAAAAGTCTCCATCGGCCATCGGAACTGCGTACTGAGTGGTCAGCTCATTGCCACTTTAACTACTGCTATTCCGTTGGGATATTTACTGACATAGCCCAGCAACTTTGGTTCTTTTACGGATATTCTTATTCCTGATTCTATTACACATTGAGACTCCGGGCATTGGCCTTTCCATAGCTGATGGGCTAATGTGAGTTGGCTAAAGAACCACGTTTTGCTACTGTAAATCATCACTGGTTACACACATTGATCAAAAATTTTCGACTTTAGATATTGAGGTATGTTCGACGAGAAGATGTTTAGCAATTTTCCGAACGCTGGCCCAGTTTTGGACGAGTGCAATGTAGATATACTAAAAAGAGGGAATATGAAGTGATAAATTTAAGATTAGTCTATCCTACAGGATATCTAAAATACAATATTTTAACCGATGTTTTATATAATAAGGGGTGTTTTTTTAGAGGTATAAAACTTTGAAAAGGAAAAACAACATTTTTTTTATTGATATGAAATTTACTCTATGCGAAAAATAATCTTCTGGCATTATAATTTAAATATGATTTCTAGCATAATATGACCTCCATGGCTGGCTCAGACTTAGTCTAATCTGGAGGTCCAATTTTCGAAGACTTTTTACATGTGGCCATATATCAATAGTTTCGGGCTTATCGGCGTGTACGTGCGACTTCACATATCCCCATAGAAAATAGTCAACCTGAAACTATGCGGTACCAAACATTTCCTTTAATAAATGTTCTGGCTAGTATCGTTTTTAACCACACCCATTATTCCACCAGCACACTAAGCCCACTTTACAATCAGTTTTTCTAAATGTGACGATATCTCAACATGGACTTGTGGTCTATGTTGTGACTTAAGACTGATCGTCGTAAAGAGATAATTTAACTTTTAATGAACTAAATTAATCTACCATATTTAAGATATCATTATCATCATACCAGCCATTGAAAGTCCACTGCTGGACATAGGCCTTCCCAAGACAGGGAGTATATTGCCTATAATTGCCGCGCTAGGCAAGCGTTTTGGCAATCGCAGAGCGCAGCCATCGCGACGAGGATGCCGATGCCCATCCCCACGCATCTTTTGTCATTCTTAAAAACGGTTGCCGCATGGTAAACGAAACGTCGAAAAAAAGAGTTAAATAAATCGCGTATTAAAGCAGTTAAAAGAAAAACTATATGATCAGCGGAAGCGACTTAATTTTTCAATATGTAAAGAAGATATTACATTGAATCAGAATTCCAAGTGCTTTACAACGCCTTTTGCCAGGTGTCGTAAGAAGCGATTGAGGTACCGGAGCCGACAGATGGCGGTATATCCATCCAAAACTGTTCAGCTTATATGCATAGGCTAATGGAAAGGCTAATGTTCAGCAGTGGACTTTTAATGGCTGGTATGATGATGATGATGATAATATCTTAAATATGGTAGATTAATTTAGTTCATAAAAAGAAAAATTATCTCTTTACTACGATCAGTCTTAATTATATGAAACATCCAACAAATCCGGTTTGCATGACTCGACTACCAATAACAGCAGTTCACAAAGCACGGAACAATTCATCCAGTGCTCCCACTCTTCACCTTTCGAGATACATACGTCGGTGAATTCATTAGGGCGTCTCGACACTGCGATTGTATGGCACGGCTCGCGTCTAGAGCCCTCGAGGCATAATAGTCGGTTACGAACGCCTTGTGCCTCGAACGCGCCTCTTACACCTGCCGCCTCTAATTGAACTACATGTACGTGCCGAGTCGAGTTGATTGCACGTTGCATTGTAGTGCATCGGGCGTTTACCAAACTGAGTTTATTTATTTGAGATCTCTTCCGTAACAATGAATATATCTACATGAAGTAAACGATATTATAACTTCTCTTTTTAAGTAGTTTATTAAGTCTATCATTAAATAGAGACTACTTTCTTCATTAATTAATTTGATTGTGCCTACTGTGATTGTACATATTGATGTACAATCACAGTAGGCACAATCAAATTAATGAAAACTAGGAAACTAGGAAGAAAAAAATGAAAACTAGGCAATGCCTTCATTAAAGGTAATGAAGGCATTGCCTAGTTTTCAAGCCTACAGTTGATTTTTATGTAAACATATATTAAGTTTAATCCTGTTGGTTGCCGAAATAGATGAATAAAAACAAAAAAAATACTTAATAATAAAGATCGATAGACTGTGTTATTATTTCATATGATGCGACTTAGGTGTATGTTGTAAAGTAATTTAATGAATTTTTCTAACGGAAGCTTGATTTAAGATCATTACTTTAGCGATCTTGTGATTCCGTGACGTAGCAGAGTAATGCCAGAGTAGTGTTGCCAGCTCTGTGTTGTTCCTATCTGTGGAAAATCCCCTAAAAATTCAATAACTTGGAAAAGCTTATGATAATGCATGACCTATGCCCCGCCGCCCGATCTTTTATCCCGTTGATCAAGTTACCGTAAGTTTATTATATTGTATTGTTTGCTATTGGAGTTAGTCAGTATCTTACATCGTCATCTATTAAGTCGTATGGCACTCACAGCTATTTAATTATATGACATTAAACAACAACAACAACAACAACAAAAAATACTATACATATAAACGATACTATCTCTCAAATTGGTTCAAGTTGCACACAGTGAGAAAAATTTTATTCACTTGGTTCAAAATTCGGTTCAGTTGTTTGTGGAGTTCATCCTTAAAATTTTTATATATTAAGATTACTGTAAGCATACATTTCCTCTTTAATGGTATTTTTCTGTTATTCGTGAGAGTATTAATTCCGTAAAAATCTTTTCATCTAGATTCTAAACTTCTGAGGTACCGGCTGAGTAGAATAGTACCTCCCCCTGTACCATATCATATCCATCCGAAACAGAGGGCAGCAGCTGAACCGTGACGAAAGCTGCGCTCTGCGATTGTCAACTCGTTTGCCCAGCCCGGCAGAATTCCTCCTTGCCTGGGGAGGACTATGTCAAGTTGTAGATTTATAATGGCAGTTATAATCATGATGATGACATAAAAATATAAAATATCTTTATTGTTAACTGTCAGTAAGTTTTACATTGTGTCCAAAAGATTTAAATTGGGTCTCTTCTCTAAAAATTTAAAAAAGCCTGTTTTGAAAGAGATTTTGTTCCGGTTAGAAATATATATTTTTACTGGCGCAATCAAAAACGAATGTTTGGAATTCAAGCTAAAACTGAAGAGAAATCAATTGATAAATACATTTAACTTTTGGCCTTCTATTAATTTTAATTACTTATGTCCGCATCTACGAAAGTATATTCTCGACCATGAGCGTAGCATCGTCTCAATGATACATTCAAAATAACAGTTATTTACAATAGGCATATAAAGTGTGTTCTTATTATAGGTACTTATTTTACCGAGACTTTCACTGGCAAATAGCTAATGTTGTAAGGAGTAACTTAGGCTAATTTTATAATTTGTTATTCCCACGGGAATGGGAACTACACGGTTGACACCACGAGGCGTTGTTAGTACAAAGGAAGAATGACAAATGCAAAATGGATTACAGGCAATACGTATGCCGCACAAACAATTTCGTGTGATGCCGTATAGCATAACAAATTTAAATGCAAGTGACATGGGCAAACAAGGCAGTGCCGGCGCCGGAAATGACTTGTTCGGGACAGTGCGCCGCGGCCTGCGGAAGCTGGGTAATGGGATTTGTTCGTTTGATCTCCAGACTTTTGTCGCTGCGCAGCACTTGCTTTTTATTATCTTTGGTCTTGCAATACTATAACAAGTATGAGATGAAATTTGTTCAGTCTTTTATAGTTTTTATCTAGACAGATTTCACTACAGGTAGACCTAATACAAAGATCGCCTGCATTAGAATCTCATTCTCACCTATTTTTACTGTCAAACAGCCCTTTTCGCATTGCTGTACTCCGGTTCGGAGGGTAAGAAAGGCAAGGTAAAGTTAATGGGTAATGTGACATAATATCGTCAACTCACACAACCTTGAAATGGCACGAAACGTGTGATAGTAGTGATATAATGGTGATGATACGAGTGCCTATAGGCTGAAATTTTTGATGTTGACTACTACAATCACGTGGTCTGTATGATTGTTTGTCTACTTATTATAATAAAAAAAAATCACGTATATACCAAAACTATCTATTGTATTGACCTTTATGCGATTTTAGACGAATTTGTTCCGAAATCATTGAATAATATCGACTGATCACCGATAAAATAGATAATGTAGCAATACATGAAACAGTACTACATTTCTTATTCATATAATATCTCCCGACATGAAACAAATATGAAAATTTGTGTATCACGTCTGTAATTGCCTTGTATTTTAAAGGAAACATTTTGCGGTTTACTTCCTCAATAATATTCCTAATATCTAAAGGTATTTGTTTGAGCAAATACGAGCGGATCGAACGGAATAGAACGGCGAAACAGGCATATAAGTTAAATTTATCTCCTATTTGACGTTATTATATTCGGAAATACGGAATTAATTTGCAAATAAAAAGCAATTATCAATTTTGAATTTCACAAGCCAACTACATATTCATACAATTATTTAAAATGACCATTATCCACGATTTTGCAACATTGTGATTGAAGAAGATGAGACGGAATACACAAATTTTCATATTTGTTTCATTGCGGGAGATATTAACTTCGATATGTTACTTGGCATGCTACGATCTTCTAACATATCTCTATCGGTTATTGGCTGGTTTCATAGTTACTTGTTCGATGGCCGGGAACGCATTTGCATCGAAAACGAATCATCGTCTTGGTGCTCTATGTCTGCTGGGGTTCCACAAGCGTATCATCTCCATTACTCTTCGCACTATTTATTAACTCAATTTCACATAACATTCTATCGTCCTACCATCTCTATGCAGACGATCTACAAATTTACTACCAAACAACAGTTTCTGACCTAGGTATGGCTGTAGATGCTATCAATGATGATCTGACCCACATTAAGAAGAGTGAATGTTATGGTCTGGATGTCAATCCATCCAAGACTAAAATCTGTGTGGTTGGAAGTCGAAGGATGATCTTCACTATCAATTGGAAAACTCTACCCCAAGCTTCTTTTAGTGCCATTTCTATCTCTTATGGTAAAGCAGTCAAGAACTTGGTAGTATTTATGGATAGTGATTTCTCTTGGACTATTCAGCTAAAAGAAGTTAGTCGTAAAATGTTTGCCTCAGCGGCCTCTCTGAAAAGGTTGCGGAACTTTCTTCCCTTTGCTACCAAAATTGCTCTTGTACAATCTCTCCTTTTACCTGTATTAGACTATGCGGATGTGAGTTATCAAGATCTCACTCAGGACCAGTTCGAGAAGCTTGAGCGTCTTCAAAATTTTTGTACCAGATTCATATTCGGTTTACGCAAATATGATCCTGTATCTAAACTTCGCAACCAGCTCAAATGGCTTCCTATCCGACTTCGCAGGAATGCCCATATTTTTTCTTTACTATATAAAGTATTGTTTATTCCTTCCTCCCTTAATTACTTAAAAAATATATTTTGTGTTTTTAGGTGACAGCCACGAAAGATCTCTGCGATCAGAGGATTTATTACTTAAGTTGCCGGTTCATTCCACAATATTTTACAAGAAATCTTTCACAGTTCAAGCTCTTCAGTTGTAGAATGCGTCTCCTTTGTCAATCAGACGCATATTATTCGTTTTATATTCTCCTCTTTATTTTCTTGTGAATTTGCGTGTGTGTATGTATGTATTGTATATATGTGTGTATGTGTATGTGTGTGTTTGTTGGTGGATGTTTTCCTTTATATATTTTGATTGTTTATATTTATACATTAGTTTAATTTATTATACACCTCAAACTGCCTTATTATTGTTGAATTTCTTTTCTGTCCAAAGGTTGCCAGGAAGAGATCGCTCTATGCGATAAGGCCGCCTATTGTACTGTACTGTTGTATGGTTAGTAGGTACTGTTTCATGTAGCAATTTTGTTGTTAATCGTATTTAAATCTGTCTAGATAAAATCTATACAGAGTGAACAAATTTCAACTCATACTTCTGCTGCGCAGCGACGTCGCGAAGTCTGGAGATCAAACGAAAAAATCCCATTCGAATAGAACGGCAAACCAGGGTGTAATGCATCTCGTATCTGACGTATTTATGTTTAGGAATAAATTTTCTGCCTATTTTTTTTATAAATTAAAAGAAGAGAAAAAAAAAATCTTCAAATTAATAAAGTAGATCTATATAAATTTATTTATATAAATATAATAAGGTATAAAAGAATTAAAAATATAATTATCGTAAAAATAATTATGACAAATCTTTAAGTAGATCCAAAATCTACTTTCTTGCCTTTGCCCTTTTCTTTAGCGGGCGCAGGCAGCGGTGCTGGTTCAGGTTCTGGCTCAGGCTCTGGAGGCGGAGTCGGCGGTAGCTGCTTGTCCGGCCACAACCTATTGATATACTCGCAAATGTTGCGAATGTTCACCATCTTACTTTTAGCAGACTTCGCGCCAGGAAAGACGGCCGCCAACTCTGCAAGGAACGCTTCGTCTAAAGGCACTTTATCTGCTACTAAGCGGTCTACCAACACCTTCAAACTTATAGGCCTCTCGAACTCCTTGTTTAAAGCTAAAAAGTACAAGCCAATGTCCACAGATCGCTTCTTCGCACGCCCCCCCAGAAAATTGGCTCTTTCCAGAATCAACTTTCGCGCATCCGGTGCTGGTATAGTCCAATCCTGCAATACTTTTCCATGAGTTATTGAAACATTCTTCCGCGATTTCATATTCTTGACTATCGCCAGTGTTGTTAAGAATGCTTTGTTCACTGCAATACCATCAAGTAACAAAGTATTCACCTTAACACGCGGTCTTAGCATTTTTTCTAGTACTGAGTAAACATCGACCACGGTCATGGGATTGTAGGATAAATCTAAGGTTGATAGCTTTTTAGCATACATTAGGTTTGCGGTAAATTGGGTCACGTCTTCACCACGGAACCGGTTGTTGCTTAGGTTCATCACTTTCAACGATGGTACTGATCTGAAAATGTTTCCGATAGCAATAGCAACTTTCTCGCCCTCTAAAGAGTTCCATGCAAGATTGAGGTCTACCAAACATACACTGACACTTAGTTGATCCAGCATCTTAGCAGTGGTAGGTGTGTGAAAAAAACTGTTCCATGACAAATCAAGATGTGTGATTTTATTTTGGAATTCGAAAGCTTCAGCAAGCGCCAACGCGGCCCCTCTTCCAAGTTCGTTTTTACTCAGGTTCACACGTAGCACTATCGCACCTTCGCTAATTTGTTTCGCAAAATAAACGCCGCCTTGATCGCCTAAACAGTTTCTGGGCAGGATGATTTCTTCTAATCTCCTATTCATGGCTAAAGTACTGCCCAAGCGAAGCATTCCCGAGGGTCCTATACGGCATCCTGTTAAATTTAGTTCTCTCAAAGTAGTATTAGTGATTAACATCTGCCCCAAATGGTAGCAAGCGTCATCGTTTAGGAAATTGTCGGTGAGATTGAAACAACGGACGTACCTATTATACTTGAGAGCCAGCGCCATGTTCCGCACAGACTTCGGCTCGACGCCATAGTAGCTTAGATTAATCTCGTCGGTGACCAAACTCGTATGAAATATTCTGACCACGCATGTCCCCATTTCCTTACATAACGCTAAATATAGTTCTTGGCCATCGTCGGGGTACACGACTGGTTTTTCATCGACTAATATAGCTTTTTCTATGCCGGGATCAAGAATAGCGGGGTAGTTGTAGTAGACATGCTTGGGCACATCACTGTCAGACATCGATATGTACTTGCCGCATACCTCGCCGCTTCCAGGAGAGTAAAGACCATCCGCCCATAAGGCTCTCTTTCTGTTTTCTTCCGGGATCTCTATAATGAGCGAGGACCATTCACTCATAGGCGGATCTTCTCCTGAACTAACCTCCTCATTTGGGTACAATAGTGTTTGTACCTCCTCAACATTTACACTATTTGAGCTGCTTGACATGATAAATTATTCAAAAATAAACCGATATAAAGGTGTAAAATAATATCAAAAACTATTATAAAATAAATTG
The DNA here is from genome assembly GCA_020976665.1 of Heortia vitessoides. Classification (NCBI taxonomy): domain Eukaryota; kingdom Metazoa; phylum Arthropoda; class Insecta; order Lepidoptera; family Crambidae; genus Heortia; species Heortia vitessoides. The sequence goes on from JACJUM010003085.1 coordinate 15,260,976, forward strand.
CCTCTTGCAAAATAAAATGTGTTAACATAAAACTATAAAGAATGTAGACCACAAGTCAAAACCAAAAAAATAACAAAAAGGTTAAAATAATAAACACTATAGTTTTACATGCATATTTTGAGCACGGATATTCTTTAACTGCCTTAAAAATATTTCCGAATTATTTTGTGTTTTGCCAACGAACCAATATCCTGACCTGAGTAGGTATATTTATTAAAAGGTAATACGTGTTTAAATTTTCTTCATAAACTTATTTTATGTATATATCCATCCACACGAAATAGAACAGGGAATGTAGCAGCATTCCGTCGCAGAACTAGGCTCTGTGATTGTTGCCAAGCCTGCCCCGTGCGGCAAATACGGTCAAAATTGACAGTTTTTGGGTAGGCTTATGTCTAGCGCGGACGTTCTACAGATGTGATGACAGTAAACTTATCAATAATAAATGCCCACAACATCTCATTACCGCGTCTACGACATAGTCAGTCGCAATTTTTTACGATATTTTTAAAAACACAACCTCACTAACTCAATTTCCTTTGTGACTCTCAGTCGTCGATGCAAAAATATACATATGTTGCCCGCCGCCTTTATTCCGCCCGATAAATATTCGCTACAGAAACACGAAGTTTCTTCCACACTGTTAATTGCATCCTGGTCTTTGCTTTGAACACCCTTTGCCGTCCACGATCCAGTAATTGACAATCAAAATGCGCCCTTTACGCTAACAGAAACTTAGTTAAGTCCTCGATGTGCAGGAAAATTAGTAACGCAATAATGGGAGAGGGTAATAAGGTAATGGAGGGGAGGTCATCCGGAGGAGCGATCGGCACGTCTGTCTCTGATCTAATTAAATGGCAATTCTCGAGCCATTGAAAGGTGATCTTGAATTTCTAGGTCCCAGATATTGGCAGCGGAAATTTGTTTAGTGGCGCTTTATGAAGCGTGGAAGCGGGGATGGAACGCTGATAGCTTGCGGTTATTGCCTTGCAGCGGTTATTATCATGCATTTTTACAGTATATTAAAGAGGAATAATACAAACGATACTTTACATTTTTTGTTTCACTAGTCGCGAAGACTTCATCCGGGTAAAATTGTATTTTTGTTGTAACCTGTAATCTATCTGCTTAGATAAACATAAGGTAATGAACTTAATATTCCAATCTCGTTAATCCTATACAAACCTGCTCCTGATAATTACAAACACAACTAAGAAAAACAACAAAAAATATCCATTTTAACGCATGCGTTTTCGTTATCGACGTTTCATTTTTGTTTAAGAAATATTATAAGGAATTAATGGTAATTCAAGGAGATAAGTTCATATGGAATGACAGAAGCTTTTTTTTGTATTTTATCACTTCTGTTCTGTTTAGAAAATTCTGATACTTATGATGCAATGTTGACAATATTGTTACTAATCAAATTCAGTCAGAGGCAGAAAAAGGCATTTTAGGTAAATTATTACTTTACATTTTTGTGTCCAGCTTTCTGATGAACATTTTGTAATATTAAAATCAAATTTGTGTTTCTTTTTATTCCTATATATTTATATTAACGCCGGAATCACCACAATCTTTTGTGAGCAAAACCATGGCCAACAGTCAGTAACACGATGAAAGTTTAAATATAATTTTAAACTTTTAAATTAGGGCAACAATATCAATTATTGCCACAAGTAACATGATATTTAAAAATATATAACGGGGCAATGAAAGTTTTATTAACTATTAATAATCTAATAGAGCTAACCTGATATGAATAACTTTCATTCACTCATACATACATGAAAAAAAAAGAGTCAGTCAGCATTTGGTTAGTCCGGAAAAATTCTGGATCCCATCGGGGTAAGCAGAGAGTATGGTTGGTTCTGCACTTACTACGATCTTGCCATACCTCGCTTTCTTTACTCGCACTAATCTTTTTACCTGCTTAAGGTATATTGCCTATATCGTTCTATACTAACTCTTTTATTTGTATATTTGTGTAGTCACTCCACTTTTATCTATCCTTTTTACATGCCTAACAATGCATCGTTGACAGTTTCTAAATAAATGATTGAAAGTAATATTTAATATGGATCATGAATCATTAATTGACTTTTATCGGAACTTTATATAATGAAAATACTTTGTACATATTTCTTTCTAGCTAGTCCGTTATCAATTACCAGTAGTGTAGTAAATGCCACCCCAGTTAATCCGGTTTGTCATAGAATAATGACCTTCTAATTGATCGCCACTCCGACCCGCACTCTATCATCATCAAGATGACGTATATGGTCCTTTCACTCCGAGATTAGGGTAGAGTGTTGCCACTAATAATTATATTATTTATATTTATTTACTCTCTTTGATATTAAGATGTGGAATTAAGATATCTCGGAGTCCCTTTGCGCGATCGAATCAGGAATGAGGATATTCGTAAAAGAAACAGAGCTACCGACATAGCCGGGATTAGTGAGTTGAAGTGGTAGTAGTGGGCAGGGAGTTTGCTACGCAGAACCGATAGCCAATAAAGTCGTAAGGTTCTGAAATGAAGATCACGCACTACCAAGCGCAGCGTAAGGCGTCCACCTGCAAAATGGACAGACGATATGATTAAAACCGCAGTATCGCGTTAGTCACATTCCGAATATAACCGGTCCTATTGGAAATTACTTCTTCTTAATGCTGATAAGATGATGATGATGATGATAAAAATCCGGCCTTGTAATTTGATTTAATGTTATGTGAATTAAACTTACTCAGACTTTGTTTTAAGACCCGTCTGGTACCGGCTTCCTAGTATAAGTTAAGCCTAATTTATATGTTAGATGATTCCGTGGGGTCATTAGTATTAAGAATATAATAATGACGACGCTGTTCTTCATATATCTTAATTAAAATTGTTCTATTGGATATTTTTGCAGATTCAAAAGTGTTTGTAATGCCATGACAATGCCAATTCTTGATTAAAGAATATTTTGAGTTGATTTAATTTGTGAAGAATTATTGATAATCCAATAAACAAGTAAATATCTAATCATTTATAACAGACAACCTGTGTTTTATCTAATATTAAGGGCAGTGCTGGGTAATATTGGCAATCGCAGAGCGCAGTTTTCGCGACGGGGATGCTGGTGCCCATCCCTACCCTCTGCATTTGAGCTACAATGCCTCAGATGAATATACCAACATCTGTCGGTTTTGGTACATTTACTCGTCTTATACGACACCTGGTACAGAGGGAGGTTCTATTCTACTCTGCCGGTACCTCACGGCACAATATATTATATACATTAAATGTATTAAAATAGCTAATATGAACACATACTGTATGAATGCCACATTAACATACTTAAATGTAGTAAGCATTAATTGTCAACTGAATGATATATTTACGTATTATATTTGCAATTTCTCTATTGACTGATATCCGTAACACGACGACTTACCACGGAGTCAGTTCAATGTACCAGCATGTGAGAATATTACACACTAATTAAAAAAGAAATGTCAAGCAGATTTTTCAAAGAGCTTCATTAAAATTTGATGAATTGTGGTCAAAAATCCACTACCGGCCGACCAACAGCTAAATATCAGCTATCTATCAACGGCTATAACGGAACTATCACCGAATCGACCGGCTTAACCTAGCAATCTGCAGACTTCCTCCACGAAACAATATGGCCCGATAAATATCTCATCGGAATGATTTAATGTAGCTCGGTGGAAATCTCATAATACCCAATCATCCCGGGGCTTGGGCGGATCGCGCCGCTTCACTCGATTACCCAAGTCTCAGGGGTCACTAAGAAATGTAAATTTTATAGTCCAAAGCGGATTACGTTTGAAAGAGATTGCTTCGAGATTCGAGATGTAACAGAAATTAAATCCTCTATAACTATTGTCTTCTGGTCGGTCTGGTACTATCCGTTGATACTGGAAGGTCTTTCTAACTTAATGTATTGACTATCTGCTACTTTTCTTCCTATTTTGGTACTTTTTATGCTATAAAGTCATCAAACAATCATACGTTCCACTTGATGATAAACGTGCCCGCAGGCTATAGACTCGTGTCATCACAAATACATTAATAGTATGTCGCTAACCTTGTGAACTGAAAACGTAACGTCACATTTACATAGTGATTTCACCGCCGGAACACAGCACTGCGAACACTGCTATTTGGCGGTAGAAATATGTGAAAGTGAGGTACCAATGCAGACTACCTTGTAAGACGTCCACTAGAACTTCATTTTTACCTGATTCTGCCAACAAACATCTGTGCTCTCATGATTGTGTTTAAGTTGAGAGGGGCAGAGAAATTACTAGGTAATGTTAGATAATATCTTTTTATCGACTAGGCTATAAGGTTTGCGATAACTTTGTAGAACTAGCTTCTACATAAGCTATAGTGACAGTAATTTTGGCGCAGAACATGTGCTTGAATTTCCATGGTACTTATAACCTTTTTTATTACATTATGTCGTGGGGTACCGGCAGAGTAAAATAGTTCCTCCACCTGTACCTGATGCTGTAAGAGTTACCAGAACCGACAGATGACGGTGTATTCATCTGAAACTGAGTAGCTCAAATACGTAGAGCTGGGATGGGCAGCAGCATCCCCATTGCGAAAATTATGCTCTGCGATTGCCCAGCGCGGCAATTTATGGTAAAATTCTTCCTGTCTTGGGGGATCTTATAATGATTGATATGATGATAATGAATACATTATTAAATTGCATAACGCAATTCTTAATTTCATCGCTATATAAACTTTCAATATAATACTAAAAATAATAATCATGTAGGTATTTATAAATAAAAATCCAGATCCAGAATCCAGGTTCATTATGTTGAACTGGATAGTCTAATAGATTCATAGATATAATAGATGAAGTGTCTTCTTATTATGCAGTTTAGATACTGCCTGCGCCTTCATCCGTAAGTAGGTGTTTTTATTTTAAATTATATTATTTATTACTCTCAGCAATAAACTACAAACCTGTATACACACATGAGGTAATACATATTTATATCCTTACTTCACGATCTAATACAACTGATAATTATAAACACAACAAAAAAGATTTATCCAATTCGGTAAAGTCGTTCTAGAGTTATGTTATTATATATTTATATACTGACAGGTATATTAATTTCTTTTTCATAAATAGAAATACATGTTTTTATTAACAATATCAGCTATTCGCCAGTAGAAGTATTGTCAAAATGTATCAATCAGTACCACTGATATCTTTAACATATAATACTGATGCTGTCGGATGAACATTTGTTTAACCTCCGGTTATTGCGGCTTTATCTACTTCAATCTTCTTCACCCTCCATAATATACAATGTATATAACGACTTATACTATTTATATATAAGATTAGTCGCTATATTATATATTTTTAGCTGTTATATTATACCTAATAATAATAATAAATACTTTATTGTACACCAAACAAAAATATATGAAAAGAAAACAGTTATAAAATACAATGGGCGGTCTTATCGCAAATAGTGTTTTCATCTAGGCAACCTTTGAATGGAAAGAGTGAATAAAACTAAGAGGTAGTAAGAGTTGTAAACAAGATAGATGAAATATGTTAATATATTAAATATACATAATATAAATAGGTTACTTACTTACCACCTAAATTACTTTTGCAATCGGCTTTCACCTTATTTTAATGTTAGTGATAACGATCTTTCACACATTAAAATTATCTACTTAAATATATGAATAATCTTATTAAGTACTCGCAGTTTCGTTCACGTTGTGTACCTTCCCGTGACAATATGGGAATGCAATATGTTACCTATGTCACTTGCTGTAATTTTGGTTGTTTAATAAGTTTGGCTGTAAAAAAAGAGTTTGGAGATTGAGTCTGTAATTTATGATTTCATTTATTATAAACAAATGACTTCATCAATTTATAAGCTCAATGAATTAATTAATTTATCATAAATTACAGACTCAATTACAACGTACCTACAATAAATACAAATCCTGTTTACATAATTCTATATTAAGTAGAGGTCTCTCATTTTTACAAAAGTATAACATAGCATTTGTTAATCGGTAATGAAGTAGCTTTCTGATGGTAGAACATTTTTTTAATCGGTCTAGTAGTTTTGAGTTTGCAATTATGGGCCAAAAACATCCTTTCTTGAAAAGGCTTATGTCCAGCAGTGGACTTCCAATGGCTGGTATTATGATCATGATGATGATATCGGTTTTTTTGAATGACATATTACATCTTTTGTTCGATGTTTCAGTTTCAATTGTATTGTTATAACTTAGTATGTTTGTAAATATTACGACAGTTTTTTTTTACCGACAATATTAGTTTTAATCAAAGAATTGATACTGAATTGAAGAAAAGTGTATATCACTATTCATAGTAATGTGATGATGAAGGCATAGGTTTGTGAACAAACAATAAATGCAAATTCTATTCCATCAAAAACTTCACAGATCAAAAGGCGCACAACAATGCCTCCAAGATTTCCCACAGAATGGGGTGCATTATCGAACACGGGGCTCAGGAGCTGAGTGCATCCGAGGGTAAATCTGAGGACATCACTCACTCGCATTCCCGGCTATTATCCCGCCCGGTCCCCGACCTGTTGCTCGGCTATAAAGTAAATCCCGACCATTTCTAAGATATCTCGGGGCGCGTCTTCGGCTTACTCTACACACCCTTTATCGTTTTTCTGGCAGATCTAACCTTATGCCGTTGAGTATCGAACCTTCGACTTGATTTGTTACTCGTACTTTTATTTTTTATAGGCGCTAATAATATTTGGTATACAACTTTATGATCGCTCTTTGCTTTTAGATTAATTCAGGAGGTTAAAACTGCATTTGTTGGACTTTTCAGGAAAGTCTGTTATTTCATAATAGTTCCATATGTGTGCGATATATACTTAATAATATAATGCAATATTATTGTAGTCAAATCGTATGTCCATTCATAAATATCCCACCCAACGCTTGCTTACCAAAGTTTCCATTCTAGAAACATTATGGCCAAATTGGCATTAAAATTTTGGTAAATTGCAATCATTACTGCCTACTTTATAAATACGTTTAACTGCGAAGTACTCAAATAACGACTCGCATTCAATTATAAAATCAAGTCCCCCACAAAACATACAAGCAGCGTGGAATTATTGTCTTAACGGAAACCGTTCATTTAGTCATTGCCTGTTCTTGATTAAATCCACTTTTGTGACGATACTTGGAATTCTTGATAAGCGTCCTCATGTGGGCACTTTCAGAGTTATAACCCAACGTTTCTCTTCGTATAAGGTTAAATACCTCCACGAAAGTGTGTAGAGCGAGTAGAGTCGGCATTAATTCGTTAAGACCTTTTCCAAAATCTCTTCTTTTTATCTTAATCTTATTTAGTGTTTGTGGCATTTATCATTTTATTATTATTTATATATATCTAGACCAACCAATCAAAATCCAGACAAGAAACACAAAAAAGAAAAATCCTTTATTGTTTTAAAATTATCTTCATACTTTACGGCAATATAAACGAAATCTTAATTAATTATAATTTCAATTTAATTATTTTTTGTATTCAAGTTGTCTAATTACACGATCTTTCGAATCGTTAAAAGTGAAAAGGAAACAATAATATTACATAAATATGAAGTACTACATTCTATTATACTTATAATACTGATGTCTCCACGAGATTATAAGAATCATCTAATATGTACCTACCTTAAACTAGTCTACCAGCACCTGACAGAAAGGAACATGCAAGAAAAACTATTGGTGATAAAAGAATAAACTCTAACACTCCCAAAAATTCACCTATTAAAAAGTGTGTGAAAAATAGATTTTAAGTTCGTCGCGAAAACCTTTGTAATTTATAAATTCAAAAGTATATAGCGGGCAGACCTTAATTACCACTTTACGCTTAAATCAAACTAATGACAATCAAAAGTAAGTTGAAACATTGTTCAGTTTCTCACAGTACTTATTAAGTGTTCGCTACAGACAATACAAGGGAAAATGACAATATACCCTAAGTAGCGACGTTCTAACTGTAGGGAATTGTTACTTAGAAGTTGGTCGCAAGAAGACTCGCGTAAAAGGCCAATTACGGGGCCATCTTCCTGAGCTACACCTCCCCCCACTGCCCCTCCCCCAGCCCCTCCAATATAGAATTATTGCACAGATCGCGAGACGGTTTCACAAATTGCAAAGACATCGGGGGCGATCGACTAAGAAAATTTTATTCTCCAAGGAGATTATTCTGATCAATTTGCTGGGACAATCAGGCGTTCCGAAGTAAGCTAACCATTTTTGTTGACCAAGAAGCTGATTCTCAAACCAAAAGTGTTAAGCTAGAAATAGTTATATTACTCGTATTATGGTTTGAATGAAGCTTGTTCGCATATTATTCTAAAAATATAAAGATTATGCGTTTTAAGGTCATAACTTTTAGCCTGAATCCGAGAGAAGTAGCCTCAACCATGTTATACATATCAAATCACTAAGGAATTACGAACATAACACTATAATATTTATGTTTATCCAATGTTATTTATTAAAATAAATAAGACCATATTAAACTTTTGTATTGCATATACAATACTATCATCATCATCACAGCAATTGGTAGACATAGACCTCCCAAGGAAAGGGGAAATTTTGTCCATAATTTCTGCACTGGGCAAGCGTGTTGGCAATCGCAGGGCACAGCTTGTGCGACGGGGATGCTTCTGCCCATCTCTATGCATTTGAGCTACAATGTCTCGGATGAATATACCGCCATCTGTCGGTTCAAGTACCTTAGTCGCCTTTTACGACACTTGGTACAGAAGAAGGTACTATTCTACTCTGCCGGTACCTCACTGCTTAATTATATCCAAAATTTGTAATTATTGATTCATATATACCATTTTCTTACATTTACGCGTTAATTACTTCAACCATCCTCTATTGACATTGGTATATTTTCTAATTCAATAACTTCGCGAAACTTTCATGTTATAAAACAGTGAACGCTTTCAATGTAAAAACATAAATAATGCGTGTTTTTGTAAATTTACTAGGGAGGCGTATTTTGTACTGCGCCATTCCACTTTTTAAAACAATTTTAAACTCTTAAATAAATATTATCTATCTACTATCCTCCATTTAATTTGTTTAATTACGACTAAGACATAATTCTTTGTAATGTATCTTCGTCTTTAAGACAACTATTTCCAAGAACAATTGGACTGAAACGAACTGTTAAGTGATTGTGATTCATGTATGAAATATGTTTTATGCAAAATAAGCAATTTTTTAAGACAGCATGTGATGTTTACTTACCCAAGAAATACTATCCAAATAGATTTGCACCACATGATAAACCTATAATAATGTGTGTTAAAAATTTATACAAATTCCACAAGCTCTCAAGTTCTTAGATTACTGATAAAAACAATTACGATCTTTAGGAATAGTTTGTTAATGCACATCGAATTTAATTTTGGTCTTCACTAGTGTTATAATTATTCAGATTGACTTGCTCGATTCGAATCTAATACATTTCATTTCATATCATATTTTTGTGTACCTACTAATTTATTTTCGATGATTGACAAAATTAACTATGTTAATTTTAATGTATTATAAACTTGCATGCCTTAATGATGTAATAAATGATTGAATGTGTAAATGATGAGACATGATGTTGTCTGTTGTTGTCAAACAAATGAATTTGAATATGTATGAATATATGTTACATTTGAGGTGGATTTACTGTTAGACTTTGTTGTCAGGTGCGTTTCTGGTGCCGTACTGCATCATGCTGGTGGTGGGCGGCATCCCGCTGTTCTACATGGAGCTGGCTCTGGGACAGTACCACCGCAAGGGCGCCATCACTTGCTGGGGCCGTCTCGTGCCGCTCTTCAAAGGTAACTACCATAACTTACCTTTTATGAACTTGCACCCTATATCTTGGTCACAAGAGTTACTACTCTTGATCTCCCAGCAAGAGTGAGCCAACCGTATTGTCAAATGATTGTTGTAATCGATCAAGGCGTTAGTTCGCTTGAGAAGAGATATTCAGAAATAAAGAGTTTCTCTCTCTTCTCCTTTTTTTCCTGAATCCCGATGGCAACGGGAACTATGCGAGTAAGACTGCGGAGCACTGAATATGATTTAAGTGCAGGGCACTCCGTTGAATGTTGAGTGGAGACCTAACTTCTAGGAGCGATGCAATAAAGCTTAGCTGAGAGCGTTCGGCCGTGACTCCCCGCTAAGTGCGCCACATAACTCAAGATCCTGATGCGAAGACATTTCTGTGATATCTTGCGCGACGTGACATGAACGACTTAGCGAACTAGCCGCCGAATTGAGTGCAATGGGTTTTAAGGTCTTTTCATTTTTAATCGGTGATTCTATATATTTCGACGGGCCCGATAGCGCAGATGGGAGTGACCCTATTTTATGCGGTTCGGTCGTGGGTTCGATACCCACCCAGGAAAAATATTTATTGATAGTTATGTTTGTTCTGTCTAGTTTTAGAATATTTGTATTTAAGTATTATATTTGTGATTCCTCTGTTGCCTGATGTCCATAACACAAGTGCTTTAAGTGACTTATCAGGGAATTAGGACAATATATCAATTTATTATTTTTATAATTTATTACTATTCATTGAAGAAAAAAACTAATAGTAAAATTCCGCGTAAGGATTTTAAGGATGCGAAAATAGACACCATTAATGGTAATAATATGAATAAGTGTATAAAACTGATTTATTTTTATAATTTTTTTGTCAACAGATTATAAGTTTCACACTGAAATTTTAACCAGTGTATATTTACTCGAACATTAAGAACCCATGGTGTATTACGACTTCATAAAGATGTATTTCGAATACCATTGAGTCACTTGTGACTATAGTATAAATTACAAATTGCCCCAATTTATCGGGAAGTTAACCGAAACTTACAACTTAAGATCCAGGACCAATCCCCAAAGTCAAAGACGCATAAAGGATTGCACTCGTGTTCCCTGACTTAAAGAACTTAAACACCGCACCCGGCGCTCTTAACACCCATAATTGACACCATTCTCGGCCTCTCTAAGTGCTCCAAAGAGGCCAGATTTGCGAGGTCGGCTTACGCTGGGTGATTTCATTTTACCGTATTGTCACGCCTCCCCCTGAGTGCCAGCACTCCAATATGATTTTTGCGAAGGAATAAAATTGGTAATGGAGTGGAAAGCGGGATGTGCGTGCGTTTATATGGGTCGGATTTACTGGTTCATTCTCTTTGGGTTTCGGGTACTCGGTTTATGGTGTCGTTATTCTAGTTCTGTTTTAGTGGTGTGGCTACTTAGTGGGTACTAAATTTTATATTTTTTGGTTGCATTTTCAAAAGTTTGTATTTTTAATTTAAATCGATGGATTGAATTTATAGATTACTCTTAATCGCTTAAAATTGTCCTCTATTGTGTTAGATTTATTTACAAGTGGTTGGCCCCTAATGAAATCACTAAAAATGAATACATACTATAGTTGAATTAGCACGACAGCTGTCCAACTAAGGAGTTTCTTCAGACAACAGAGGAATCACAAATATAATACTTAAATATATTCAACACCCAGGCATAGAAAAAACACAGGGTTAAATATTTGAAACTATGCAACGGATTTTATAGGTAGAATGATCCAAAGGGAAGGTTGATATGTTTAATACATCATACTAGACATTACCAATGTGATGACGTTAAGAACACCTTTTTTGCTATTATAATGCAAACGCTGAACCCGACCCGACCCGATATGCTATGGTATTGATCACCTTACAAAAATGTCTGCGATGGTATATGTCTATCTCTTAATAATAACCTACAATAACATTTTTATCATCATTTCACGGACGGATTGCTAGTGTTATGTATGTATAATAATACTAATTTATCAAAAATGTATTTAAATAGGTAAAAATTAAGATAAACTAAATATATCAACGGCTTCTGTTGGGAGTAATTAATTAAATAATGTATGAAGTTCATTAATTATCAGTTTTGTATTGGGCAATGTAAAAATAATACCTTATTAAAAAAATTATTAATATGGTAACCTGCTTGAAATGTCGGAATATCGTGACGGAGCTGCCTGGAGGAGCAGTTACCAAAGCTGTTAACAGACAAGTGTTTATTACACGTATTGTTGTCTATTTATTTACTCGTGTGTATTATATTCCCCAATATCAGTTTATGGTACGATATGGTACGAAAAAAGTTATGTTTGATTGGTTATTTATGTACTATTCGACTCTATTTTTGTTTTTTATTTCGACGATATTTATGAATTCGTAAAAAAATTATTAGGAATCGTAAGTAATCACTCCACTTGTAAACAGATAAACTAGTTTAACGTAGGCTTATTGAGATCTCACCATGCACGAACACAGAAACATTTATATATAGCCAGAAACGTTTACTTAAAAACATTAAATCACTCAGCTTTGACCTGATTCCGTGGTATTGATTCAAGCATTTCTGTTACGAATATGAGACAACAGAGGGACCACAAATATAAGACTCATACAAAAAATAAAATCAAATTTCTATTCATCTTATAAATATTCGATAGGGTTTGAACCCACGACCCTTAGCGCATAAGATAGGGGCACTATTGAATGCGCCATCAGGGCCCTCAATTTACTAACTTCTTGTCACCTAGGTATCGGGTACGCAGTGGTGCTGATCGCTTTCTACGTCGACTTCTACTACAACGTGATCATTGCTTGGGCGCTGCGGTTCTTCTTCGCTTCCTTCACCACCATGCTGCCGTGGACCAGTTGCGACAATGAGTGGAACACGCCTGCTTGCCAGCCGGTCTGTATATAATCCTTAGTCCTATTTAATTAGGTTTCATCTTGTTTATCATCGAGTACACCCAATATGATGTGGTTTAGGTAAACGAGTAATATAGATAAATTCCGATAGATTGATTTTTTCAAATATTTATGTACGTTGGTATAACTTAAGATAGGCATCAGAGCTTTCTTCTACTGGCATTTACACGAGGTAGAACTCATACAAAGGTGATCTGCATTGGTACCTCACTCTCACCTTTTTCAGCCGCCAAATAGCAGTGGTCGTATTACTGTGTTCTGGTTCAAAGGGTGAGAAAGGCAGTTAATTAGTAAAGCAACGAGCTAGTGATATCGTTGTGATATTACAAAAGTCTATAGGCTGTATTAATGATTACTACCACGTAGACTGTATGCTTGTTTGTCGACCGGGTCTAATAAAAAAAGCAATAAAGGTACCACAAACTCCCAGACTGAAAGTTTATATAAGTGAAGGCGCTCTGCAATCTTAATGCGCTCAACCAATTGTTTCATAAGTTTGTTATGTGTATTCTTGTAGTATGTATATGAATCCTTTAAAGGCTTTGCATAACATAAAATTACAACTTGTCTTCTAGTTCGAAGTTGCTGCAAACAAATCACTAAGGTTAAGACAAAACGGTTCAACCGATGCTCTCTCCCCGCCGCAAACCACTCCATTCACATCTGCAGCCTCTGAATATTTTAAGTGAGTATACTAACTTCTGAACCGAGAGACACTGGTTAACTGCTGGGCACTGCATGTTATCTTAGAAGTCCTTAGAAAACTAGATCATGATTAATTTCTTTAAAACACAAAATACACAATTATCTGTATCATTGTCCAAATCTAAGATCTAAATCTTGTTGCCACATACGAAATGCAATAGATAAGCAGAATCTAATAAATATAATTAAACAAGTTGTAATTAGTTATAATATTTGTTGTGTTATCTAGCTAATAAGTATTTTAAGGATGCGCACAAATAAAAATACCAAAAATTATCTGAATAATACTAAATATTTTTTAATTTGGTGAAAACACAACAGAATGCATTGCGCACAAAGCAAACGTATGAACATACTAACCCTAACAGTTTCACTAATATATATATACAGCACAGCACGTATGGTCGCTATTTTTAAAATATATATCTTGCTCTTCTACTCAGTTTTAATCATAAAAATTACGTACTACAAATTTAAGTCTTACATAAGTAGTCTACTAAAAGGCACTTCACAGTTTTATACTAAAAAGGACAATTTATGTTGAACGTATTTCGTAAGCTAATTTATATTTCAGCCGCGCCATTCTGGAGCTGCAAGGGAGCGAGGGTCTTCACGATCTAGGATCCGTCAAGTGGGACATGGCCCTCTGCTTGCTGGCCGTCTACATCATCTGCTACTTTTCATTATGGAAAGGGATCAGCACTTCGGGAAAAGTATGGTTCTCTATTTATTTCTTAAAGACTATTTCAAAATAAATGATATAAATGTACCGGCACATAAGAATAGCTTTCCCCGCGCCAATTGTCGTAAGACGCGACTGAGGTACCGAAACCAACGGATAGTAGTATATCCACCTAAAACATTTTAAATGAAAAATTATTCATTATGCATGAACAGCACCATTCTCGTTGCGAAGCTACGCGCTGCGACTGCCACCACGCCTGCCCAGCGTGGCAATTATGGGCAAAATTCTACCTTTCTTGGGGACACCTATGTCCAGCAGTAGATGTGCTTCTACTGCTGCGATGACGATAATCAAGTCAGTTAGATTTTGACATTTTAACGGTTTAATTTACTTGCAGGTGGTCTGGTTTACGGCTTTGTTTCCATACGCTGTTCTGCTGATACTATTGGTCCGGGGTATCACTCTTCCTGGGTCTGCTAACGGCATACAGTATTACCTTAGCCCCAACTTTGAAGCCATAACACAACCTCAGGTAGGTTTATTTGTTAATATAATTTAATAATATACATTGGAAATTTAGAAATAACGAATTTATCGAAGGCCAGTCATCAATATACCGTTCCAGAATTCCATTTCTCGATGTATTCACATTTCCGAGCTTCACGAGTTTTGAAATATTCAGGATATTGTGCTTTCTCCAATGGATGCCAATAATCCATTACAAAATCTGGAGGTTCAATAGAACGGCCATACGCCACGCCTTGCGCTATCCCTAAAGACGTAGGAAATTTTGCGATAGGAATCGGATGTTTTTTCTCGAATAATTCTATTTCCCCCACCCACAGCAAACGTCGCTGCTCTTGAGGATCTTGGACACATCTATTCTTTTCGAATTGGTTACGAAGTAAAACTTGGTGGTATCGAACGATGTTCCTCGGTCCGGTATATGACTCTATTAGTCTACAAGCTGTCTTGTAAAGCGTACAAACTTTTTGTGCATGAGTTCTTAGTTCAGGTGTGAAAGACATATTGAAATATCTTTTTTATAATCTAATAATAGTCTATTGTTTGAAGATATCAAACAATGTGAATTGTCATAAGTCATATTGACAGATAAATATAAAATCATTATGTTATAAATATATATATGTAAACCTGCTTACATCAAAAGTCAAAAGTCGTTAATATAATTAACGTAAAAAAGCCTTAATCGTACGACCGTTGAACACTAAGACCAAGATTCTAATCTTAGACAACCAATCAGCTTGGAGATAATTCTTGTATGACCGCTCGAAGAAACGATAAAGTATAGATCATATTTAACCTTTTTACACGCTTTGTCTAAGCTTCAGTTGTATATTATGTGTGTGTGTGTGTGTGTGTGTGTGTGTGTGTGTTTGTAACCGACTCATTCGAATTTAATTTTGACCCATTTAAGACGGACAGATTTAATTAAAACCTTCTACACATATCAAGGAGCCATGCCAATACAACATTTCGGTAAGATTTTCTCATTGTTCAGATCAGGATATTATTTAACAATACATCAAACCAAAAAGTGAAAAACATTTTTTATAACAAAGTGAAAATAATGTTGAACGAAAAAAATACTAGAAGGTAGTATTCTTAACAAAGCCTAGGAAGCGTTGTACCATATTTTTCGTACAGCAACACGCGATATTTTTCAGAATAAATCTAGAATTTTTTAAAAATCATTATTTTAACTGTATAATAAAAAATATTATTTGCTTTGATGTATTTTAAAAGCGAGTTTTGTAAAACTATATTATTATGTTATATAGGTAATAGCAGTTCCATTTTTTATTGAAGGTGTGGGTGGACGCGGCTACTCAAGTCTTCTTCTCGCTTGGACCTGGCTTCGGGGTACTTCTGGCTTACGCATCTTACAATAAATACCACAACAACGTCTATAAGTAAGATTATCGTTTATTACATTAAATGTTTTTTCTGCCCATAAATATTTAAGATATGTTGTTAAAGTAAAATTGCTCGCAAGTCAAGTTTTCTAGTAACCATTTATCATATTTTCTCAACCAGGGATGCTATCCTGACCAGTGTGATAAACTCCTGCACGTCATTCGTGGCGGGATTCGTGATCTTCAGCGTGCTAGGCTACATGGCCCTGGCGTCAGGACGAGATGTGCAGGATGTGGCAACTGAAGGCCCGGGTCTGGTCTTCGTGGTATACCCAGCTGCTATCGCAACCATGCCTGGCTCCACTTTCTGGGCGCTCATATTCTTTATGATGTTGCTTACACTCGGCTTGGATAGCTCGGTAAATGGACTACACAATATGCAATTCTTACGCCGAGTAGACTGGATACGTACTAAAACTCAAACTTGATATCGTCGCTAGAGAGTATGCAGTTTAAAATAGTGTTCGAAAAAGCATTCATATTTATTTTCAATATTTATTAAGGGCAGGATATGAATACATGGACAGACAGGATATGATATACTATATCCATAGCAAAAAGTATCTGTAAGATATCCTTAAAAAACATACAGATTTTTGGATGGACGCATGAATGTATGGTACTCTTTCACAACAAATCTCTTAATTTAGTTTTAATAAAATTTCACAATACATAATACGCATACAAAATAATACAAAATAAAGATTCTAACAAATTACGAATTCGAATGAGATTAGGCTTTATATCTACGTGCGTACATATGCATACATTCATCACACTGATCTTTCTTCATGTTTAATCTTTTTTTCAGTTTGGTGGATCAGAAGCAATTATAACAGCTCTAAGTGACGAGTTTCCACCGATTGGTCGCCACCGCGAGATCTTCGTAGCGTGCCTGTTCACTCTGTACTTCTTTGTGGGCCTGGCATCCTGCACCAAAGGTGGCTTCTACTTCTTCCAACTGCTGGATCGCTACGCTGCTGGATACTCCATCTTAGTGGCAGTCTTCTTTGAGGCAATTGCTGTTTCTTGGATCTATGGTAAGTCAATATATTGCGTAGCTGTCGTTGTGTGACTGAACCAATAAATAAGGGATATTTCGGGTCAATATGACTTTAGTATTTGATTAGTATTTATATTTTATAGGCAGTCAAAATGTGTCAGAAAGGACACGACTGGCTGTTTATAGAGTTGTGTTGGTTCTAACACTGACATTTGGTATGGAAGAAGCAGCACACAAGTAGAATAAATGCTGTTAAAATGAGAGCACTTCGAAGTATGTAGTGAGTTTGAGAGATAGATTACCATTATTATAATTAGACCATTATTATAGTGTAATAAGAGATCGATGTGATTTAAAAGAAGGGTTGGTATAGGACGACCGAGGCGAATATATCATAACCAGGTAGAAGAGGGCCAGGTGGGAAGTACCAAAAATAAACGAACGTGTATGAAAGGACTAATGCGAGTAAGGGAAGCAAGAGAGGTATGGCAAGAATGTAACAAATGGAGATCTCTGTCTCTCTCTCTCTCCCTGCCCCGATGGGACACATGCGTGCTGTATGTATGTATGGTTTAGTTAATTTAAACAGTTAACCGTCATATTATGTTAGTTCACAGAAAGAACATAGTTATTATAATCTTAATATAGCGAAAATCTTTAATTTGTATACTTATAGTAAGGAGATATTACTTTTGAATTGTACTTTGTACGGATTAGGTCCATCGAAATTTTTCTTGCAGCCCCGAAAATTTGTGATCGTATAAGCATTTATATACACCACGAAAACTAAACGAACACTCGCATTTGTAATATTAGTAAGAATTAAAATTAAAATTAAAGATGACAAACTTCTGTGCTTTCGATTTTTAAAATGTCACATACTCTATGACCGACTAATAATTTTAAAAATGTTCTTATAATTAAATGTTTTATGCAGGTACTGAACGGTTCTGCGAAGATATCCGCGACATGATCGGGTTCCGTCCCGGAGCATACTGGCGCGTCTGCTGGCGCTTCGCCGCACCTGCATTCCTCCTCTTCATCACTGCATATGGACTACTTGACTACGAACCTTTGCAGTACGAGGGATACGTGTACCCGGCTTGGGCCAACGCCCTGGGCTGGGCTATCGCCGGCAGCAGCGTCATGTGCATTCCTACAGTTGCGATTTACAAACTGTTGACGACTAAGGGCAGCTTCTTTGAGGTCAGGGCACAAATATGAAATTTATATTGCATTTTTGATGCATTCAATGAATTATTTTCTATTGAGTTGACAGGCCCTATGGCGCATTTGGTTGTGTGCCTGTCTTGTGCGCCAAGGGCCGTAGATTTCGTACCCACCCAGGACAAACATTTATATGACGAATATTTATATTTGTTCTGTGTCTGGATGTTATGTCTGGACATTTTTGTAGTATATTTGTGATACCTCTGTAATCATCCATAACATAAGTGGTTTAAGCCATTTTGGAATCAGGTCATTGTATTAGATGTTGTGTATAATTTTTTTTTTTTACTTTATTGGACAAATTTGTATTTAATTGTGTATCCTAATTGTTCATGTATTTCTATTCAGCGTCTACGTATCCTTACGACTCCGTATGCAGACTCGGAGGCCAGCGCAGCACAAAACGGCATGGTTGTATCGGAAAGCGGCGGGGTGAGGCTGGCGTCTGCGGTTCACACTCCTACTTCCCCGCAGGCGCCCCCATCAGCTCCGACCGTACCCCCGCCTCTCTCCTCAGCTCCCCAGCTCGTCTGAGCACAACTCTCCTTTGACGTCTACTACGTCTAAAAGCTTGGGTCAACATATTACTATAGTATAGTAGCAACAAGCATCACTCGCAATGCTTTTGACCTTAGCTATACCTACTGCTGTAATTTTATGTCTCTCAAGTAATTAATTACATTTATATATGCGTGAGTTCCTTAGAATTTAATAGAGGATCAAATTTGGGACAGTTAATGGCTTCATTCCTAGGAACGTACGTACCGATAATAGGAAATTAGCTGCCTTACCTAAATCTAGACTAGATTTGATCGTCTAACAAGGTTTTCAAATAAAAATGGGTTCTTACGAGTTCGATTAATATATGAACATGTTTCACTTTTTGAACTCACGCAATATTCCGCGTAGTCACCACTCCAGGACAAAGCAATACATGTTACGCTTTAATATTTGACAGATAGGTAATCAACGATGGCGGCAATGTGTCAAAGTTTAAAATCTTGGGTGATTTTTGGATGTGCTTTGGCGGGAAAGGCGTTTTTTATATGGGAAGCTATTTTGGAGGATACCTATAACATTAGTAGTAGTAAAACGGGAGAAGGCATTTGGAAATCGATGGGTAAATAATATTAATTATTAAAAAATATACTTATCTTGACCTTAAATAGTGGTCAAATAGCGTTACAGTTGTTAGCTCGATATTTATTCATGCCAAATATAATAGAATAAATGTTATTCGATTTGAGAATCTCTATAGTAGCAAATAATATTACTGCAATATATTTTAAATACATAATATGTATAATTGTAAACATATGAATATAATTCAGAAAACCGTCGATGTGTCTAGAGTTAGTTATAATTTAGTGGAGTAATCCAAGCATTAAGGTTGAAGCAGGAACAATTTTCAGTATTTATTGCACAGAAACCCGAAATACCTTCTTACCTCCTTTGTTATTTTTTTAAATTGATTTATGAATCACATGGTGATGACATTTTTATTTATTCGAGTTCATTGATCTCCTTAAATGTGACTAGATATATTTATGTGTCTATATTTAGATACATAATTGTATATGATTAAACACGTGTATCGTAGCATTAATAAACGTAAGGTTTTAATGTTTATAGTCTAAGAAAAAATATAGGGGGGTTTCTCTACTGTGGGGTTTGAAAATGATAACTATTGGTTGTTGGAAGATTAGCATATAAAATGATATATACATATTTAGAGTTAAGGTTTCGTAATGACGAAATTGCGTGTGTTTTGTTTGTGTTACTCTCTTATTTATTTTTACTTCTTTTTATATAATAATTTATAAAATAATATTCTATAGAAAATGTTTTTTTAAACTGGTTGATTGACTTTTTGTTTTTTAGAAATGTTGAAATTTAATACCTATTTTTATTTAATGATAATAACTTTAGTCGTAAGGAAAATGAAATGCTGTGTAGATAATAGTAAAAGTAGCAATTAAATATTTATTCGATGTTCTAAATATATAAAAGAGTTCATATACCCACAGTTAATGACACGTAATATAAATCTACTTATTCGAATAGTATTAAATGTCTATTTATATTATTAAAATATAATCACAAGTCAACACGAATTTTGAGTCTGAGTTCTGTACCTCTGATTTTGATTACTTATGCCTAACTAATTAAAGAAAAAAAAATTTTATCTAATAAAGTTTGCTTTTGTAGTTACTAAAACGAAATTTTAATTTTTATGAAAAAGCTCTATTTCTTAATTTCAATTATATGTAAAAGGAAAACAGTTTTGAATTCACATATTTTTATTGACTTTAATTATACAAGACGGCATAAATAAACCCACAAATACAAAAAAGAATACAAAAAAGACTTTAAAAATGAACAGATTTGGTATTTCTTCTGTGTAAGTTGGGACTTTTTCGTATGAGCCCCCAAATGTAGTCACCCATCATATTTTCATTATATTGATAACGCTTGATAACGCTTTTCGAAGTTCATTATATCCTGGTGGAAACGTTCCCCTTGCTCTTCTGAATATGCACCTAAGTTGTCTTTAAATCTATCCAAATGAGCATGTAGCATGTGGACTTTCAAAGACATTCTGCAACCCATAACTTTGAAGTTGTGAAGCATATCAGTAATAAGCTCCGTGTAATTTTCTGCCTTTCTATTGCCAAGAAAGCCATGAATCACTGCTTTAAGGCTGAGCCACGCTTGTTTTTCGTGCGTACTGAGGATCTGTAGGAATTGTTCACTGGCCATTATTTTCTTTATTTGTGGACCGATGAAAATACCAGCTTTAATTTTAGCCTCTGACAATTTCGGGAAAAATGATTTTAAATATTGAAAGGCCTCAGAGTCTTGACGCAGAGCCTTTACGAACTGCTTGATCAGACCTAATTTAATGTGCAATGGAGGCATTAAAATATGATCGGGCTTCACGATTGGTTCATTTTTGACATTATGTTGTCCTATTTGAAACTCGCTCCGTTGTGTCCATGAGTGCTGCTGGTAGTGAAGTGCATCGGCTCTACTATCCCATAAGCAAATGTAACACGGATATTTAGTGTACCCGCCTTGCATTCCCATCAGAAATCCAACTATTTTAAAATCCCCTATCACTGGCCAGGCGTACTCTTCATATTTTAAAACTTGAAGCACCATTTTAACGCTCTCGTAATTTTCTTTTAGCATTACAGAATGAGCAAGGGGAAGAGATGGAAATATATTTCCATTATGTAGAAGAACTGCCTTTAAGCTTCTACTACAGCCCCCCCTGCCCCTCTCCTGTATCTTATATGCAACGGCTCCTAAAAAAACTGCTAAAATACTATAATATTCGTTTTACATTGTGTAAAGGTACAAAAGCAAACTTTATTTTTTATAAATGGAGTTTTTGCTTTTTTTTCGATGTATATAATCAGAAAATATTTACTAAATAACAGACTCAAAGAAAAATATTTTTTTTGTTGACTTGTGTAATGCATAACGTATAATCATACATTTAGGTCCAGTTTTTGTCTCGGTGTCGTAATGTAATCGATGTATTAAGGTGCTCCATTTTTATTAATTATCCATGATTATGTTTATAATTATATTTTTTATTTTCTACTATTCATCATTCCGTCATGGGCAATGCGGATTGATGAATTGTGTAAAATTATAATGGTTCCTTTTTAATTGATGATTGAATGTGCACACACGCCAATAGCACTTAAGTACCTATTACATTACATTTCAATATTAATCTTTAGTGAGATATAGCCGTTATAAATGTGCCAATTCTTTACCTATTGCATGTTTTATAATAATTACTTATCGATCATTCTATATACTCCAAATACGTAAAAATATATTTATCTGTAGCAGAAAATTTATGTGTAGTATATAATCATATATAATATCGAAACTTTTATCTCTCACGATGTTTAGATGTTCATAGTATTATATTATAGTTATTATTATAAGTGATCAATCGTCATGTCAGCCATTATGACCGTTGATTATTAGTAATAAAGTTGTTTATACTTATCTACTGTAAGTCGCCTTTTATTTTTGACCCTAAACTTCATACTGATAACCATAATGTAAGGTTCTTTTATTTAAAAAGCTTTGTTTTATCTTAGGCACACAATTTTGATTGTGATAATTGTTAAGTAACCCAATATAAAAATAAATCTTATTAGATTTTATGTGAATATTATTATGGTATCTTGATTCACGTGATAAAATTTTAGTCCGTGAAATTGTGTTTCCTTGTTCAATTAGGTAAAAAAATACAATCTCAAGTTGGACCAAATTGTACACAATGATCAAATATTCATTAAAATCGGTTCAGTAGTTTAGAAGTTCATCCCATACAAACACTATGAGACGAAATTTTTATATAGGTACCTATAAAAATGGTGTATACCTATACACCATAATGAAGTATGTTTTTTGCAAGAACTTCAGACTCGTCAATAAAAGAAAATTAAAAAATCCAAAATAGGAACTTCTTGATTAGAATCTAGAGAAAATATTCATAATACTGAAGACCCTTCTAGCCCTCCAGAATCATAAAAGTCATCTAAGTTAGATCTAACATTTGTAAATAATAACCTTAACCTAGATTGACGCCACTAGACAAGTTTTAAAACAAGGTTTACCTACTGCAGGTTCATTACACGACCAAGTAGAACGAGTAAGATAATCTGGTGCTAATATAGGTAGCAATATTAATGAAAACCCAACTGGCATCGGTACTAACAAACTTTATCTTTATTAAAGCTTGTGGTTTTAAGTAAAAATTCCAGGCAGATTTTTTTCATTAATATAATCTTTAATACTATAATATGCTACAGAAATTACCTTAAACGCAACTTTTAAATTTATATATCGGTAAACCTGATGTTCTGCGATGTATTACTGTGAAATCTTGTACAAATGCCCTCAACTAATTTGTTTGTTTTATAAAGATGTGCCGTGGGCACTGCGAGCTTAAGAAAGAGATGCGAGAAAGATGAATTTTTAGCAACCCGCTTGCCCAGCAAGTGCAAAAATCCTCTTGGACATTCAACGGCTTCTATGATGATGAATTATCATCATCATATCAACCATTTGAAGACCACTGCTGGACATAGGCCTCCCCAAGCGAGAATTTTGCCCATAATTGTCGCGCTGAGCAGGCGTAGTAGCAATCGTAGACCGTAGCTTCGTGACAGCTATGCTGCTGCCTATACCTGCCCTGTTACACTTGAAGTATTTCCAGCCATTCCAAGTAGATATATCTGTCGGTTCTGGTAGGTACCACAGTTGCCTCTTAGGACACCTGTTTCTGGGAGAAGTACTATTCTACTCTAACGTTTCCCCATGGCATATTACAGGTACTGGAAGAATAATATAATATGAGATTAGAAAGGCTTAGGAATGTAAACTTTTCCATTAAAATCTTTATGATGCAAAAAGATGTTTATTGTTATTAGGACCAAAAGGTCTATTATTAAAATAAATTTTAATTGATTATCAAGAAGATCTTTTACATTTATAAATGTTTAATAATACTTATTTTATTTTAGGGCATGCTTCACAATATACTGGCTGACAGACAAATAAAATAAGTAAGAAGTCAACAATTTTACATATAATGCAAAATTGTTGTCTTCTTACTTATTTTATTAAATGTGTCTTATGTGTAACCTAAACATAAAAAATATATTTAAAACCAAGTTTTATTTTATAATATGGCTTGCACTATCTAACAGACAAAAATTACATTACAATACATTTAATCTTAATAATAATATGTAGTAATCATTGTAAATTTGTCTTATTCTCTTAATAAAGGCAATACAATGAAGTCAAAAGTTGGTTGTATTTTATTTTTTAAACTCAAATTTGCCTTAATGTTATCCTTATTAGAGACTGGTGTCCATACAGTAAAACCCATGTGACTTTTCGCCAGCCTCTCCCCTCCGATCTATTATTTCTATTCTACAGATAAATTCATTAGTAAATTGCTAAATTAATACCATCAATATTAATAAAAAAATATAGTACTCATAGACAACGCTATGTAGAGAGAAATTTGAATATCCAAAGCCACAAATTGTCCATGGTTTCGTACATAATGAATTATAGAAAAAGAAAAATGTCATGTGAAGACTAAAATTTGTTGGAGAGGTTGTTTGCTGTTTGTGGAAATTTTGAAAAGTAGTAGAAGTATTTTTCAAAGATGGAAAATAAAAGCGAAGAGAATCCACCTTCAGAAAAAACAATTTTTGATGCAATTGCGCAAGGTGACCTACCCGAATTTAAGAATATCCTGGTACAACATAAGGGTGGAGTCGATTTCTTTGACGAAAATGGTATGACGGCGCTGCAGCACGCCGCTTATAAGGGGAATAAGGACATGGTACAGCTATTGCTGGACAGAGTAAGTGTACTGTTACCGTATGACAAAATTACGCTACAGTATAGTATAAAAATTGATAAACCTATAAATGTCTTTTTCAGGGTGCCGATGTAAATTCCGGAAAACATGAGTACAATTATACGGCCCTACACTTCGGGGCCTTGTCTGGGAGCTCCGACGTCTGTAAACTACTTTTGGATTCTGGCGCCAAACCTTCAGCTACGAACTCCGTAGGCCGAACTGCGTCCCAAATGGCAGCATTTGTCGGAAATCATCATACTGTTGCCACTATCAACAATTACGTACCGCGCAATGAAGTTGCCTATTATTCTGTACTCCAAGGACAGCAGACAGAACCCTATCTACCACCTTTCTTAGTAGATCAACTACATAAGTTCATACTTGGAGTTAATATACACCCAGTAAGATTAGCTCTTAATCTACAACACACCCCAGCTTTGCTAGAGAATGCGGATAAAGTTAGCAGAGTTCTAGAAATGCTGTGCAAGAAGGAAATGACTAGAGGTAGTGAAACAAATGAAGTCATGGCATTTAAATATCATTACCTCTCCTATATTGTACGAGAAATTAATAATATTAAAGATAAACAAAAACCTGCTGCTGAGCGTGAGGATAAGAAACATGATGTAATAGAAATATTTTCTAAGAAGCTGCTTAAACCTGGAAAAGATGGAGTTTCCTTGGATCTCATGGATTCATTCCTTAAAGATTGTGTGCGTGAGTTTCGTTTCAGAGAATGCACTACTTTTCACCAAATGGTGACATCCTTGACCAGTAAAGACCCACCTCCTGCTCTGACAGTTATTAACTGCACTCTAAATGGTCAGCGTGGATTTATTGACTCCATACCATACTGTAGTACTTGTGGGGAAGAGAAGCCTGCAAAGAAATGTTCGAAGTGTAAAACAGTGCAGTACTGTGACAGAGAGTGTCAGAGACTCCACTGGTTTGTCCATAAAAAGGCATGTAACCGAGAGTCCAGTGCACCAATCACTACAAACAATACAAAGATCACCATTGATGCTAACGAATTAAGTTCCGAACTACAGAATCTAGTGGCTGGATAGGATATTATAGTAAAGTTACCAATTTTGTGTCTATTTCATGATTATTGATTGTCTTGCATAGCGTTTTACCATAATATAATAAATGTCACTTAAACATTTGTTTAATTTAGTCCCTATACAAATATATAATTCAAATAAAGTTTTTTATATAATTATATTCGAAGATTGCCTGGATCATTTGAGCTATGAGGCTGAGTAATGTATCGTACGCAAGTAAGATTTTTTGTTTGTTGTACGTATTTTATTATAATAAAATATTGTTTTATATTAAAAGAATCGAAACTAATTCGCCAAAAAACACCTTTAAATAAATAGGACAAATGAAAGAAATGAGAAAAATGAGCATAACAACGCCATCTAACGACTTATTAAGAAAAAAGATCACTTTCTAGACGTCAAAAATTCATATTATGCTTTCTCTGATTTCACGTCAAAAAGTAAATGGATAGAGGACACATAGATGTCACTGTCAACATTCTTCAAGCAATTTGTCCATGAAATTGCTCACCAAACTTGAGGTTCTTAGACTAAATAATCATATTGTTTTCTAACATTTATGCATTCACTAATCCTAATAAAACTGCTCTTTATAGGTATTACCAAGCTAGATAATATTGTAAACGGTTGCCGGAAGGTTGCCAAAATGTCAAATAAAAAGTAAAAACTAATCTGTAAATTCTATATTGTTAAACTTAACCAGTTCTGAACCAAAATCAATTGGCAGAGTTCTATATATACACTCATTTGAAAAAATAAACGGACACTTAAGCAATGTACCATTTGAAATGTTACTATTAGTTTGTTTGATAATTATACGTAGTTTTACTTTCACAATTGTAAATTAATAAGCAAATAATCATTTTCGTCAGTATTATCAAAAAATTTTGATTAAATTTATGTGTTTTTATGCTACAGCTCACTAGTAGTGTATACTCGCTAGTAGAGCATATTCTCGTGAAGTAAAAGTTAACAAATATTTTGTTTGTTTTTTCGGATAGCTCAACTCTCAAACGCGCCCGACTCCTCAAATCGAAAAAGCCACGCAGTCCTAGCACACATCAAGCAGCGAATTCCACCCCTTTTGTTGAAAAGGCGGTGGAATTGCACCCGGACAGGTTAGTGGTACCAGTGCCACTGATCGGACCGGCGCAGAGTCCTACATTAGTTAGGGTTGTTTCTGAGCCCTCGATCTCTGTTTCCCGGGCAAGACTTGGAAAGGAAGTAAGAAGACACAAGAGAAAAGAGAAGATAGAAGAAAGAAAAACACCTATCTCGAAACTCTTATCCCCCCCAAGCGGAACAAGAAGGACAATAGGGAAGAAAAAGGAGGACAGAAACTTGCGTCAGGAGTGCGCGGCGAGCCGCCACGTACGAAGCCTAGAACATTCCGTAACTGTTTTTGTCCAAGTACCCTCGGACAAGAACAATTATGGATATTAAAGAAGAGAGCAAGACAGCGTGTCAGCCGTCCTCGTCGGAGGGCGCGCGGCTACAAGGGCTGCGGATAGTTCCGCAATAATTGATCTACCTCATGGCGGGGCCGATTGACTCAAACCCGCCAAGTGGGTATAGAACACCACTCGGCCAGGAAGGCCTACCGTCTCTCTTAAGGGACCACTATCGCCAGGAAGCGCCTGGTACCGGGACATGATCCTGGTCCAGAGAACGCAGGCTTCCCGCTACCTATCGGACGGACTACTCCGATGGATGGCTACCTACTGCTGCCTTCGGGAATACGAACTGGGCATCTCCAACGAGAAGCTGGAGATCGACGAGAACCTGTTCGAGATCGCCGCCAACATCCCGCTCTACGTCCCTCCTCTACGCGGAGTGAAGCGCCCCATGACCGGCGACCCCGAAGAGGACAGGCCCAAGAAGATGTTGCAAGTGACGTCATCCACGGAGGCAGCGCGCCGCTCCCGAAGTGCCAGCGGCAGAGTGGAGACGGAAGGCCCACCCATGCCACCACCGACACCCAAGAAGCCAATCAAGACCCCGGACACGGGAAGCTACTTCTCCCCCCCCCCCCCCCCGCTCCGTGAAGATGTGGCGGGTGACATCGCAAGCACCCCCTCCCCGTGCTGCGTTCATACCACGCGCACCCGCTCCCATACCGGCGCCCAAACCAGCAGCGCCCCGACCAACACCAGCAGTCGCGCTCAAGAACATCCCCGCCCGCTCATACGCAACAGTGGCATCCGCGGCGCTCTAAACAAGGATCCCCACCACGACCGACAAGAGGGCCGCAACTAGCACAGCTACGCGGAAGGTCCAAATCATTAACGACGTGGTGGTGAAGAAACCGTCCAGACCAACCCAACCTTAACCCAACGCCGTTGGAGCGAAGGCCAAGGTGGATGCCAATGTTGCCGCAAGAACCAGCGCCTGCACCGACCCCCAACCCGAAACCGGAACCAAGCGGCCCAGATAACCGCCCCTTGTAGTGGAGAAACTGCCCGATTGGGCTCGCCACTTCAAGGCGTTGAAGCAGGCTCTGGGACACGCTCCAAATGCCAGACCGTTTGGCAAGGGAGTGCGGTTCACACCATCTACTTCGCCCAAATGCAGCGCACACCAGACCTCATCCCCGCGATCTACGAAATTACCGAGCTTTTGTGCATGCCCGGGGTGAAGATCGAGGCCTGGCGAGGAAAGAAAGGGCCTGCCCAATGCCACAGGTGCCAACAATTCCGGCACTCCTTACATGGCTGCCACAGACAACAAGCGTGCGTGAGATGCGGGGAAGCACATGCCGCCAGTGATTGCCCCCGCCCACGTGACGATCCCCCTACATGCGTGAACTGTGGGGGACCGCACCCAGCAGACTCGGTGGGAAGTAGCAGGAAGCCAAGATAAAAAGGGCCGGCACAACAGTGCTGGCCGGGCGGCCTTCGGTACGCACTGGCAGCGTACCTGCACAACCAACAACACCGCACCTAATGGCTGAGTCCAACGACGGGGTGAAAATCCCCAGTCGGAAACGAAAGGGCATGAGAAAGAGGGGAGCCCCTGCGAATCAAGACCCCACTAAAAAGGCAGTCGCCGCCCCAGCGCCGCAGCAGGAGCCGAAGGCGAAGCCAACGCCACGCTCAACTCAGAGCCGGCTCATGGACACTGAGCGAGCCATCTGCATCCTACAGGACGTACTCGGGGCCATTAGGTCCGGTGAGAACGCCGTATTAATTATCCTCGGCGGAGGAGCGCAGCTGCTGCAAACCAATGGCGCAATATAAGCCGCTAGGGATAATCCACTGGAATTCCAACGGGCTCAGATTACGGGCATAAGCCCGAGACCGCAACCCCCTGGAGGGCACCGATAAATACATTGACTCCCTGATGTGGACAACCCTAACAGGACCTGGATGACCCTAGCCAAGAGCGGTGGGTCTATCAAAAACCAAAAACTCCCACGAAGCCATCGCCAAAAGCTTGCATAATACATCCAAACTCACGTCAAAACGCCTATGCAGACAACATAAAGAAGCCAATGTAAACAAAACAATACATCAATACAAAAGTGTATTACGTATTAAAACGAAGAAACCACGAAAACAAAAGACACCTAAACAAAGAAAGAAACATTCGCAAGAAATGTTAATAAAAATGCGGGTGGTTGCGAAAAATGTTTTCCACCGCAACCCAATGACCCGCCGATATTAATCGGCGGCGCGTGATACTGCGACAAAAGCCGCAGTCGCCTCCGCGCAGTCCATGGCTGCGCTTCGACAACTACAACAAATTTGTTTTTTCTCTAATAGAGTAAAAGCAGAAAAATGTTTAGTATTAGTTTATATAGCTGAGATAAAATATAACCTCTGTTCATAATTCATCATTCATTAAATTTAGATAATGCGTATAATAGCATTATTGTGGTATTTAATGTAAAAAAACAGACAGACAGCACTGGATTTTTAATTGTTTTGTGGCAGTTGCTCGCGGTTTCGCTCGCGAGGAAGCTTTCATATGTATCTATACTAAAGGCCTCAATAAAACCATAAACAATAAAAAAAAGTTCTATCCCATGGACGGGACATTTTTCAGGGATATGCAATATAATCGATTGTATACATATAAATAAAACTGGAGTGTCTGTTTGTAATATTAACAAAACTGCTTTTTTAATGCAGATGTATACACGGAATATAGGTATAACGAAATAACATCTTTCTTTAATTTTGTCTGTCTGTCTGTTTGTGGGAGGTAAAAAATTTTCAAGGAGTAACACAGGTCTTATAACATCACGCTACGCATAGGAGCGGTGCATTAATCTAAAATGTGGAAAAACAGGCGAAAAATATAAGTTTTAAGTGCGCTGCACAAATAGTTAAAGTTACGCAGTAATAAGCGTATAATATCGTTATTAACTTACTAATATTCGTATTCATTCATAAACACTCTAATCTTTCGTATTTACATCAAAAAGTAAGTTTGAGACGTATGACGAGAAACGTAGGTACTCTTTAGGTTTTGGATAATACATTTCACTGGAAAAATAACATTGATAATACATGCCTACATGTACACACACATACGCGTAAGTCTTAAATATGTGTATTATAATAGGATTGAAATTGTAATGGTAATATATAGTGTAATGTAATGTAAGTGTAGGTGTAATGCAATCTATATAATGTAACAAAAAAGAGGGTTGAAGGCCTGGTGCTCTAAAATACAGGTCGATCACTGCCTAGTTTAGACTCCAGTCTCCCACTTATAATATATCCAAAGATTTATTGTTATATAGCCGCGAGGTACCGGCAGAGTAGAATAGTACCTTCTACTGCACCGGGTGTCGTAAGAGGCGACCAAGGTACCAGAACCAACAGATGGCGGTATATCTATCTGTGCAGATCAAAAGCACAGGGCAAAGCTGCGCTCTGCGATTGCTAACACGCTTGCTCAGCGCGGCAATTATGGGCATGTATTAGCATTAAAATAATGTAATGTTTGTGGAGAGAAAAATAAAATATTATTATTATTTGATTGAAAAAATTCGTACTTTGACCTTGATTATCAAAATACTATCTTGTTGAATGTCGAGTTAGAGGGTCTAACTAAAAGATAGGTAAATAAGTAGGTATATAAAATACTAGTCCGTTATTAATTAAAATATATATATATTTATCAATTTAATACCGACTTATAACTAATATCTAATATGTACAGTATATACAAATAAGTAAATATTTTTACAAACATTTTAAATCAATGAATCCTTACTAAAGTGCAGAGACATTTAATGAGTAACTATTGTAATAATCCATACAACATTCAAATAATAATAGCATTTAAATAATAAATCTTCAATAGCAAGCATTTATACGTGTATTTGTTCTATGTAGGTATCTAATGATCGTAAGGCACAGTTATCACAATACAAAAACCAGACTAAGAAAACTAAATCTACGAGGTAGGACCGACGTCGTCGACATCATAACATTAACAACGGTATATACAATTAAGTAGATATTGCGTATCATGTCCGCTGCGTAAAAATTAATCATAAATTAAATAGGCAAAGATGGTCCGTTATATACCACACGCGTAGCTATATAGAGCCACATAAGATGTCTTTAGCTCTATTCGTGACCTAAAGACATCCTTCAAAAAAGTTCTTTTCCGTCTTCTAATATTTAACCTGTGGTGCATTTCTATATGGTCAGCCTTAAGGGTGTACGTTATCTATCAGCCTATCAGCCTTCTCCAAGCAGCGCACTTATGGTGAAACTTTTCAAGCGACGGCAGGGCACCGGGGCGGTGGGGGGCGGTGTGGGTGCTCGCAGAGGGTGTGCGGGCATCGCTTGACCCCACGCGAAGGTACTAGCCATAGCCGGACCAGCCCAAAGGCCGAGGGGCATCGGGTTTAGGGCCATTGGTAGCGGCCGTAAATACGGCAGCTCGGGAGGATAGAAGGCGGCAACGGGGGGAGGAGAAATATTCTCTGTCGTGACAACTAGTGGTGCAGGGGATTCAGCTAGCGGGGGCGACCTCGGAGACGTTGATCGAAGGCTTCCTTCTTCAGAGCAGGAGGATGCTGCGTCGGAGCATGGTCTCTTCGCTTCCGCTGATTCTGAACTGGTCGGCTCCGAGCCGATGGTCTCCGAGCCTGTTTCTGTATTCTTTCTCTTACATTTGGATTGGCCGCATGCGCGGAATCCTTTCGCGAATGGATTGTTGTCGATTTTCAGCTTCGTGATGCGGTCGTTCTATAGACAAAAGAAAAATTTAGTCAAATTACACATTGTACTTATTTGTATGTTATAAATACTACGGAGATTTAATTCAGGTATTAATGGCAGGAACTTAAAGAGAGCTACAGTTTAATAAATATTATAGCTGCACACGTTAAAAAATTCAAACATTTCCATCTGCATATTCCAGATTGATATCTATTTGTAAATACAAAAAGCAATCAGAACTAGATCTATCATAATTTTATTATTACAAGTTATGAGTCACACGTTGGATCGTTTAAAAGCTAATTCATCCGTCTCGGGTTGTCCCGACAAAATACGAATGACACGGACGGGAAACTTTCTTATCTTGTTTCGGGAATGCAATTTAAACATCCGTTTCCGCATACATCCTTCGTGTCGCTAATAGCTTGTAAGGGATAATTGTCACACATGTTTCGTTGGCGACAGGGCAATTAGCGGGGCAACCGTGACGCCGACGTCGCGCCGTCGCCGCCCGCCCGTAGCGACAGACCAAAAGCTAACAGCTACCAAAAATTATAACCAAATCGTCACGTGAAATCCGATACTAGAAACACTTTTCCCGTTTGCATAAGTGACAACGACGTCAAAGCACTCGTAACTAATTGAAAGTGGCGCCTCACAAAATATTCTCCCGCTTTTTCATTTTGACTTCTGCCCTAATTTGAACAGCTCTGCAGTATTATCTAGCGAACTTTCGACCGCAAATAGTTTGACGATATGCGAAGTCATTCGTGGACCGTTGTTTGCTTGAAGTGATAAAACGGCGCCGGGCGGGTGCCGTTTGCTCACCAGATAGCCGAACAATCCGGCAAGATAACGAGGAGTGCTAAAAGCCTGTTATTAGATGACTAAAAACACACATTTTTAAAAAGTCGGTTAGCCGATTCCAGGCGCCGCCTTCGGCCCGCCCCGTCTCCCCTGACGTCACGCCACAAACTCGCCGTCGCTTTCGTTTTTGCGTGACTATTTCACATATTGGCGACTGTCGCCAGTTTTTTAGGAATGTGTAATTAGGGTTGTTTAAATTTGCTGTATTTATCTGATCAAACTCAAACAGCGATGACAGACTCTGGAATCTTGGTTTAAATTATGTTTTTCTGTGTGTTGGACAACGGTTCCGTACCCGTTGATGAATGTGCCACCTAGTTACGCTCTCAAATAATAGTCAGCGTAGTTGAAATTTGGTTTTTAATTCATCGGTAATTCGCAACAATGCGGCGGGCGGCGAGCAGCCGGGCCGGGGATAATGCGCAATGATACTCCGCCGGGCTTTGTTCGGGCCTCGTCCCGTTAGTCGAACAATTCAAGGATAATCCTACAAAGCTACCGATCTCTGTAATTGTAATGGACGCGAGAAAACTTTCGCGCCTCGCTGCAGTCAACATGAAGGACGCCGGACAAAGGCTCCGCTGCTGCGCCTAATTGCGGAGGGGGATTAGGACGAGCGCTGTTGTTGTTGGAAAACAAACAGCGGGGTGCGCGTAAAGCTGAAAGCCGCCATTACCCTACATGTGATCTAATAAATCGCATTATCGGTGCTGTATGACCTCGTTATTTCGACACCATTCTTCACATAAACATTTTAAGAATAGACCCTATTCAAATATCAAGGGTGCATGCAGGGGTCTATGGTAGTATTTTTTGTAATACATTGTGTTCTTTATCAGCAATAATAAAACAAAAAGACCTTACGGAAAATTTCTACTACCTGTGTTATCTATTGTTAAAAAAAGATAACGAGCAAGACATTTGGAATTCCAATTTTCTGATATATGGTCTAGTAACTAGAAAGCATCTCACCCGCCTTATCATTACAATGCGGATTTTTAAAAGAGAATAACTGTTCCCAATTCACGGGTTCTCGCACTTGCAAACGATACCTATCGATATTCGAACAATGCCAAAGTATGTAGCAAATGGGCCGTTTGAAAAACTCCAAATTAGTTGCTTTTGTTTTGTTAAGAGTGTTTGAACACAATGACCACTAGGGCTGGCGAGCGCCGACGCAGATTCTGTTGTTTTTTCTATGAACATCACCTCTGCGTAATAGCTATGGCGCCTAGCAGTAAAATGGGCATAAGTGCGAATAGTAGCGTGTTCTTGGAAATGGAATACGTTTTCTTCGAATACAAGGTGAGGTGTGATATAATTTATAAGGGTTCCCTATAGATCGATATCTCAAGTGAATATCATGTCTACTGGGAAGACAGTGCTTAAAAAAGGGAATCACTTTTAATTTTATAAGAGGAATATTGCATTCTGATCTATCAATCATAACGTGTAACGTCTTAATAAACATAAACTATTAACAAGATTATTATTGAAAAGAAAAAGTTATATTAGCTACATATGTAACTGGAAATAACATTGTGTAAGCAAACATTTTAATGCTATTAAATAGGAAGAAAAAATATGAAGATTTAGCATATAAATAGGGCCTCACAATTTTATGCAGCACGTTAAAAAATTGTTTAACAAAATAAATATCTTTTAAACCTCTAAATGATCTAACTTTTCTTGCCAACAACAAACATGTTGTTTAGTTATACATGTATTTGTAGCAGATATACTTGATTACATAAATTATAGCCAGCGTCTGACCACTAAGATAACACGATCATAGAACCAACCTGATAGGCGGTGACTGCGATGAACTCTGTCTCAGGGAAAGAGAATGAGGCGTGTGGAGCACCCCACGCAAGCGCGGCTGCATCCCGCGCTCGGACCACCAGCACCCGCGGCCGGTACTTATGCATTGATGTTAGCACCATCTACGACAAAAAAAGCTTCATTAATTAAAGACACAGCATATTCTCAATCGAAGGTTGCCTGGAAGAAATCTTTCTATGCGATATGGCCGCCAATAATACAGTTTTCGCTATTTACATTTTAGGTGCACCATAAAGTTTATCTGCCGCGTAATACCGCCATAGCATACCGGAACAGCGTAGCTCAAATGCACAAGAAAGGGATAGGCAGCAGTATCCCCGACGCGAAAACTTCACTCAGCAATTGCTTCTCCGCTTGCCCACACAAGTATGGTTAAAATTCCCACTTTATTGGGGAGGCCTGTGTGGAATTTCCTACATTGAGCTTCCAATGGCTGGTATGATAAATACAATATATTACCATTATAACATCATATTTTAACCTGTTACTGTGATCTAATCACTTGATCTATCTAAATTAATCTTAAACCTCTTTCAAGGTACCGGCAAAGCAGAATAGTAGCTCCCGTTGTATTAAGTGTTAAAGGAGGCTGAGAATCGCCAGGTAGCAATATAAGTATGCATCCAAAATAGTGTATTTCAAATCCACAGGGCGACAACACCATTGCGAAGCTATGATCTGCGATAATTGCAACCAGGCGACAATTTCATGTCTAATAATAATTAGACATCCATTGGTTGATATGATGATGACACTTTGTTAAGAGTAAGTTGAATACTGATTCCTGATATACAGAAAAATCACAGCCTAAAGGCATACCGCATCTGTTCCGGTACTCATTAATAAATTGATGTGGAACAATGTCGTGATTTTTTATTTACTGTGTACTATTTTATCCTACTTGAGAGGGATAGTTTACATCTTTATTTGTAGTCGCAATACTATCATGATCATATAAGTAAAGAATTTGTCAACAACGTCAAATCATTAATAAATAATTAATAATATTAATAATTAAGCTCGATGTAGAATAATTAATTTTTTCATCCAACTTCATAGTTGTTTAATTGGGACAACCCCAATAAATAGCACCCGATGGCGCAAATGGTAGTGATGCTCTCTTGTGCGCCCAAGGTCGTGGTTTCGATTCCTACACACGTCAAATATTTATAAGATGATATTTGTGTTTGTTCTGCATCTGGGTGTTAAATATATGTATTAAAGTAGTATATTACTGATTCCTCTGTTGTCTGGCATCCGTAACACAAGTGCTTTAGCGACCTACCACGGAGTCAGGTCAATGTATGAGATGTTGTGGGAATTTATTATTATTATTACATAGTTGACTGGACATCGTTTGTCAGATTGGCCGAGCTAAAATAGATTTTAACTGCACTCATATACTTGTGATACATCTCATTTTCCTGTTCCTGTCTTACAATTTGACTTTTGCCTGGCGCAGATGACGTTATGATCTTCAAATTTATTTTTGTTTTTCCATCAATTCACATCGAAAATATAATATTTAAATACATATTTCACGCCCAGACATTGAACTAACACGAATATTGATTATATGAATGTCTTGGGTGAGGTTCGAACCCACGATCCTAACCGCACAAGATAGTATCTTTCTAATTTAGGTAGTATGTTTGTTGACCTCTTGTAAAGCAATTATTAATTATTTTTAGGTTACAGATTTCACGCTAGGCAGACATTGTGGTAATCGCTGCCCATCCCTGCTCTATTGTTTAGTACCGTTTGCGTCATCCGCTCGGAGTTCATACTATACACATAAAAAATAAACTCCTTATTGAAATGTGCCATACAATTTCTCAACTAACTGACCCGATAGACGTTGCTATGTTTTAACTATAGGTAGGTATACCTATCTGTTTTGAAAATATATATAGATAGCGGCTATAAATTGAGAAGAAAACTATCCTATTTTACAATACAGAAAGTATATCGGCTTAGTGATTCACAAGTTAATTTCGAACAAACACAGTGACAAGATTTATTTTTTATATAAAGATAAAAAAAAGTCTTTTACTCGAAGGTATAAACCAACAGGCGTCCTAAATCCCTTTCTAAACCGATTAAAAAGTGTAATCCTTAAGTTTGTAAGGGTGGTATACACTGTCGACGTGTCGACATGTCGGCGCCTGTGCACAAGCACCCTTATCGCATGGCACTGCGCACTCGACGCTTTTACTGCTACCTGCCCACAAGTGCGGCCACTTCAAGTGTAAAGGGTTTACTGTTTTACCACTGTTTCAGTTTTTATGTCATACGCTTTATTAAGTACCCAACCATAAATAATAGATGTGTGTGGTTATTACCAAACCACTACAATTATAGTAGTCCAGAACATGTTTAATATGGTTAAATTATAACTATATGTTGTTGTTAATAAATAAACCGAGGTTTACGATGTTGTATATATGCGAATACATTACGACACGGATGATTGTCAAATCAATACTATTACCAAAGGCATTGAAGTACCACTAGAGTAGATCAGTACTTCTGAGGTAGGTAACGTAAAAGGTGACTAGAATATAGTCAATGTGGGTATATCCATCTCAAATAGTGTAGGACAATTGCCATAGGCCACGGATGGCAGCAGTATTACTGTCACAAGGATGCTCTGCGATTGCCACCAGGTTAAATAGCAAAAATCTTGGGAAGCAATCCAGTAGTGGACGTTATAGATCCGAGGTGATGATGATGATAAATAACCATGCCAAAGTTATTGCCTGGTTGTCACTCACTTACGGCTAGATAATTTTTATTGAATTTAGTATGTAAATTTTAACCCTACTAAAGGGCAAAGTTTGCACTTGGTCCGGGTTAAGTTGATGATCAATAGGTCCAGATAGTAGTGATCTTAACTTATGCATCAAGGGTCTTGGCTTCAATCCCCACCGTGGACAAATATATGTATTTAAGTATAATATGTGATTCCTCTAGTGTCTGACGTCAAGTCGCTTCAAGCGCTTTATTTCGGAGTCAGGGTATGTTATGTTGTGTCCATTTATTATTTACTATTATTATCCACATAAAAGGTTAAAGGCAGGTAGCGTTGATGTAGTGTTGGATATGTAGGTTATTTACCCATTTCCACCATAATAAAATAAAGATACAAATATGGTGAACCACAAACCAGGACAATTTACTAAAACATGTTCCAACAAAAAATCTACTTGAGCCAATGTTCCAACTGCAAAAAATGCCAGTCCGCAAACACGTGACAAGACGCGACCGCGTCTAGACGGAGCGAGCGGGCCGTCGCCAGTGCGCACTCCGCTTTACCGGCGCCGGCGCAATATTGTTCTATTAGTTAATGACTGCGGGCTATCTGTTAACTCGAAACATAATTAATGTTTAATCACTAACGGTAATTGCATGTTAATACTTTAAATCACTATAGCTGTTACTAAAAGATTGATTAGTCTAATTGAAACCTCATTATTGGAGATTTCTTGGTACATCTGTGTTATATTATAGTTATAGTTATATCACAATACACATATATTTGTTAACTGGAAATGTTGGAGGTAGAACTCTAACAAAGGACGCCTGCTTTGGTACCGGTAGAAATAAGTGAGAGTGACTCACTTATTTCTACCGCCAAATAGCAGTGTCCACATTGCCGTGTTCCGGTTTGAAGGGTGAGAGAGGCAGTGAAATTACTGGGTAACTGTGATGCGGTATCTTTTATTTACAAGGTTGGCTACATGCTAGTGATATTTTTTTGATGACTCAAGCATATTTAGGCTGCTGTCACGATTACTCTTACCGGACTGTGTGCTTGTTCGCTGATTTCTTATTATAAAAAAATGTTTTAAATCCGTTTGTACAATCTTCAATTGAGATTTAAACTGTTCTATCTCTCAAGTTGGATCAAGCTGTACACAGTTAGCAAAAATATTAAATTATTTTTATTAACATAAACGATTCATTAGTTTAAAAGTTCATTTTGGATAAACACCGTGACACGTAGGTATTTTTTATACATAAAGACCATTTTTACTTTATCTTTTAATTTTAGAAAGGGAAATTTATATAGTATCAGTTGTGGTCGTAGATGGCATTTAGCATTCTTGTAAAATTATAGCTTTTCTACTAAAATGTAATACAATTTTTTTAAAGTAAGTTTTTCTAACAAAATTAACAGTCATTCATGAAACCTTCCTCACGGCCTTTATAATAATCGTAAGCTTTATAGTCTAGAATATATGTCAAATGTTAAACTTTACTTTTCTCTTTTGAAT
Source organism: Heortia vitessoides (assembly GCA_020976665.1). Lineage (NCBI taxonomy): Eukaryota > Metazoa > Arthropoda > Insecta > Lepidoptera > Crambidae > Heortia > Heortia vitessoides. The sequence continues at coordinate 15,300,056 of JACJUM010003085.1, forward strand.
TTATACAAATAAAAAATAAAATCATAACCTAACACAAAAATATTTAAAATATTTAAATAATCACAACGCTTACGTCCACGATAAAGGTGCTTAATAGATCTTTTTAATGTTTTTTCACAACAAAAAGAGATTTGTCGTGGGAAAACGAAATTAACCTTGTTCCAGGACCACAAAAACCTACAAACTCTTTTTATACGCGCATATACAGAGATACCAATGAGATATGGAGTTTCTGATCTTGGCGAGTGTGACAGACGGATTGACAGACGGACAAAGACGCGCCGCGTTCGGAAGCTCGTACATCAACTTGATAAGTCTTCGATCAAACCCGATTGAAGTGTAGATTACTCTTTGGTATTTTACTTTTGTCTTCGGTATTTTACCTTTGTTTTTGGTCAACTTGTTTTAATAAATACTTTATCAAAATAACCTCTTACTCTAATGTAATACATAAATATAATTTCAGCTTTATTATATGATTTCTTTATTCATCAATTAATTTAGGTTTAATCGCTGTTTGGATATTCTTGTTTAGACTAAACTTTTTTTACAGTGTATGTGTAATTATTTATAAGTAATACAATTCTAATGTATAATTAAATATCAAATAATTGTTTAAATTATTAATTATTAAAAAATTTAAATTTATTATTTAATAAATTATTATTTAATTTATTTTCTTTTCTCTTAATAAAATAGTTATATATATTAAGCCAAAGTTGTCAGGAAGAGACCGATCTGAGCGATAAAGCCGCCAATTGTGTTAAATTTAGCCAATTTGTAAGTTTTTTTAATGAAATTTTTTATGTACAATATAGAGTAATTATCATTACGTTAGTTTAAACCTGTAACTAACTAAAGAAACATACAGACAATCATCAAGTAAACAACACAACAGAATTCCATATTAAAGTAGCTTTAACAAACAGCTCTGTACAAAAGACTTCAACGAGCCCCAAAACCATATACCCTTTTTCATCCGTTTATTTTTTTACTGTTACATGTGTCTCTGATTTTATCAGTTACAATTAGCGGTAGAAAACTTCCTCTGCGTGACAAAGATCATGTAAGGTGATACAAGGGTTGCACAAGGGTAGGTAGGAGGTAGACACTAAACGTTTCCGCAAATGTGGATACAAACACAGGTTGGGTGGTTTTAGATTCCCATGATGATAATATTTTTTATTCCACTCTTTTTGTTGGTCTAAAAATGTATTGTTAGCCTGTAATAATAAGTTGCAGTTACAATAAAATCTTTATTGTATTCATTCTCTAACTATAGTATTCATTCCTTGAAACAATTATTTGAAGTAATGGTTTCAAGTAATGGATACTAAAATATCTTTAGTCACAACCACTATTAGCTAAGTGTAATCCTTTCACTATAATTGCCTTTTATTTCAATAGCGTTCTAATCCGTTTTGTAATTAGTCTCGATTTTTCCACACAAAGAGGCAGTGGCGAACAAAACACGGACATAAAGGGTGTTGCCAGTATCGGTTTGTATAGGTATTTTTTTTATCGCAGGTGTGTAATCCTGAAGTGGGCAACAGTTGGTGTATAGTTTTCCGTGCGAATCCAAAGCTGACGGTATCCCAGTAGCTGGCTCTCATTGTCGGCCAAAACCAAAGCCACCGCCTGGCGCGCTCGCGCCTTCTCCTCCGCTCAAGCACAAAGTGCAACCAACCGTTTTTATTTTTTCCCAACCTCCCCTTTACCCGTCATAATAACGCATGTTACTTCAATGTGCTTGATGGCCAGAGTTTGTTTTGATAGATAAACGATCACAGGTGCTGTGTTCCGAACCGAGCGAAGACATTACCGAGATCGATTGAGATGGACAAGTTTAATTTTATGCAAGTGTGAGGGTTCAGTTTAATATATCGCCGTTTCTCAAACGATGTCATCATATTAGCCATTGGAAATCCACTGCTGGACTTAAGCCTCTCCAAGAAAGGAGGAATTTTGTCAATAATTGCAGTGTTGCGCAAGCGTGTTGGCAATCGCAGAGCTCAGCTTTCATGACGGGGTTGCTGCTGCCTATCTCCGCCCTGTGCATTTAAACACACTGTTGCGGATGGATATACTGCCACCTGTTGGTTCTGGTACTTTAGTCGCCTCTTACGACACCTGGTGCAGAGGGCGGTACTATTCTAGCCTGCCGTTACCTCACGGCTCAAACGATATGCGTTATAAAAATGTTAATATATAATTATTATTCATAAAATGCAAATGACCTTTTACTTTAGAAATTAATATGGAAAAGCTTTCTCAGCAGACGTAAACTGGTGAGCGTATAACGAATAAAATGTTACAAAACTTTGTTTGACATCCAAAGTGAATTCCTCAAAGGTGAGAACAAACATGGAGCTGTCATTTTTACGAGTTTTGTATGAGTTCTTCGGGTTTCTACAAATATGTGTGTGTGCATATAAAGCCTAGAGCAGGCTATCACTCACCAAGGCGTCAACCGCTTTATGCAAACAACACCGGGTATAAAGCAGTACAGTTAGTTCCCGCTTCGCAGCCTACACACAATGCCTTTCAGCGTATTTGTTCCAGTGACGAAATACTTATAGACTTCTTTGTACGTCGAGTCTCCTGCGGCGCATATTAAAAAACGCCACCCGTATTCAACTCTAACCCTTAAACCTCGGTATCAAAGTCGGATTTCGCTTATACACCCGCATTGTAACTATCTTTTTTATGCTAAGCATTACAAGACGGAGACACGCATAAGAGTATTCGACTGTAAGTCAACAGGATAGAGTTTGATTTCGCTAGTAAATAACGCTCTCCTTTTTGTGGGGAAGTCGTTGTTTGGTAGGCGTTTCCATCGAAAGTATGTAGGTAGTGTTCGACATAGTCACGACTCGCTTGTCTCAAAAATCGAAGGTTGTTCATATGAATTATAATGGAACATATACTCTAATAACATTTATGTCTCTGCTTTAATAAAATACGATTTGATGAAATTGTTTGTCCATGATTTCATAAAGCGGAGAACCACGTTTGATTATACAACGTATTTATCAATTGAAATATATAATGTATAAGAATAGTATAACATACTGATTATCGAGTCTCATGTTAAGCTTAATTATACTCAAATACTATAAAAGATATACAACTAAACTCATATATTTTTTGTCAGTTACACTCACGAAGCCAATGAATATAAATTATCGTTAATGAAATAAAACTACATAGCCTCGAATTAAACTCGACGCCTTTTGCTACCCGTGCAAATTCATAAACCTACATTTCGCTAACTAGGCCGTCCGAATTCTACTTTACAATCTCATTATTGTTATCAGAAGTATTTTCGAACAATGTACTGGTATATTATTTTTTATTATCACACTTTTTAGTAATGAGTCAGGCTCAAAACAATGAAACTTGACGATAACCTTTAGATTATCTATGCTATTTGCATTTACTTACACCTAAATTCTTAGACACTTAAATTCTTATATTGTCAAAATACTCAATAATAGGAGCCTAACTACACATAATACTTATTAAAAAAAATGAATTGATTACTTGTATCGTCTTAAAACGTTAAAATATCACAACTGACTAAAAGTTAGCGTCATATGTTTTAAAAACAATAGACGATTAATTATGTTTCCTATAGATAAAAAAAGAATATTTTTTCAACCGAAATGACAAGAACGTTTAAAATGTTCAAATTCCCTTTACCTGCCGAAACATAATCATGTCAAATATCAATCGTGCCTATTTTACAATTTACAATATTTATAAACTTGTTGTTTACTCCCCTGGGTAAACTTTTTTTCTTAGGAAAAAATACAGATGGTTGTACAGTACACACAAAAACAAATCAACCTACCTAAAGCTGTCAAACTTTCGCAATCGATATTAATTTATAACTGCGAGTCATTGAGTTCAAAATAGACTGTAAAAATTTGATAGGTTTGGATAGGTTGATCTGTTGCCAACTGTACACACAAATTTTACAACTGTAACATTTGTGTGTTTAATAATTGTGGAAAATATAGAAAGTTAAAAATAGTTTCATGTACGAATATTGGATGTGACTTATGGACAATAATGGTGGGTATTGATTACATTTCTTAATTTTAAACCAAAATTCATCGGATATCACTATCATCATGGCAGTAGTAGAACGACCACTGCAGGACATAGACCTTCCCTTGAATTAAGGAAATTTGGTCAACGTTGCCGCACAGTTCAGGGGTGGTGGCAATAACAAAGCAAAGCTTCCCTAGCAGAATGTCACTACCAATTACAGCCCTTTGGCATTTTATCGATGCTGCTTTGGGTGGGTCTACTACCATCTGTCGGTGTAGGAACCTCACTTGCCTCTTACGACACCTAGGTACTATTCTACCGGTACCCCATGGTGAATATAACTAGCTCGTCTCCAAACTTGTAACTTGTAGATATTAGGTTACATTACCCAGTAACTTATCTGCTCTACAACGGAATAGAGTTATTTGAACATTAAGCATAGTGGCAGATATATGAGATTGAGGACCTTTGTCGGTGGTGTAGATTTTATAGAAGACAAAATCACTTACATGTCCTTGCGCATCCATGGTATTATTCGTTAGCTTGAGTTTGCTAAATGACACTGGGTTAGCGGTCCAATGGTGTCCAGGCGCCGGGGAATCAGGATGCAGCATAAGGCGACGGGGAGACTGAGGCTCCGCTCCACCAGCCGCTGCCCAAGCGCCGCCCGCCCAGCGCCAGCGTCGCCGCCCTACTAGGGACAGCTCGAGGAGCACGCAGTATTCCTCCCGAGGATCGAGCCCGGCGAAAGATACACGAAGTGAGGGAAACATACGTCTGGAAAGAAGCACTTGGTTAGTGAAATTGTAAGATACCTAATTACTTCGCCTATTTAGTTAATTCAGTAAATAAATTATAAACGATAGCCGAAAATAAAATGTAAAAGTTAAATTAAAATAAAAAAAACCCCATAAAGAAGTTTAATAAAATTAAAGGCTTTTGTAGTTTCTACAATTGAACATACAAAATTATAAAATTGAACATACAACATTCATAATGACATAAAATTGCTTAAATTAGTCAAAAGGGATTCTCTAAAATTAGACTAAAAAATTTCAAGGCGATACATATTACAAAAAATGTTTTCTAAATTTCTTCTGTTGAATTTATGATTTTTTACCATCGTTCTCTGCCTGTATCAAATGTCAAAAGAACATAAATAAGGTTTTAAATGAAAAATAGCCTGACCAGCTACTCCAAGATAGTCACAGCGAGCGGACAATTATTTAATTCAACTCTTTTCCATTGACCGATTAGGCACGTCGGCCTAAACACGTTTTACCAGATTCGAATACCATACCAAACATATCAGACAAACGCCGAAAATAGAAACAAAGAAGGCGATAATAAAATTACTGCTCCCACAACGTGTGATGTCCAGCAACAACACAATAGAAGGTTTTTTGTCATTCAGATTACTGCCTTACTGTGACGTGGTACGGCACATTCACTACCGGTCATACTAGGTAACATAATAGTATTGTGTAGCAAGCGTATCCTTTTAAGATTTATCGTGATTGTAAAAGCGGGCGATAGAGTAAGTGTTAGGAAAGAGAAGCTTTTGGCACCCGTGCGCCGGCGATAGCGCCGGGGAGGAGATACCCCGGCGCCATGTTATTGCCGGCCACCGGCAGATTGCCCCCGTAAATGCCGATCGTTCCGATGAGACGGGATCCATCATTTATACTGTAAATCTGTCAATGGTGTGTTGTGACGAAGTTTGTACAGGGCTGACAGCATTGTCCAGAAAAAAAATGTTTTTACAGTTGAAGATGAAGGTTCGCTTTAATGTTAGATTAGACTTTTTTTCTACAGCATACATTGTTTAAATGGCAATGCAAATTTAAGCATATGTTAATACTCACATCAGTTGTGGTCGATAGTTTGGTCTAAGATTAAAGAAACCCAGCTCCATTTAGGTACGGTACTGGGTTCCTAATACATTATGTGTATATCTTTTAATAATTAGCATAACTCTATTAAAAATTCTATTTAAAAATTGCGAATTCGAATTGCGCAATTCAGAGCCTGAGGTTTTTAGAACGAGTGAAGTAACTCGATGCATGCGTCAATTGCACCGAGTTCTTCAATAGCATTATCAATACTTTTAGTGTAATGTACCTATTCTCTACTGATACTCCTCGGAACATGCGTAATCTTCAGGTCAGGCTCCGCCGGCGACTGCGTCGATCCGTCATAACATCGTTATCAGCACCGAGCCTCGGTAATGGCCGATAGCGCCGGCCCAATTAACAACTAACTGAATTAGCCTGCGCGCCTTTACGACCACCGCTACCGCCTTACGTGCTCGCGGTACCGACAGAAAAATAACCAAATCCACGGTACCAACCGACACATAACCTTTTTCCTTCTATATCCTAATATTATAAACGCGTAAATGTTATAGAGGTTTTAGTTAGGTTACTCTTTCACGCAGAAACTGACTTCTGACTGGCTTTTAATGAAACCTCATAAATGTTTCTTAATTAAGATAATATATTTTTTATAATATAATTAAATGGCGGTAGTGGAAACTAAGTAGTAATTAAATAAAACAATAAACTGGGTTTATCAATCAACGTAGAGGTATGCCTGAGTCAAGAGCTATAAAGTTTTAGAGTAAATACTCTATGACGTTAGTGAGTTAGAAATATTATGAAATCCAAGGCTGTCGTGCATCGGTTAAATCGGCTTAATGCATTAAAATCAAATCTTCAAAAATCTATTTCTTTCCTGTAGAACATTTGATAAAAATAAAGTATGGGTAGTCAGTAACTACGCAATTATTATAATTAGTCCATACGGTCTAATAATAAAACTTAAAGGAAATTCGTAGTGGTTTATGAAAAAAGTCAACAAGAAAGCGTCGCCATTTAAAAATACACTACCTATGTCTTATATGAGCAACATAGATGTACATACTTAATTACAACAAAACTCAGGACTGCGTATGTTTTGTTAAAAAATAGATATGAATACACACAATAACGAATATTCTTAAAAGAATCACGTCCTTTCGGAATGTACTTGTGCTATTCGGACTTCGTTGTTATGAATTTTAAAATAAACTTTATTATATATTATTATGATAATAATATTGTCGTACACATAACAAACAAATCGGGATGCATTAAGGTTGCTTTAAATACATAGCGTATCTGTTGACGGTACCCATGACAAATCCGTCCACTCAGCTACCGTGCGCCGCGCTATCACCGGCCACTTATCGCGCCTTTGAAACGCCGACACTGACGCCGCGAATGCGTAAATATACGCGAACCACCGCGAGACAAGCTTTATCTAAATGGCGTTTTTTACTACTAGAATTTAATGTGAATCGATTTAAGACTCGGTGCCCAATCGTGAGACGCTCTCCGTGATACGGTAACGACGTCTTGGATTGCTATTATAAATAAAACTCAGGTTGTAAAAGTAATGTATGTTGAGGCTGCTTTACATTCGCCGTGAGTGCATTACCAAATTTTACTCTTTAAATGTACATTTTCGAGTGACAAATGCATTGATTAATAAACGATCAGTAAATAAAACATGATCTGTTTAAAGGCAAATGAGCGTCGTAAAGCCGGCCATAAAAAACCCCAGAGCTTCGGCCGTGGGACAATAGGACCACCAGAATCGAGTGGAGTAGACTTTAGAGTGGGCCATAAATCGGTAACAGTAACAACTCGCCAATTCCCGCACGGGGGCGCGAGCTCGCCCGCCACATCCGCTCTCACATCCGCACTCGAATTTCTGTCTGTGTCCGCGGGCATCGAGCCGCCTTTTTTCTGCTAAACGTTCCGCGCGAACTCACCGCCACTTGAATTGTGAATTATGCCTAATAAAAAACTTTTCGGTTCCTTCGATTAAACGGTTATTCGTTAATTAACTTTTATCTCGCCGTTTGAAACGTGCTTTCACAAAATGGATATTTTAAAGTTAGGGACCAAGTTGAGTTCTTACATTTTATTTTTGTTGCGTGTTGATTAACTGAGGGGAGTTAAGTTTAAACAGACGTAAAGTTGTTACTCATCGCTGGGTAATGTGCGGCCGCCGGCGCGTCACTAACCTACCCCTCTGGAGCGCCAGTTATCTTTACAGCTAATTTCATGGCATTTTTATCGTCAAGTTGGATGTTAGGTGGACGTTAACGCGACAGTATCGCCGTTGTGTTACCAGCATCTGTTCCTCGGTCGCGCAGTAACTCGTATGATAAACAATGTAAGCAATTATTTAGGCTCTCGAGATCCGAAATCCGTGGGGATTGTGAGCTCACTCATTAGCGTGGAGTCGAGAGGTCCGGCCGGTTTTTTCGGCTCCAGATGTGGTTTGGGTAAACACTCCTACTCTATTGTGTGGTGGGTAAAAAATTGGACACCTGGAAGTGTCAAAATGTTCACTCGGACTGAGAGAGCGGACCGTGTGAATCAATCCCTTTGAAAACGAATCGTACGCTCATCACGTTGCAATTCCACTATACATCGCATATTCATTACGCATAATCGATATTGTCATTAGAAGTCTTTGTGTAAGACCGCATTAGTAGTTCCATATAACTGGAAGAGTTAGCAATTTGCCGCTTTAATTACATGCTACAATTAACGCATTGAATCATAATGTGGGCGTCAATTACAATAGGGGTATTCACTGTAATTGTGCAATAAAAATTCGCTCACATCAATCCGTGATGAGCTGACGTGTTTTTGTGTCGAGCTTGGTCCTAATGGGGGCTCATCATGCGAGAGTGACACAATGGCTGTGATCCGACCCCTGCCCGCGACATTGTTGCGCAAACGCATAACGATGCCGGAATCAAGCGTCGCCGCGACACAATATTGTTTAAGTGGGCCGTTGACAGCTCTTGTGCCATGAATCAACCTATTACGTCTTGTCATTAGAAATCCTGTAGCGAAATAGAAACTTTGGAGATCTTTGTCAAAAGCTATCTTTGTTTATTTGTCGACTAACAGATTTAATTTTCAGGATTTCGACCCGGATTAAAATATTCCAACAAATTCATGTCCAGCAAAGACTACCGCTAAGAAAGCTGTGCGCTCTGCGATTGCCTACACACTTGCCCAGCGCGGCAAATATCTGGGAAAATTCTCCCTTTTATGGGGAGGCCTATGCTCAGTAGTGGACTACCAATAGCTAATATGATGAAATACTACTAATATCCCAATATACTTTCCTTGCTTCCACAATATTAAAGAATCTATATATATATATATATGTATATAGGAACGCTGGCTAAAAATAAACCTTTTCTAAAAATTTCCTCCATTCAATTAGTGCAACCTTCGAGGATTCTCTTTACCACATTCCAAATCACTTAAGTAGTTCAATCCATTTTTTTCAGTAAATAATCTAATACATAAATAGTATATAAATCGGTACCTATTGATACTACTAAGTAACGATTTCAAGTGTACAATTTTATTCACCCTTCCGATATCGTAAGTAACTTTAAACAAGTTAACGTATGGCATCTTGTGCAAACGATAAAAAAAAGCAAAGTACATTATTAGAAATTAACAAACCCTTCACTCCATATGCTCGCCCCCGCAAACTAAACAAACATTCATAAAGAAATATGTTTGTAACAAAACAAATAAACCAATTTCGAGAGGCACAAAAAAGGCCCAGCGTCGTCGGGATGCAGTGGTATTAGCATATAGATGACGCCCTATCTGTCCTCTTTTGTTTAAAATCAGCGACTGCACAGTCAATCATAACGATTGACAAAAACTTTTATTTGTGAGCCGAGTTTTTGCACTGCGACTGCAGGTGGCAAACACTGGTGGAAAAAAAACACCTCTAAATTTCCGATGTTAATATCAGTAAAGGTGCAAGACAAAAAACTGATGTGACCTTCATGGGGTGAGGTGTATTTATTATTGTGTGTTATGTGCTGCCAACAATCTGCCGCGGTATTATATTAATTATATTTAAGCCGGTATTTCCTTTGACTAAAGTATGAAACTTCACTAGAGCCATTTCTATATGGAAAAGATCGAGGTATGACATAGTGAAAGTATTGTGGATTAACCGGTGCATCCATTTGGATCTAATTCGGCATGTGGATATAATCTACATAATTATAGCAGCACGGAGGTTTAATTTTAGAACTGCAATCACTCCTATGGGACATGACATAAAATCTACGCGGACGGTATCGCGCCAAGACTAGTTTTGACATTAACGACACTTCTCCGTCAAATTTACGAGGGAAGTAGACGCGGTACACAAACAAAAGTGTAAGGCTGTTAAAGTGAAAGGTCCGCAAAAAAAGTCACACAAAGTCATCAAACACAGAAGTACCCTTTGGCAACCACCGCTTTTCATCCGAAAGGGTTTGCATTTCGCATAAATCAGCTCTAGCGATGATAGGTACGGTTGTGCAGCTCGCACGGGGCGGGGCGCCGCTGGCGCGACAAAGCTCGCCGGCGGCGCGTAGGGCGACCTGGGTAGGGCTGCCGCTTCTCCGGTCCAAATAAGCAATAACAATGTAGAATTTGCATCTTTCAGTTTAATAAACATCTAGGTCTTAGCGATAGCTTCCTAATAACCCAATAATAATAATAATTTCGCACAACATCTCATAATTTGACTCTGACTCCGAGACAAGTCGATAAAGCACTTGTGTTATGGACGTCAGACAAAAGAGAAATCACAAATATACGTGTATTTAACATCCCGACTTAGAACAAACACAAATTTCATCGCATGAATCTAAGTCCTTGGTTATCGAACCCACGACCTTTGGCGCACAACCATCTGCGCCATCGGGCCCATCGAAAAGTACACAACATGAAGTCGACGTAATTGCTTCAGTTTTAATTCGCAATTTCCTCAATGTTCTATACCTTACAATTTAATATTAAAATAACCAAAGAGTGGAGTTACTTAGTCCAAGGTTTAATAAAAACCTTTTAATTATTGGTATAATATTATAATTATATCTACTATTGAAAAAGCTTGGAATTATACATATTTATAATAGTGAATGGAAGGGCATAGGACGAAAACATCTTAACCAGGGACAAGAGGTATTAAAGAAAGATAAGGTCAGAAGTATCAAGAGTAAACGAGCGTGTATGATATGTGTCTCTGCCTACCCCCATGGAACACAGCCGTGATGTATGTATGTATGTTTTATTTATTCATTTTTAATCTATCTCCATTGTGATCTTCTATAATTTAGTAATCAGAATAACTCTCCTAAACTCATTTACTACTATCTTCAATAAGATTGCGATAGCTTTATTAAAGAGCAACGACGGGATAACAATTGATTATATTTGGTAATGTGAGTCATCCTTGGCACAAGCTTTCTGGTAAGCAGGACATGTTTATGCGATCGGTGCCACCAAATTTACAACTCTCACTTGCCAGTTGCGGAAATTGGAAATTCTTAATTACCTGTCGGCCCCTTAAAGTGGACCGTTCGATGCGACACGAAAACGATCTTGATTACTTGGATTGCGTATCATGTTAACGATGGCCGCGGCGCATCCATTAACGAAACGAATATACTTTTAAACAAATTAAAAATGGACGTTTCTTTCCAAAGGACAAACGTTTATGAATACATGTATCAAATAAAAACATGGAATCGATATTTAAATACTTTTAGTTATTATATTGTTTATGTCACTAGCTAATTTTAAATCTTTTATATTATCTACTTAACAGGATATTGCACTTATATATATTTATGTAATAAGAAGTGACTTCCCTCGCCTGGAAAGTTATGTTTTTGGAGATTCCGAAAATCTTGAATTTATTAATTGATTTAATATTTTCAACATATTTATAGCTTATATCAAAACCATAATATCAATAATAGATAGCTTAAAAATATTAAAGCTATCTACTATTGATATAATGTTCGCAATTATAAATAAAAGCCTAACAATGTGGCGTCTATCTACAAGCTTAGTACTAATTTCGGGTGTGCAACTATCGAAAAATACAGAAAGCAGACAGAATTAATTTACTAGATAAAGCTTAAAAAACATTATCTTCCCTATCACCAATCTTGAGTTAAATCGTAACCGCAGATCCATATCTGCGAACTTACCTCACGCATCCCCCACTAACTCGTAATCAAAACAAAAAGTCAACCGTTGCGAATTGCACAAAGGAGTCGGTGACGTAAAAAGTTTTTAATTTCCAAACTTACCGGCGCGGCGCCGGCGGCCGGCCGTAAATCGGCGGCGGACGTCACCGGCCGACAGTGCGCGGCGGCAACAAAGTGAACGGTGATCGGGAGATACTTTATTACATCGTACCTTTTGCAAAACAGTAGGATCATACCGTTAAACAAATGACAATCGCAAACGGATATCCTGCGCAAGTGGATCGCCTAAGAGAATGACGTAAAAACACTCATCACTTATTTAATAAAAACTCGCAGCGCTCCGCTTGTATATTAGATTTTCATAAATGTTAGATTTCCTAATTAAAATTTTACAATATAAATAAAATTAATGTTTTTGTACGTTTATTAAAAAAAACTCAAAAGCCACCAAATTAATAAAAAAATTATTTCATTAATCGAAAGTTACACTATTAGGAAATGATATAGCTACATTATATCTGCACATTCTCACAGGAATGCGAATTTTGTTGCCGTATGTAACATGTCCTCAAATCCTCGAGCAAATTCGGAGTCCCCTTAGCGGTCGGCGCGTTGTGTACTGCTCATTGGACGGCCTGTTACACGCCTTTTGGCTTTCGCCGTCTTGAGATATCGATACACTAGCCATATCGATGCACCGGCGATAGAGATACACCGCCGATAGCGATACACCGCCGATAGCGATACACTGACAACATGCGACATTGCGATACGAGTTTGTGTCCAGAACACATTTGCATGCAATTTGGCTATATCTTAATGTTTTGAGTGTGGTAAATGTCTGTAATGTTTTCATCTTACATTATTTGTAGTGTAATCAGTAGTTAATGTATACGTAATGTGTAATCATAATCTATATATTAATAGGTGAAGCGAAAAATGTTAACTTTAACTATACGAAAACCGTTAGTTTGCTTAGCTAAAGTTAATGTGGATAAAATTAAACTTTCATATATTTCAACAGATAAATATAATAAATAAAACTACTTCTTTTATACAACGTGCATTAAAAATAATAAATGTGAAAATAACCATTAGGTACTGTTTTTATGACACATTGTCATGCTAAATGAAGTCATTATTTGTCTAATCTGTCTAAAATAATCAAACATTAATTGTCAATTGACTGTCAATTCAAAAGAATGTCATTATTATTTGGATGACACATATTCATACTGAGTGAAGTTTTTAATTGTTTAATATGTTCAAAAAACGATTAAAGCGGTTTTAAATAATAAATAATAGTCGAATTCAGATTACCGGCGTCCAATGCAGCTAAAATATTCCAATATTCGGACAATTTTTAAATATCAAGACACCTACTTACTGTAGTTAAGTGTAGAGAAAGCAGTCTTAAACATTATCTGACCAGTATTGAGTTAAGGATTTCTCTAACTAAGCTAACCCTTCTCCACACCACAGATAAAATAGAAAATTATCTTTAAATGTAATTAGATATTATGATCAATGAACGTAAAAAAGATCGCAGTTACTCGCCGATAAAAATTAACTAATTAATGTTACCTTGTATCAGACCATTCTGCTACACCTCCGAACCTTTTTGCAAGATAAAAAAGGTTATCTAAAACAAATCTTTGCCGAAACGCAGTGTTAATAGTGGTGGAGGCGAGCGGTGGCTGTCCCCGCATAAATCACCCCGTTTTATGAAGCTCCCATTTTTTAACAGTCCTAATGAAATGCGGGCGCAGTATGGGACCACCAGTGACATCAAACCCACTGCTTACCGACGGTTTCTAATTATAATCCTGTCAAAGCCGCGACATAACCAAAGAATTGATGATCACCTCAACTGCGGTGATTTTATCTTGAATAGTAGCGATCGTGAAGATAGTAGCTGTTTAATTTTAATATATCATATTTTTATTTGTTCGGGCGCCATCGCGACGGGCCCATAAAAGGGAAGTCGGCCATCCTGCTTTGTAACAGCGTCTTCCATATTGACATGCTGTGATTTTTTCCCAATAGAATAACGGTCGTAAACATTAGTTTAATTGGTGGTATGGGTTAATAACAGTACCTGTGCTTTTTATATATCCAAAATTAATATAAGTGTACATTCAATTCGGACAATAACATAGGCCTGTAAACGCACTGAAGAATGAAAAAAGAAACGCAAAACCAGACTCGCTTCATTAAACATCCGACCAATTATTTATTTATCATTCTTCCAGTAGCCGCTTTCATTCATCACACATTGTGGAATCGTAAAACAAGGCGAACAACATTTGTAAATTGCGAACTAACTGCGAACAAGCAACAATCAATCAAGCACAGGATCTGCGCTCTTCCTAGCGTGATGCCGCGATACCTAGAACCTGGATCGGGCTTGGGGAGAGCCAAATACGGTCTTACGGCTTAGGATTAAGACTGAAGATGGTGTGGGGGGTGGGGAGAAATGAATGGCGCCAGTATTTTAGGAAGCCGTTCGAAGAAGCGAGATGGTGAGTACGGCGAATCAAAAGTCGCGCACGCAGCGGCGGCGCCGACAAAGGGCTCCGCACGCGAACGCCCGAGTCACAATTAAGCCAGTGTGTGTTAATTGATATTAATACAGTATGTGTGGCGTAAGACCTGACCGGGCCGCGGTGCGACTGGCTGGGACTATTCGACAAGTTATCATGCCATGCTTACAACATATTACAATTTTTTACTTTAATATGGTTTTTCATGTTTTTCACATTATACATTATATTCGGACTAATATTATTAATATTGAAGTATATCTGCCATTCTATTTGTGGCGCTTTCACGGCTTAACATTTGTACTTTCACCCTAGGTAAAAACATTGGCTAGTTTTGATCATAGAAAAATTCTTGCAGGGCCCAAGTTATCCAGAGCAGTTAGGATTGATATCTATTTCAAATACATATATTTTTTCATTGTACTCTATGTGTACTCAATGGCTTTGTTATATTCTTATTTTGTATTGTTCTTATCGGTGCACCCACAAACATCCACCTGACATAAGGAGTAAAATTATGGTCGTGAATCAACCGCTCCCGCTTCCCGCAGGGCCACCGCCGATTACGATGAATCGCGCCAAGGATGTTGCGCGACGTGGCGCGTCAAAAGCGCCGCGCCGTCACCGCGCAATTAGTGGGCGTTGCGACATCAACCTCGTACTATTGACATTGAGCGCTGTTACAGATCAGGGATGACAACATCGATACATGCAGGAAATAGTAGCCAATTAAGATTTAACTACTCCTTTTAAAACCTATTTATTTGATTAATTGTGACGCAATCCAAGAACCTTTTATGCTATTTGCCCAAAAAACTACGCAATAATATAATATAACATTGTGAGGCTTTAAGATAATTCCGGACCGTACGAATACAATTCTGAATTGTCATTGTACTTAATGTCAAGTCATAATGATTTGCTGGTGACTTCGCATTCGTGAAGAATTACGAGAGTAAAGTTATCAATGTGTAGCCGTTATAATTCTTGAATATTTTCACTAATAACCAATTATCTAATTCTTAGCGCTTCCTAAATTTACAGAGAAAAGTGGAAAAGCCCAATACTGGCAACCCTGTCATATACTTCCCAGAACCGCCAGGCGTCACTCGCTAATTCTCAACTGTGTCCCGTTGATGAGAGGCGTTGTGACGGCTATCATCGTGTGTGTTTTACTACACTTGACAACTCTGGTCGGCTTCTTCAAAGCACTATTGTGGGCTGATGTGACATTAACACGAGCATTTTATGTCACCAGATACAAACAACTCGCGCTCGTTTCTAACCGACACTGAGTTTTCCGCTGTTCATTAACTTCATTCTATTTGGCATGTACACAAAGCAATAGACGGACTTACACAGATCTCATATAAAAACTTTGTAATCGAAATTTGTATTTAAATGCAAGCCATTGCGTTCGAAATTAAATGTACAGATTTGTGCTGTTTGATTTGTTGCTTTGTGTACTAGGTTTTCTTCTGCTGTTATGTACTCAATCTTTTTAAAGCCAATAAATTCAACAATTAATCTATGACTCACAATCATTTATATATATTTATATTATATTACTCTTTAACCTTGGCTACATTGCGCATAAATGCACGGCTAGAAGAAAATGCAGCTAGAAGGAAACTCAAGATACCGTAAATCCTATAGGATAAGCTGGTAGGTACGCATAAAACTTACTGATGCCACTAGAAATTACTGATACATGAAATTGCTAATATCTTTTCATCATCAACTAGCTTTCGGTCCGCGGCATCGTTTGCGTAGATTTCATTTTATCGCGTCCAGCCTTATTTAAATGAGCCTATATCCTTTCCATGAAAGCATCTTAAACAGATAGACATGCTTTGACATTTATAATGTCTGTTGTGTTCACCCAGTGTATGGTTTCGGATGTAAAAAACATTGCAAGACTCATACGTTGCTGTAAAGCTTCATTTGTTAACTGCGTGTTCGAATGTACTATATTACATACTATCTTAAAACCTAATAACCGATTCATCACGCGTCCCAAGCATTCAGCGTTTAGCGGTGGGTAGTGGGCGACAGTTTATGGCAACAGCTCCTATGGCAGGGTCGTATCTGGTCCGGTAGCGGCGATACGAATCGCGCACGATGCGATCGTATCTCTCACGAGCTGCGCCTGCGCTGGGTGGCTACGCTCGGTTTACGGTGACACGTTGTCACACTGATTTTGTCTCCCGTTTTCCTTTTTTGGAACTGGCGTTCTAACTCTTTCTTTATCACGAATTTGGATGGTCCTATGATAAGTGTTATTGCTTTTGACTGAAAATTTAACCTTCGTAAGAATGAAAAAAGAATTCGAAATATATATATATATATAATATCATACCAGCCACCAAAAGTCTACTGTTGAACATAGGCCTCCCCACGAAAGACCTTCTTTCTTGGGATGTTGCCCAAAATTGCTGCGCTTGGCAAGCTCGCAAGCAAGGGGAAGCTGCTGCCTATCCCCGACCTGTACATTTGAGCTGACTTTTTTACATGGATATTTTTGACTTGCAACACCTGGTACAGAGGGTACATTAGTTTTCATATATATATAGATATAATATGTATATAATTTGACAAGCAAGCCCATGCTACGTGAAAGGGTCACCACAGCCGCTTTCATCATTAGCGAGTTATCAACTTTGTGAAATATAAATATTATGTTAAATTATCCAGTAATTTCACTACCTCTCAACTCTAAACCGGAACAAGTAGAAATAGGTCTAACGCTAAACTGTACGGGGTCTACCTCTTTCTGAAAATTTATAAATTACTTTTACGGATATTTTGGTGATATTATTTCAATCCAATTGTGGAAGGTTAATTCGTTTTTGTACTCTTATATTATACTGTAATCTCTGTTACTATCCCTAGGATCATGCTATTTGTATTCACCAAACATATTTTTATGATGTTAAAGAGTTGAAGAATCCGAGCAGCGATCAGGGCCCAGATGGCGCCAGCAGCGCATTTACATGGCATTGTAACGAGAACACGACAGATTTTATCGGGCCAGCCCTCCGAGCCGGGACGCGGTCCTCGCAGCCGACCCCACTGATGTTTTAATTTATTTATTTAACTCAATTGCTCATCGATCTTACATGGAAACGAACAGTGAAACAAAGGGTTTAATCGACATTTAAATGTAAGCAGGCAAATTGTATTTTACTTGCTGTTAAGAAGCTTTGGAATTTCAATACTTAGTAGCTTATTTGATGCATATAGGTAACATTTTTAATTGATTCAAATTACGAGGTTTTGTATCAAAGAACCAGTCAACGTATGAACCACAACGTACGTAAGGTATAGAAAAAGTAGAATTAAATGGAAGGATATGTACTGACTCCTTACAAATATTCTTTATCTTTATCACGAATTTTATTTAGCCCGGCTTGTTAAGCTACTGCTTTTGGCTGAAAATATTACGTTCTGAATATACTACAGAATGTTTCCTTAAATTTTAGGCGATAGGTCAACAAACAAACACACAGTCCGTGATAATAAGCGCGTCACTGCAGCCTATAGACGATCGTAATATCACAAAGTATCACTAACGCGTTGCCAATCTTAAGACTTGAGGATGTTATGCCACATTACCCAGTGAATTCATTGCCCCTCTCACCTTTCAGACCGTAACACAGCAATGCGAACACAGCTTTATGGCGGTAGAAATAGGTGAGATTGAGGTACCAATGCAGATCACCTTTTGTATGAGGTCTACCTCATCTTATTTTATGTATATATGTGCATTTACTTTGCGGTGGCATTTGATTAAACATTTTAGATGAGAAGATAATGAACAAGCGTTACAAGACTACCAGAAGCCAAAGCATTTACAAGGAAAACCTTTTAAAAGGCCGACCTTATTTCGCAAAGCGAACTCTGTCTCGTGAAAAATTTAAAGTAATAATCGCTCAAGTTAAACACTGCAGACCAATCATTGTCGGTTTACAGACGTAGCGTGAAATATGTCGATTTATACAAAACATTTTTTGGTGAGTACATACGTGCCCAAGCTTCACGGCTGATATGATTAAGGGCGCACCCTGGGCCAGTAATGGGCGCTTTCTAGGAGCTGGGTTATGGGCACGTCGCCTCACGTGCAACTATGCAGATGTACTTGGAAGATGCCATCAACTTCCCACTGGGCTTTGGGCAGTAGCCCACGTATCGGGTTACCGGTGTCGCATTCCCACATGTTGGTGCTGAGACACCTAAATTATAATAAGAGGTGTAAAGGTGTCGTGACAGTGGATACTTAAACTTCAAAAGATCAACAGAACAGCCCGATAGCCATTTCGAAAAGGAACCCAATAAATCACAAATTTATATCGCGCGTAAAATTCCTTGAAACAACACACATTAATTGCTCTTTATTATGGGTCTAATTAAATTTAAAGTCCACAACAAACATTTTGGTACAGCATATTTACGATTTTAAAGTCAAGAATTTCGGATAAATCCAGGCTGTCTCATTCGCTCACATTACAATTAGTTTTTAAGCGGATTCCGTGTCCGTGAGAATAATTCCCGAGTTCCACGTAACATGTTAAACGGTTGTATCGGCCGATACCGATCTAACCCGTCGGTTCGTGGCGCCATAAAAACAAAACACAACGCCACTTTCTTCCGTAAAATATCCGTGGAATTTACGACTATTCAACCGACAAAAATGTTATAACCTAATGAGAAATTATCATCAGGCTCGCGATGCACGGCAAAAAACAAAACGAACCGTCTCAGAAACTACGGAGACGCATATTTTTTATCCCTAATACGAATTATTGCGTTCGTGTTTGTTTTTTTCACCGGTCGTCGATTGTTTTAGGGCACGGCTCTGCGCGGGAGCCCTCGATGACTGTGCGGTTTGTTTCTCGGCCGAGATACAAATCGGCCGGTTTTCTGCAGCGGTCGAGATACATTGCTGGTGCGCTACGAACCCTGTCAAGACAGCGCGTTTGATGACTGCAATGGAAGGCGTGACGGCTAAAGTCGTTTGACAAATCAAGGGTGAGCTGTTCGCTCCCTGGAGATATTGCGATATGATCGGTCGTGACGGCGACTCCTCGGCGCGTGCTTTGGATTCCGGGTTCACTCGGTCGCTCCATGTTGCCGGAATAACCCATTACTTCAAATGACGCTACGCTTTTTAGTCCGTGACAAACTTTTCACTATTTCATCGAAGCCCGTGATTACAATAAACGTTCTCTATCAACATTAAATTGTACAAACAATTCATTTTAGAGATATAACATTTTCTAACAATTGTGCTGCAATTTAAGGTCAATCGTCGTTAGAACCGTTGAGAACATTTTATTCCATTTATTTTTATTCTAGGTGAGCACCTACCTACATTTGTGAAGTTGTAAAAAAACATTACGCATTCTATCTTTTTTGGTAACTCTCAGATATATAAAGGAGATAGTATCTACACTATTTAAGCGGAGTCCAGTGTCAAATTTAGTGAAGACAGTGAAAAGTGACGAGTGGAGTCGATAGTGCGGTGGAAGACGGCTGTCATAATCTGATTATTAGTGCTGCGTGCGCTGGGCGGGGCGCGCGGCGGGCGGCCGGCGCGCCCCAGGAGGTCGGCGCCCGCGCTCCTCTCGCTCGCACACGCCACGCGCGCACTGCGAGCGAGTGGGACGCGGTGAGCCCCACACAGCACGCAGGCGACAAACGACCCGTGGTAAAACAAAAGGAATGTTGCCGGCGACGCTTTGAGGCGCCGGCGCCGGTCCCGCGCCCTAATCACCCATTTTAATTACGACACAGATCGAATCAATTAATCGGTATTTCTGTTAAAATAAGCGCCGGACAAGCATACCGCTCGTTTTGATATGAATTCATAGAAATGATTTGAGATTACGAATTTTATCTCATTAAGCATCGGGAACCGATCATCGATTGAGCAATGAGCGCAGCGACCGCTCCGAGGCAGAGGACTCAGTAGAGCTCGTAACGTTTTATCTCTTGCATTCGGATGTTCTTAATTATAACTTATTTTTCGAGCAAATTCGGGTTCAGCCCTCCCCTCGGATAGCAAGAAAATAAATAACGAGTTTCTGTGTTGAATGTTTGTTTTTAAAATGGCGGGAGGTCTGCGCGACGACACGCGAGCGATCCGCGCCCGCGCCTGTGCCTGCGCCGCCGACGACGAGCCCCGACCATTTGTCATATTACGGTTTAAACAAAAAAACCTCCTCTATTTTAACCTATGTTTGTTTGTTCTACGATTATTGAGGGTTAAGTATATTATCTCGGAACACGAACCAGCACAGATGGGACATGTCAATTTTTTAATATTTTATGTTTATTATTATGCCGTATGCGTATCTACTATTTGATACAAGTAGAGAGCAGCTTGTGTCAATACATGTGGATGTGGACATGTGGATTTATAATTATCTTACTCTTTGTTACTAGTGGAAAGTCAATCCTACGAGCACGGAGAAATAAATTCAAGGTCCCACGCTGTAAAAAGGTTACGCATCGGTGTAGGTGCTATATACTTCCCAATTTACATGCATAGGTGGGAAAATTGGGAAGGTTGTTGGTACAAATCTACTGTCTAACCGGTAGTGCAAGCAGATCCGGACCGCGCAGGTGTTAACTCCCGCCCGGCAAACGAACCGCCCAAACCAGACATGTTTGCTCTTCTCATTCGTCCCGCGAACCTGGCCTCCCCCTGAACGCCTCGGGTAAAGAACCCATACACCGCATTTACTTTGTTTGCTCACCGACTAAAAGCATCCAGTTACACTCTCCAATTTGTAGCAGCTTTCTGCTGCTAGCTGGGAATAACTCAATTACGATCGAACACGCACCGAGCCTAGTGTTCAATACGAGAAATAAATGTAATATTTTTGAAACCATTTCGGCGGGCATGGCGCCACGGCGGGCGAGGCGCCGGCGCGCCCCCGGCCTCTCTCACGCGCCATCATTAATACAAAACAAACAAAAGTGACCTCTAGACGGCGGGCTAACGAGATTCACCAACCGCCGGATAAAGCGGTAAATTATTGGAATGTTAACCGGACCGCGGCCGCGCGGTGGTCCGCCGACGGCCCAACCAAAAAAACGTGTACGAGATGACAGGAGCGCTGATGAACCCACCTAATTATCGGCGCAGCAAAAACCAACCTCGGGGACAGTGCGCAGGCGCGCCGCGACAGCCATTCCGCGCGGTCGCTACGCGCATGTGAGGGAATCTACTTTGTAGCGGCCATTTTTAATAACCGTGTGGCTGGCGACACGGAGCGGCTCTCGAGGCGTAATTACTTGCAGCTAATTACCGAATAATGCAACGCGATGTTCGTTATCGATCGAACTTTCGTCGCCCGAGGGCTGCCACCTTACGACATACGCGTAGATGCGCCTGCGCCGGTGGCCCGCGCGCTGTCAGGAAGGGCGGAGGCGCCGAGATCGCGGGCGCTGTGTAATTTCTTCACTACATTATCGATCGAGGGAAAAAAAATAATTGAGGGGGTACCGTCGTAAAGCAAACAAGCTTATAATAAGCTGTAATTTGTGCTCGGCCATTTAGAGAAATGCACAAATTGCCTTCGTGGCAGCTGTTTGTTTTGTCTATGACGGAGGTCCGGGCTGCTCCCAAATTATTCGTTAACAAGCCCCGCGTCAGATTCGGCAGCCCTAATGGGTTTTCGTTAAGTTTTTGTTGTAATTTATGACGAGTTATGTGTTTTAGTAGATTCGATTCATGGGCAGCTGCGACGAAGAATAGCTAATGTTGTTGCGATAGTTTTAAACGATTTCAAGTTTTACAGTCGTTTAATTTTCAGCACGAATGTACGGCCGAATAAAAACGTAACTAGCAACTTACGCGCTCTTATCTAATATCGCTGAATAAAAGGAGCTACTTTTATTAGCTTAATTATCTAAATGTCATTTAAATAATAAAGTTATCTGGATCGTTAATAAAAACGTATAAGCGATTAACTGGACCAAGAATGTCTACACTTATACGCCACGGATTAATACCTAGAACGTCTAATGTAAATCAATCTACTAACCCCATTAAGGCATCAGGTATTTGGTGCTGTCGTTTCATGCCAATTATGTGATGCGGTTGGGTTTTGTTGATAAATAACTAACGTATAATTATAGAGGCTCGAACTGCTTGATGATGTGATGACCAGCTGCGATTGATTAAGTATGGTGTAGCCATCCGGCCTGTGTTTGGGAATTCGGGAAATATTTTTCATATAACAAATGAATACCGCTTTTATTAACTCGATTGGACATTGGCAAAACATTTAGTTTTCAAGATACTACATATCGTATCTAGATCGTATTTAAGGATTGTCTGGATGAATGGATTAGTCTAAGCACTTGCGTCTCTATATATATATATATCATTTTTAAGAGCCAAACACTGAACAAATAAAAATGTTTGTGACATAAATGTTTATCGACGACGCATGTTTGACCCTAAGCGCATAAAATACGGGCACTATTGAATGCGCCATCGGACCCAGCATTGAAAACTATGTTACGCTAAGTTCCTTAAAAACCTACCCATCCGCGTGGAATCTGAGAAGTGAATGTCCTTCGTTCCTTTTACCTATATTCTTAATCAATACTAATACAATAAAGCTAAAGAGTTTGTGTGCATTTGTTAATTCATGAACTAATAATTGAGTTTTACAAAATATTTTTAATGCATAATTATCGGAAGGTTAAACCGCACCACTGCAAAGAACTTTACAAAGCACGACGTACAATGGAAATATTTTCAAAGCAACTAGTTAAGAACCAGTTAAGTCGGTCGGTCGTGTTAATAATTGTACATTCTATTATCACAAGAAATATTATGTCCATAAAAAAATCAACAAATTATCATCTCAGCATAATAAAGTTTGGATATCAAACTGAGATGGCCGACCATCAACTATGTCACATTATATTGTTGTTACTATATTTTACCATACTTTTGTGATATATATGAATGTGTGTTTCACTTTGTTACGCAGCCAATACAAAATTTGACATGTGGACAAAGGCAACATTTTATCTTTAGAAAAATTCCAAAAAGCATTTCACTGGGTATGTAACTCGTAGGTTTTTTTCTTTCTTAATATTTTTAGGTCATAATTACATTCATAGTGGGACATTTCACATTGGGACCTAAAGTCTTTAAGTCCGTGACCATGTAGGCAATATGCGTATTATTAAACATTTTTTGTTGAGAAATATTTTTTTATCATCATAACAGCTATTGGATGTCCACTGCTGGACATAGGCTTCCCAAAGAAATGGTGAATTTTTCCCATAATTGTGGCGATGGGCAAGCATGTTTGCAATCGCCGAACACAGCTTCCACAAGCACAACACAACGGAAATGTTGTTGCCGACCCCCGGCCTGCGATTTTGATCTGCACTGTTTCGGATGGATATACCGCCATCTGTCGGATCAAGTACCAGTCAGTCGCCTCTTACGACACCTTGTACTGGAGGAGGTACTATTATATTATGCCAGTACCTTACGGCTTGGAGTAAATTATTTTTATTGTTAACTGTATACTATGTACATACCTTCCACCCTTAGTGATGATCATCTCGGTGCCGATGTCGTGGAATCGCCGCCAGAGGTCGCCGTTGAGCAGGCGCGCCTCGCACGCAGGTGGCTCCGCGTCCGCGCCAACGCGGTGCTCTGAGAAAGGTTCATTATAAACAATTAAACAACGGATATACGTCTACAAAATGTATTAGCATAATATTAATAGAGTTTAAAACAATATGTAGGTATAATCTATTGTTATCAAAACTACATTATATTATTCATTATTTTTCACACTCACACAACAATACATATTTATTTTTTTTTTATTTATTTAACTTTATTGCACAAAATGTTACAAAAAATGTCAGATGGCATTATCTCCCAGTCAACCATTACACAAAACTGAAAGAAAATATATATAGTGGTGCAGGCAATATATATACAAAATAAATAAACGTGGCATACATATTTGTATAAATAAACGCAATAAATGCATATGATATAAAAATATATATATACATGTGTATATATACATAAAATAACGTACATCAGAAATAGGGTATATCTGTACTATTATTAAAAATGTCAAAGTTTCTGCCGATCTGCTTGTTACTATTTCATTTTGATGAAATGTTTCATGTGGATTCTAAAAATATCGGCATAATAACGTAAATTTGGGTAGGTATGTAAAAAGTTTGTCACATAATAAATGGTGTAGGTACCTACATCTCGATTTGTCGTTGTCTTATTTCTAGAAATAACCCTAATATCTTTCAGTTCTAGTTGTGCATAGAGGTATATAAATAATGAGGTAGACTTCTTACAAAGGTCGTCTGCATTGGTACCTCACTCTCACATTTTTCTTGAGTCTAATCTATTTGTGGCGGCCTTATTCGGCCAGTGTATTATTTATGGTTAAAATGAAAAGTATATCTATTTGTCATGTATATGAAGAAATTTATATTTTAATTCAGCTATCACATAAATTAGTAAAAATTTACAAAGTTTTACTTTCCTAAATATATCGTATATCATATTTTGATTCTATCTTAACATATACATTCATCACGCCTGCGTCCCACCGGTAGGCAGAGACTAAGTATATCAACTTGCTACGATCTTGGTATACCTCTCTCGCTTTCCTTACTCACATTAGTTCTTTCATACAAACTTGTTTATTATTGGTAATTCTGACCTAACCCTTCTTTAATACATCTTCTACCTGGTTTAGCTTATATGGTCGCTTAGGTCGTTCTGTACCAACTCCTCCGTTCACTTCCGTTCATATATTTTTGCTGTCTTTCTACTTTATGCATCCTTTGTACATGTCCAAACCATCTTATCTACATATATAGATAAATCTAGACACTTACATTCACGACATAAATAATATTTAATATTATATATTAGAAAAAAATCAACTTGCCTCAGTTGTCAGGCGGGACTCGAACCCTCATTCTTCCTAAACCGAGGGACTGCTCTACCATTATGCTACCGAGACCTTTAGCGGTCCAATTTTTCCTAGAGTTACTTTTGTGCTGAAGATAAATATCGTTCTGCATTTTCTATGCATAAAACTTCATTATTTAAATTTATTAGAAACTTACTTCCGCCGCATAGAAAGTCTGTTGCACAAATGCCAGCATTCGAATAACTAATCACAATCAAGGAACTTAAAATATTTCCATGTAATCACTTGTGATACCGATTAACGCAATTGATTTACGCTTATTGAGTACTCGAAGCAACTCGCAATATAATCTATAATTAAATATTATCGGTGGGGAAATTAATAGATCCTCGAACTAAACGAATAACGGGCAGTTTGATAAAAACAAGTCATATCCAGACCACACATTAAGTGCGGTAATTAGTCCTTAATTAAAGGCTCTTTAACGAGAAGGAATTAATTGAAATGCTATGTCAATTACCTCGGCGCTGTCATGACACTATGACAATACTGGCTTTTTTATTAACTTCCTGTGATGTCAGCCCCATAAAATATTCCTATGCATCCTGTTTTAAGTTTATTTTTATTGTTATTTCACCAGGTCGAACAAGCATGAAGTCCGCGTAATAGTAAGTGTTGCTGCAGCCTGTAGACGCTTGCAATATCAAAAGCATATTCCTAGCGCCTTACCAACCTTGTGACGTAAAGATATTATGTCACATTAACTAGTAATTTTTAAGCCTCTCTCACCCTTCAAACCGAAAAACAGCAATGCGAACACTGCTATTTGCTGTCAGAAAAAGGTGAGAGTGAGGTACCAATGCAGACGGCCTTTGTATGAGTTCTACCTCATTTAAAACGGATTTTTTATGTTAGGTACCAATGCAAATGACCTTTTTTAAGAGGCCTTCCTTTTGTGAAACAGATTATATCCTTTATGGAAAGGACGGCGAAAAAGTATGGATACAGTTATTTTGTATTCGACTCACAGGTACTGGTCAATTACCATTTTTTCCTTAATGAAGACACACTTCCATCTTTTAAAGACCCAATTCGGCAGGGTCTCTTCCTTATACGTGAAAGGTCCTGGGTTCGATTCCCAACCAAAACAGATATTTATGTGACGAATATTTGATAATAATTGACCCGTGCCAACAGAGACGATATGTTAAATATATGTACATAAATTTTATATTTGTAATACCTCCGTTGATTTATATCTGTAACACAAACGCTTAAAGCTACTTATCACGGCGTCAGGTCAACGTACGAGGTGTTATGTGTAAGTTTTTTTCCAATGTGAAAATGTGTCCGTCTGTTTGTAAAGTAAAAAGTTAAACAGTGAATCAATTGGAATTGAATTATTGAATGGCATAGATTGTACCTTGTAAAAGATTGTCCTTTCAACTTTTGAAAATGTCACAGGTGCGCTATGTAAGACTTTGATCAACAAGGACAGAATGGTAGATAAAGAGGGCATAAATATAATTTACTTAAAAATTTCAAATTGATAAAAAATTTACTGAATTTGTTTCACTTACAACATACATGCGTGTATGTACATAATATATCTATCCCAAGATTCTAATTACCTGTTGATGGTAATATTAAATAAAATTAGGCATATCGAACTACCTGTCTATGTACAAGTGCTAAATTACAATATAAGATATTTATTTACTTTTAGGACCACCTTTGCGAAATATCAATCGACTAGTATAGTTATAAATAAAAGATGTTAATAAGCTTTTATCGCATTTTTACCGTTAAATATATATAATCGACTAATTAATCATGGCAAACGTTAAAGAATATGTTACAGTCCGTGAAATGCAAATGAGTGAATATTCAGTAAGGGGCCAGTTTTGTATATATTTTATTACTTCCCATCGTGCCGGCGATCAAAAGTGCCGCGAATTTATCGACACTCGATACATAAGTATAATGTTTAGTGGCATTACGTCTGTGTGCACACTCACACAGCGACAGGGCCTGATAAAATATGCTAATACATTGAGTATGACACTTTAATGCAAATTGACGATTATGCCCAAAATAAACGAGTTGTTTAAAAGCTATCAATTTTTACAGCTTTTTAATTAGATATTTTTCAGGTGATTAGGGTGAATTGAACTGAGATATCGCTAAGGTATTTGAGGTACAGGAATCGTACTTATTTCAATTAAAGAGTAGACACATTAGTTTGTGATGTGGAAATTTCTCTATGTTAGCCGTGTGGTACCTGCAGAATTGAGTAGTACCTCCCCCTTTTCCAGGTGTCGTAAGATGCGACTATGGTACCGAAACCAACAGATGGCTGAATATCCTCCAGAAGCAGTGTAGCTTAAATGCAACAGAGCGGGGATGGGCATCAGCAATTGCCACCATGCTTGTCCAGCGCAAAAATTATGGGCTAATTACCCCTTTCGTGCCTATGTCCAGTAGTGGACGTTTTACGGCTGCTCTAATGAAATATTATGTTCCAATATCGGACATAAGAAAAGTTCTCTCAAAAATTTATTTATGCCTTTCTAATTACAAGTATTTATGAGGGAGCAAAATTACATTGCAATGAATATTTATTTTAAAACACTTAAACCGTAATGCATCTATTACATAATAGTATGATAATCACTATTATTTCACGGTATTTTAACAACGCACTTGTTTAATAGTTGCTATATATCTTTATAAAAATGGATTTATATCGTACAAGTACTTACTTTTTGTGTTAAGCAGAGCGAAACATTTATTTTTCTGACCATGTTTAATTCTTATGTTAGGAAACTTGTTCAACAGTAGTCTTTTAGTTCAGGGTTAAGATAAAAGTAAAAATTTACTGTCGAAAAAATCACATAAACATTTTATAAGGAATGCTTTCCATAATGTTAGATATATTTGTAAGTTTTAGCAGATCGAGAGAGTCACGGCAAATGTAGCATCGCTTTCCAGTTAAAAAGACTTCAACGCGTGACAACGGCTAAACAATTGTTTTTTAATTGAACCGTTTAGGAAACAAATATAGATGAATTTACCATAAAATACATAAACTTATATTATTCATATTCCGTAATAATTTATTGCAACTTAATAAATTAATTGAAATAAATTAAATCGCTTGTTTCAATTATTCCAGGAGATACGATATACTGAAAACAGTATCTTTTACATGTTGAAGACTCTCTTATATAAGTATACATATCTTATATATAAATATATATATACATAAGGTATATATATATATTATATATAAGATATATGTATATATATATGTATGGAGAGAGATATTGAAAATAAAATTTTATTGTTACCAAATTGTTCACTTTTTCAATAACTTGTTTATTAGATGAATAGCAATAACAGATAAGAGATTAATTTTATAGAATCTTTAGAAGTTATGGTTTGTTATGTGGTTGTAAATGGACGTAATTCATTCTGATTTAAATGTCTTAGTAATAAATTTATGTTGTTTTTCACGCATAAGTGACAAATGACATGATAAAGATATATGTTAATGTTCAGTTAATCAAATCATTTTGAATGTAATGCTTTAACCAATTTTATACTAATGGCTATATAATTATATTTATTTTATTAACACACCTAAATTAACAAAGAGGAAAGGTACTGATATCACTCAAATTTAATTGAGGCGCCTGGTTTCCTGGTACCTAATTAGGAATATGGTTTTATAATTATAAATTCATTTCTATATAAGAAGAACTATAATAGTTCTAATTTAATAGCAATTCCAAAATTTATTTTAAATTTTATAAACTATTATACTCGTAAAAAATATGTTGTATTACTTAGAGCGTGTAATGTTCTTGCTCTTGTAATGCTCCTTATAATTTGGGTAGAATTGCTATTTTAAGAACTAACTTATATTCATTTAATCGAATTTTATTACAAAATTATACAATAACTTTAAAGAAGCTTTTGTTATCGGTACAGTATATAATTTTAAGTCAAAAAATAGCTTTGTTAGTATCAAAAATCATAATTTTTATATCTTTGTACAAAACTTACGCAATCCACTTAGTGAGGCTGCATGCAACATCTGCTGTCTCAGCAAATATTCTCCAAAATGTGCCTGGTCCATCATCATGTTGACTATCAATAATTCAATAACAACACAAACAACCAGTCACCAGAGTCACTTCACAATACCATTTTCTAATCAAATACAAAAAAGAAACTGTTTTTAAGTCTTTACCAATTAGCACTACCACAGAATGGTTATAATTAAAAACAAACGTCAAAGGCGAAGGGAGACGCTCGACGTGACATCGGAACGAGAGCCAAGTTCACACTGAGGCAGGTTGCGATCGCGGGCGGCGCGTGCGCATGGCCCTGCCCCTCGCTGTGATTGGCTGGCGGGCAGCTAATGGCGACGACATGTAAGCCTTGCAGCCTCACTTTCCCCGAGCTTTCCGCCCGCCTTCGCCGACAGGTGATCAAAGATCCCGATTGACATTCGGTCGCGGTGCGTAGGCGCCGGTATCGATGAAAGCCCATTGTTGTAATGGATGAACATAGTCCGTATTAGCATGCAACCATGAATTGATACATTTAGAAATTGTTACATTGATGTATCTGCTTTCTGTCTCCATGCCCACGGACTGAGCAGAGATATTGTATACCGACGATTGTTTTGAATACGCATTTCAAAATTGTGCTGTGTACCTGCCCTGTAACAGGTGTTGTAAGAGGTGACTTAGGTACCAAATCCGACAGATGGCGGTATATCCATCCGAAATAGAGTAGATCAAATGCACATGGCGGAAATGATCAGTAACATCACCTTAGCGAAAACTACACTCTACGATTACCAACACGCTTGCCCAGCGCGGCAATTATGAGTATAATTCATCTTTTTTTGAGGAGGTCTATGTCCAGCAGTGGACTTCCAATGGCTAATATGATGATGATAAAGGATGAATCCAAACTAAATAAAATCCAATGATAGCTCTGCTATCAAAATGGTCTATAATGATTACGGTAAGTATTTAAGACGTAAAGTCAAGCAATTTAAAGGAAAGGCGTTGTTTGTAAAGTTTGGGTCTTATTATGCGATACTGCCCTCCTGAGATAATTTCAAAATGATATCGTTTCTCCGAAGTCAGTTTCATTTAGATATATTTGTTAGCGAATTAAAAAGCAATTAGACTTCTGAGGTAAGTTTAGTTCTAATAGATACATAGATTCAGAGTTCGATTACACGAGGGATTTTCTATGAGTTATTATTTGAACCAAGAAGTTTTGAGCATTTATTTGTTTTTGCAAGTAGTTGTTTAGTGGCTGCATTTAGGCAATCACTAATACCTAAATTAAGTAGGTATAAATATATATTCCACAAATTTCAAGTTAGCCTAACTATGTTTACATAATAATAATTAATTTCGGCATTCTGTAAGACATTAAACAAAAATAAAAGTTAACATATAGGTGTAATCATCATTAGTAGGTAGGAACACACACTTATGATGATTGGTTTAAATTAAATGGTTTTTCGAAGTAGGTATAAGGCCGCATAGGCTAGTGAACTACTCTTAATAGTGTCATATTTTCATCAGATAACATCACATACAAAATTTTGGCACAAATGACAAGGCCCTTGTCATATAGTGAACAGAATAAAAAAGGCTTCTAGGAACACCAAGATCCAACACATTTTTTCTGTTTTTGCGGAAATCGAAACCGCGGCCGTTGGGTCCCAACCATCGCTAAACTACAGCACTATACAGATCATCGATTAAAAATAATACAATTCATTCAAATAGTCACCATATTGCCATCACAAAAGTCACATTGTTTTTTTTTACAATGAACTGTGAAGTTTTTATGTAACAAGTTAAGGCAGTAAGTAATTAAATTTTGACCCGAATTTATTATCAGTATTAAAATAATAAATTACTAGTGGTGTAACTATACGCAGGTAGTCTGGGCAAAATGCCATGTCCCCTGACGCTGAGACCCAGCACAGGAATTCAACCACAGACTATAAACAAGTAATATTTGTATTTGTTAAACTTCTAATTATTACTAAAAAAAGTTTTACTGACTTTGTCTATAAAACTTTTTTTATGAAGTTCGATTTATAAAAAGAAATAAAGGATATTAATATGAAAATATTAACGGATTCTTTACAAGCAAATGAAATATTAATTGTGGCAGAACTTTTAACTGAACAACAGGGCGGGTAATTGTGCGAATGAAACATTATCGTAAAAAACATGTTTCATTTTAATTAAATAGACCTAACACAGCTACTTTTAACCATCATATATACAAAAGAATTTATACATATTTCTACAATTATTTATATATTATTCTACAATTTAAATGAGCGATATTAAGGGTTTTTTTTAAATTATATAACATTCTTTAAAAATTAGAATTTTTTTGTAATTTGTCAATTTGTGATTGAAATTTGTCAAGTGCAGAATGTCTAATTATCAGATAGATAAAATCTCATTACCTATATAATAATAATAATAAATTCCCACAACATCCCATACATTGACTTGACTCCGTGGTAACCACTTGTGTTACGGACGCCAGACAACAGATGAATCACAAATAACTAAATATAACTTAAATGGACATCAAAACACACAAAAAACACAAATATCATCATATAAATATTTGCACTGGGTAAGAATCGAATCCACGACCTTTGGCAACCAAATAGGATCACTACCGCTATCTGCGCCATCTTTCTTCTATCAGCCTGGTATCAAAATACTTTCATGATGCTTATATGTAATTCATGCCATACTACCTACATTAAGCAAGCATAAGAATTTCTCTATTAGTATTAACCAAATAACAGATTTCTTACTAAATGATAAAAATATTGTTTTTGACAATCTATCCGTGTGAAAAGACCACAGTAAACTAATCTCAAAAATGGCTGGACCGAGTGGCTTTGACGGAACTTTTAATGGCAAATATGCTACAATGAGTTAGACAGTGAGAGAAACAGAAGAAAAAATAAAAACACGATAAAGTGCTTCATTAAAGATCCTACCTACTATTGTACAAATTATTGTGTATTTAACCTAAAAACAGCCTACCTGCATATAAATAAAAGGTAACCCTTTTTTCATATAAACTACCCAGTATAAGCCTAGCCCCAACTAATATTTCTTTTATTGTTACAAACGTAATAGTAAAAGAATTATCTAATTTGATATAGTCGTTCTAGAGATATGCGTACATACCTTCGGCGAATTATTTTATTTTTCAACCCATATTAATATATTTAAATATGTGTATTAAATTAAAACGTATGTCTATCTATTTGTTTGAGGCGATCTGAAACGGCTGGACCGGTTTTGATGTTGATAAGAAGTAACTTAGGCTATAAAGCATGCTACCGTTAATAGAAGCGGAGCATCAATCAAGAATGCGACAAAAACGGGCGAAAATTACACGTTTTATGCTACGTGAGTTGCGTGCGCTGCGTAAACGATTGAAGTTAATAATGTAATGCGCAGGGGCAACCAGTCTAAAATAAAATTATGATTTGCTGTGCTCATAATTTGCAACCAAGTCTGCACGTCAACTGTTTATTCATTTTTAGTAAATTATCCGAATGTACGTTTACTAGTAATTATTTTCAATGTGAACTTTGTATTTGCGTTTCTGAACTGTACATTCTTAGCGAGAATAAATGTCTTTAAAATACCTATGTCATAAACGTTAATGTAACGTCACTTATTTATAATAGCAGTAGTCTCATTAGTGATATCGTCGTTAAGTAATTAATCTTGATTAGAATAACAAATATCTATGTAGTAGCGTCGATCGTGTTATTTATATTCTCTCTACTCGGCATCACCATTTGTTTTTAATATAATTTAAGTTACATAGGTTTCACATATAAAGCATAATGTGTAAAATCAATGTCTAAGTCATTTTGACGCTGTCATTCTGTACTGGCCCAATGGTGCAGATGGTAGTGATCCTATCTTATGCGCTAAAGGTCTTGAGTTCGATTCCCACCCAGGGTAAATATTTATATGATGATATTTGTGTTTGTTCTGTGTTTGGATGTTAAATATAAGTATTTAGTATATTTGTGATTCTGTTGTTGTATCACGAAGTCAGGTCAATGTTTGAGATATTGATTGAATTTATTTATTATTAATATATTCTAATCAAGCTATGTTTAAAGGACTTTAGTTGACACTATTAATTTCAAAAACTTAATCAATTGCTATTTATACAGGTACAATTTCTTTCGATCGCAAAAAAGTTACACAAGCCTCAGTCAGCCGCAGTCATAATAATCACAAAATATTGATCAAACAAAAACACGGACAACATACAATAAAAATCATACATTACATATTGACTACAATGTACCCACGTAATATCGTATACATTCTTTCCCATAGGACTCGACGATAGATGCCATTAATTAGTTTTTAGAATTATCCATTGGTAAAGGGGCGCATCTAGTAATTATAATCACTTACCGCTAATTTAATTTTACGTACGCGAGAACTGCATTCTTGTGGGATCACCTGTTCTATTTGGATACGAATATATATACCTTGCTGGACCTCGCTGGTCCCACGCTTACAACCGGTCCCATTGGCAATCACTTGAGAAGGCCTATGCCCAATAGTGCACATCCTTCGGCTGGTATTATAATGATTATAAGATAATAGAGATTCTTTGTTTCACATTTGATTTGTGTTTATGATTGTGCATTCGGTGGTTTCCTTATGTTGTGCGCAAAGGGTCATGAGTTTGATCCCAACCTAGGGCTAATATTCATGGGATGTTTGTTCTATATTTTGGTGACGATTATATGTATTTCTGTATCATATTTTTTTTATTCGACCAGATCGACAAACAAGCATCAATCCGCGTGATAGTAAGCGTTACTGCAGCTTATAGACGCTCGTAATTCGAGTATCACAAGGATATCACTGACGCGTTACTAACCTTGTGACTTAAGAATGTTATACAACGTTACCCACTGAATTTACTGCCTCTCTCACCCTTCCGGAACACAGCAATGCTTACACTGCTAGGTATATATGTATGGCGGTAGAAATAGGTGAGAGTGAGGTACTAATGCTGATGACCTTTTGTATGAGGTCTACCTCAAGCAGCCATTTTAATACCTCTGTTGTCCTAAATTCCGATTTTAAGCCGCACGTGATAGTCTCGCAGATTAAAAAGTTCTCATTCTTAATAAGCGACCATGTCTCTGGTGGCTTTGGAATTGACACAAGAGTAATCAAAGCATTCGGTTCAAATCATTTGGGTAATGGATGCCACTTGAAATTTATCATCACCATACCAGCCGTTGGAAGTCCACTGCTAGACATAGGACTCTCCAAGAAAGGAGGTATTTTACCCATGATTGCCGCGCTGGGCAAGCATGTTGGCAATCGCAGAGAGATGTTGTTACCCATCCCCGCCCTTTGCGGATATACCGCCATCTGTCGGTTCTGGTACCTTAGTCGCCACTTACGACACCTAGTGCAGTGGGAGGTACTATTCTACTCTGCCGGTACCACACTTTGCAATAAATTCGCCAAATGTACCTACATTGTATGTTCAATATGTAAGAAGTTTAATTAAAATTCTTGCCTGTAACTTGATTGCAATTGTTAATGTTTACCATGTTGGTGTACAATAATAAATAAAATCATAAATTAGTCATATCCTTAGTCACTCTTTTCATAAAATATCATAATAAAGTCTGTGATTTGGATCCCAGATAATGACTAACCTGTTTAGTTGATGCAGCAAATGTAGGAACAGATAAGATGAAGCTCCTATCAAGAAATGATAAGTGCTTACAATTTCCAATACGAAATATTTGACGAGA
The DNA here is from genome assembly GCA_020976665.1 of Heortia vitessoides. Lineage (NCBI taxonomy): Eukaryota > Metazoa > Arthropoda > Insecta > Lepidoptera > Crambidae > Heortia > Heortia vitessoides. The sequence continues at coordinate 15,335,585 of JACJUM010003085.1, forward strand.
AATATTCGTCAAGGCTTAAAAGTACATACAGGCAATTATAATGTGAACTCATAGATAATACGGCAATTTGCTTTGTTATTATCAATCTTGGTTTGATTTTTTTTCTAGATCTGAAAGGCACTAAAGTATACTAAAGGATAGCATAGTTAATATACGTGTGGTACCGCAGAGTACAATAGTACCTCCTCCTGTACCAAGTCCTAAGAAGCGACTAAGGTACCAGATCCGACATATGGCGGTATCCATCAGACAGCAATATCCCTGTCGCGATAGCTAGCTGCGATTGCCAACATGCTTTCCCAGCGCGGAAATTATGAAAAAAGTTCACCCTTTCTGGGAAGTCTTACGTCCAACAGTGGATTTCCAATGCTTGATATGAGGAAGGGTACTAAAACTCCTTTTACACTTTAGTAACAAAATTCCTTATTATTCAGATTAAACTAATAAAATAAGACAATAAATACATTAATTTAAGCCATGTTGAATGTTAATATCTATACATTACACATTTTATAGTCAATACATAACGCATATTTATTCGCAAGAATAAGGTTCAATTAATGATGTGCTTCCCTTTTTATATTAAACTATATTTCCATTACATTTCTCTAAGACTGTGTTGTTATTTTAAAAAAAAGGATAAATTCCAACATATCTATATTTATAATATATTATATAATATATGCCTTACTTTCTAAAAAAAGTTACTCATTCCAACTGCTAGTCTTATAGCGCCAGTATTAACATAATTCTAAAACGTCGGGTAACACTTTTAAAAAATAAGAGTGCAAGTCACGGGTACTTGCACTTTTTTCTTGGAGAAAATTATGTCCAGCAGACTTCGAAACTTCGGACGGACTTCGAATGGCTGGTATGATGATGATGATCCTCTGTAGTCCTCCCGACGACGACCTGGCATACCGAAGACCGTGTCGCATACTCGCGCTCGCGGGATTGCGATAAGTGTGCAGGCTAATTAATAAGCGGCTTGGCCTCTTTCCCGCGGTGACGCTAGAACCGACGCCGGAATCAGTCCGCATTAAACTCGTCATAAAACAGACCATCCGCATAAATTCATAAATTGTAGGACTAATGGGATGGGATATGATTTCATACAGCTTGCATAATTCGCTATTGTTAGAATGCATTGCTGTGAGCTATACCCTAATGAGACTTTAATCTCGTATCGCCATGACTAATGAGTGACGGTGTAAGCGACTTATCGGTGCCCATTCGCATCCATTCTTGCTGATTATCCTCAAAATACCTCGAATATGTCTCACCGATTCGGTCAGGGGTTACGTCCGGTGTTTATCGCTGGTTTTACATTAGAACAATTGTCTAGTACCTACTAACACTTTATTGGTCTCAAATATTTTCTGCAAAGCAGATAATAAGGTACCCTGTTGACATATTTAAACTGATTGAGGCGCCACACACAATACCTTAATATGCTTAATGATGCCCCGGATATACACGAACCCGTCACATAACTGTCAACAGCTGACGGGGAAGATCTTTCCTTTACGCAAACTTAGCAACATTTGACATTCGCTAGAATGGTAACTCCGAACCTTTCAATTGATATATTTCAAAGACAGATAAATGCTACATACACAAAATTTGATATGGGTCACAAAAGTAACACTGACAGTTATGATTCGAAAGCCTATCAGTCCCTATCAAGAATCAAAAATGCTGACAGTAAGACAATTATTTGTCTTGCACGTCATAGCAAGCACGAACATCTAGCTTAGTAATGGTAGGAGAAGCATACTATATAAACTTGTAATCAAAAGCTCTTAGTACACATACACACAATATCTAGGCATAGAGCACTTTGCATACAAGCTGCACTAACACGTGTAGGCGCATTCCAATCTTGATTTGCAATCATTCTAAACGACGGCCAATCAAGCCGAGGTCTTAAAGCCGCCGTCGCGGTAGGTGCGTCCGCTTATGGCCGCTCATTAATTAGTGACCCCTTTCCCCCGGTGACGCTGAAACGGACGTTAGAGTAAAATACAACGCCGTTTTTTAAGACTTCAAACAGTCACACCTATACAATAAAATACTTTAGCAGATACTAACGGCCCACCCCAACATTGCCCGGGCGTACATAGTAAAATTTTAAATACGTAAAAGTTCAGGTGGGTCCCGCCTGAAATAGACTTCTAAGTTAACATTGTATCTTATAAGTAATATTATGATATAAGTATTATTACAATTCGAAATAGATTGTATTTTTTTTATAAAATTGTTAAACCCGACGACCAAAATTATGTTCACAAAACAAATATCTAAATCGCAGTATGAAATTATGTAACACTAAAACACATTTTGAAATAATTAAAATATTCTGGCTGTATAAACAAGCACAGTAGCTTGCAATGGTAAAAAAGTAAAAAAACAAATAGTGTTGCCACTAACTAGAAAATAAGTGATACAGTATAACCAGAAAATATCAACATGAAAATTTAATTGTTTTACATGAACAAACTACATGATTGACTTTCTTTCGCTTTATTGATTGAGACGATATGGCCTTAATGGCATAAAACTTTTAATTTTAGATTTCAAACATAGATTTAGAACATTGAAATAATCTTATTAAAATAATAATTATATTGAAATAATAGTCATATTATAAATATAGTCATATTATTTTTTTAGCATACAAAGCAACAGATCAACTCATACAAACCTGTAAACATGTTTGCAATCGACATTAATCTTTCAATGCGAGCTATTCAACCTAAATTGGGACGTCCAATATCGTCGGTCGCGACACATAGTCGGATCATCGTGTCAGCCGATTGCCGAGCCGTGATGATTCTTAAAGGTGCTCTCGGGTGATCGCCATTGGTCCAGCTAAGATTCCACAAACCCTACCGCAGCCGCCGAGTGATACGCATGTACAATTGAGTATGGGGCCACTCAATAATGTCTTGCCCACCCCTCTGGTGGCGCTGCGCTTGACATCTGAGTAATGCAACATTAGTTTCACGAATTAAATATAAATTTATACGTTTCATTAACATCAGAAGTTAGTTTAGGCATATATTTACTTTTTTTCTATCATATATTTTATATGTATACAATTACTTTTGATTAGTTACGTTTTCTTTTTCTTTTTGGGTTTAATAGTTTCTAAAAAGGTCTAACATAGGAAGTTCATATAATTATTTCATAAAATCTATTATAGGTATATAAACAAAAAATGTACTTCTTGCAACAGAATAATATTGTAGTGTTACAAAAGTATAATTATGTATTTTTAAAAGTTTTAAATAATTATAAAAAAATAAGTGTTTAATGTATTCTTGGTGGAGATCTTTTGTAAATATATAATATGTTTATAATGAATTTTAAATAACGAGGACCTGCAGAAAAACATAGTAGAATATAAGGCAACACCTTGCAACATTGGAAAAATGTCAAAATATGTAGTAGTAGGTTTCTGAAAGGTTTCATCTTGGGAAAAATCGAAAATTTTGTAAAAGCTGTCATCTAGTTTGCGTCAACATGATTTAGATTATGTATTCCTAATGATAGTGCGTTTGGCGAGAATGACACCATAAATGCTTTATATTTGTTTTTTAACATGTATTTGATATTTACGTCTTGACAGCCAATGATCCAAATAGAGAAACAAAACTATTTATTTGTGTTGTGAGCAGTATAATTGGCATCGAAGATGTTTTCGAAGACACAGACGAGCAAAGATACTTTCTTGGAGCAGACCAAGGCGGCTCGAGAGGAACGAGCCCTGGAGAAGAAACGGGACCAGTCTGCGGTGAGGATCCAGGCCCTTGTAAGGGGCTGGTTGGCTCGGCGCAAGTTTGTTGCACGAATACTGTGAGTATCAACATTTTCAAGTTTGAGTTTCTTTTTCTACCAGATTATATGATAGTTATGCATATGTATGCAATCAGATGTTTTATGCTTTAGAAATCATTATAGTGATTTTTTCATGGTGTTGGCCAGTCTTATATCCTTTTTTAAATGAACAATAATTTTATAGTAGAAATAGAAACATGTATGTATACACCAGTTCAAATCAGTTTTATCTAGCATACAGCATAGCATTTGTACTTTGTTATATACAGCTTCTAATACTGTAAATTGTATAAACAAACATGGTATTCATAAAAAGCTTACATATAAAAAAGGAAAATAAATATTTATCTAAAAGTGTTTATTTAATCACAATACATTTGGCATAACAAACAATTGGTAAATACAACATAAAAATACAAAATAGCATCTTGTACACCTGGGCTTATAATTCTTGCTTAGTTTACTTTGTGTCACAGACAATTTCTTTAATGAACAAATTGATAATATACTCTCTGAATTGTATTTACATAAATTTTATTTCTGTTTACACTCAGTTCTTTGTAAATAAATTGAATTAGACATAATCAATGTCTATTAGGTAATAAGTATTATTACTTTTATAATTTTAATAGATTCCTAAAGAAATTAGGTGCCAATGCAGTCTTCAACTTATTATTTGCTTGCAATAACTTTTTTTGTATGCAGTAGAATCTGCTTGTAATGTCATTGAAGGGCAAAGTGACAAACTTGTCATATTAAGCGAACATCATACAAAGCATACTTAAAACATATGTAAGACAAGTGAAGTCATTATATTTGACTAAGTTGCTAAACATTTTGTATATATAAATGTATATAAAAACTTTACACATACTTCATACTAAGTGGTTGGTCTATCTATATAGTCTATATATATATATATTTATAGGTGAGTTCATAGTAAATTGATTCTACTGTATATACAATTTATAAGTTCATTGCTGTAGAATAAAATACCATTTATAAATTTAGTTTATTATACTTTAAGATATATCATACCTCAAAAATCCATCTTGCAAAATAAATAAATGTATATTTTCAGAAATGATTTTGATAATCTACCAGAAGCAATAAATAATGGGTCACAAGAAGAAGGATCTCAACCATTGGACCTTGTACCAGCTCTGGAGGTGTACCGTACTACATGCAGACTCTTCTTGGTGTTTCAACAACAAAGAGACAAAAAGAGATTCGAGAAGCTATGCAAATATATTGTGCAAAGTTTACTATCAGAATCTGTTAAGCTCTCATATGTTGGGGTGTTTTTAAATAAAGAATACAGGTACTCCTTTAACTGTAATAAATGATTAGAAATATATACAAAGCACTTTATATAATGTATGAAGTGATTTTACTTTTATTTTATGTCTTCTACATATACATTTATTATTTTCAGTCTCCGATGGATTTCACACATCAAAGACTTATTATACAAATGTTGCCTGTACTTAGAAGATTTAAAACCAGAGTCACCATTAGACATGCAGAGCATACTTGTCCACCTCCATACCCTTGTTGCATTTACTGCTACAAACACCTGGGCACTTACTCGGTCTAAGAACTTTGAAAAACTCAGGGGTGGAATGACACAATTATGTGCCAATGTCATGGGTTCATTGTTCCACAAAGGCTACTATTTAACTTTAAAGGTAATGTTTCATACTAATTTGGCTAGTACTAGCTAGATAAAATTATTGTAAATAATTACCTTGTTTGTTAATGATACAAAGAGTTTTATTATTATATTTCTATTGTAAAAGAAAGGCTTTTACAGGGCTTGTCTTCATACTAGTAATCCACTAAAACTTATTTCATGTTTAAAGTGTTTAGTGAATGTTTTTTTAGTCTCTACTACTTCGTGGACTATGCCGTGAAAAGGTTTCTCTGAAGAATGTGGCCCTCACAGCAATTGTGACTTTGTCCCTACGGCCACTGATCTCATCCCAGTTCTCAGAGAAACTCCTCACAATGTACATTATACAGATCCTGTCTGTACCTACGCTTGTGTACCATATGCAACAAATATCACCTGAGGTAAGGTTTATTTTTGTAATTATTAAACAAGCAAATGCTTATTAAGTATATACTAGTGGCCTGTGCATACTTAGTTGATGCTTTGCTAAGTCAGAACTGTGAATTGTATTGTACTTTTATTGAAAATCACATTTAAATTAGTTTGACTGCTCTGGAGTTTTGCTTAGTAATACATTTAGCTTGTTATTTAGATTATTGATTTGTCTTATTTGAAATCCTGTAGTTATCAATGTGCATGAATGTTTTACACACTTATACATATGACCTATTAATTTATGGTGAATACCCAATCAAGTTAATAGTTGACTTACTTCTGAAGGGAAGTTGGTAAGCACTTATCAACATAGGACATTGACATCTAATGCAATGTATGAAATATATTTACAATTGTAATATTAACTTGTTACATCACACTTTTGTTGAATATAATATTGTGAACATATGAATATTGTTATAAGGTGGAATACCTATAAATAGAATAACACAGCAGAAATTTTTAATAGAAAAAATTAAAATTACATCATCATCATATCAGCCATTGAATGTCCACTGCTGGACATAGGCCTCTCCGAGAAAGGGAGAATTTTGCCTATTATTGCTGCGCTGGGCAAGCGCGTGCGGATGATACTGTACCTATATACCTAAGTCGCCTCTTACGACACCTAGTGCAGGGGGAGGCACTATTCTACTCTGCCGGTACCTCACAGCAGAATTAAATAACGTTTAAATTTTATGAGCTAACCTATTAATAATAAAAAATGAGACTATTTTTATGCAAATCTGTATATTGTTTTGTATACCACTCATAGCTTTTACTATGACTGCACTATTAAAATTATAATATATATTCTAAATCATTTTCCACGTTTTAAATAAGATTAACGAATCTACAACCTAAATTGGACCTTCTGCCCACAGTCGATAGCAGCATACCGCACACACTCGATGTTCGACAAATGCGTCGAGTTCCTTAGCACGGACCAGAACATGCGCATTGTGTTCAACACGCTGGAGGGTAACTACGCGCTGTGCCTGCTGGCGAACCTTGTGCAACTGGGCCACTCTGAGAGGGACCACGCGCAACCGGACACCTACTACCCCATGTTTGTGGTGAGCCGGACATTCACTCATTCATTCTTGTGCATCATCTCCTGAAGTGATGTATTATGATTTCGGGGTTTTGGCCAAAAATTGCCGCGCTGGGCTGGTGGTAGCATGCGTAAAGCGTAGGTTTGCGACACGGATACTCCTGCCTATCCCAGCCCGATTTATTTGAGCTACTTTAGTGAAGGAATTTACCGCCATCTGTCGATTCCGGTACCTTATTCGCCTCTTACGACACCAAGTACATGAGAGGTATTTGACTTCGCCAGTACCCCACAGCAATGTGCTAAATGTGGATTCATATTAGAACTAGAATAAGCGCATGGAGTTTAACATGCTGGAGGGTAACAACACAAGGACTGTCATTCTGACTGGCGGAGTGCATTGTGTCTCTCTAACGTGTTCAAAGACCATCTTTAAGATTCATTTAGACCAAAAAGTCCGGTAAATGTTTCATATTCTATGATGGTATTAAACATAATTTAACTTTTATTTGGATTTGATTCGGCTTCCCATTTAATTTTGTAGACATACATTTTCGTCACGTTCTTTTAAAGACAAAAACACATCCTTTTTCTTTTTAAATGCAAAGCAGATTTTACGTTAACTGAAAGTGTGTATTTGGGACTGCTACACCATAGACACCATGGTTACAACATAATTTAACAAATATCAGTCAGTGAAGTTCTTAGTGAAAAAAACAAAATTAGATAGACCACTGGGCAGTAAAATAAGTCTATAGAATCTAGGTAATCTTTGAACAATCTGCGTGCATTTTACAGTATACTTCCTACTTAGCATGATGACATTATCCTTCAAAGAGCACCAACATTAGAACTACATAGTTCACAATAAATTTATTTTCCCCAGTTGGTGGTGAGCCGGTTCCTGGACTCGTGTCAGCAGTATGTGGTGTGCAAGAAAGGAAACCTGAGCAACTGGCACCCGGTGCTGGGCTGGTTCTCGCAGAGCCTGGACGCGTACCTGCCGCCCGCCATGGCCAACCTGCGCCAGCAGCTGTCGCTGTTGTGGGCCGCGCCGCTGCTGAAGAAGATGCTGGCCACTCCGCTCAAGGTTCCCCTACTTTACTGTTTAGTTTTTCAGTGCAATTTGATAATTGACACATAATATTTGTATCGGCACTAGGGTTGACATCATCGTTGTTTATATAGTCTTTTAAATGTAGCTTGATTGTCGGTGTAGTAGCTTAGGACGAGCTATTTATATTAATATACATTATAGTTTTTGGCATAATTTTATTTTGTATTAATATTGTTTAATTTTTATTTTATTTTATAATAATATTGTTGTGACAATAGAGAAAAGAATGTTGAAATTGTTTGGATATGAAGAAAGAATGGATGACAGTAGAATGACAGAGGTGAATGGAAGAGTTGCCTAGCCGAACATATCTTAACTAGGTAGAAGAGGTATTAAAGAATGGCATGTACAATCTATTAAAACTATTTAAAAACACGTTAGCTCCTCACATGTCATTCTGATTAAGCTATATTTAAAATACTACTTCCATTGCAAAAATATGATATTTTTTGTGATAAATTCCTACGTAGTATTATTATTACAAATATGTCTCCAGATAAATTCAATAATTACATAAAAGATTGTATTAATGTGAAAAATGCTCGGGACTTGTGTTTCCTGGTATCCATAACATATGTTGTATTAAGTATGTGTATTGGTTGTTAAGGAAATCCTGGATGCAGGCGTGTCGAACGAGGAGGGCGCGGGCCCGTCGCAGCCGTCCACGCCCGTGCAGAGCAACAACCCAGCCGCCATCATTCGGCGCGCCATCGAGGCTCGCACAAACCGGTAACGATAAATAAATACTAGTAATAAATATGTATTCGATAGCGCCAAACCGCGTTTTCATATGCGTATATCTTTAGAAATTACAGCTAACTAGCGACCCGCCCAGGCTTCGTACGGGTACGGGTGCAATGAGGATAAAAAATGGTTATTGAGGGTTGTCTCTAAGAGACATATACCATCGCGGACTTTTGTAGACTTTTTTAAGTTGTACAATACTATATATAGTACATTATTTAGATTTATCTCGTCGGGTTAATGTAAAAAATGTGTTTAGTCTTTGTATCACATTGGAAATCTGTAGTATTTCTCTAATACATTATGCATGTACGACACATATAAACCTTGCTCTTGAATCGATCTATCTATTAAAATTTACAACCGCATCAAAATCCGTAGCGTAGTCTAAAAGATCTAAGCATGCATTGGGCCAAACAGCGGAAAGCTCCTTTGTATTGTATGTAGTGATTCTCAGACGAAGAAAACTAAGGCTGTTTGTATATTCTGTGGCTATAAGTGACTGTGTTATTATGTTGTATGATCGTGAAAAAATAACGAACATCCATACATTCCTACAAACGTTTATGATGTAAGTAAGTAAGATGTAATACTGAAGATATTTTTTAACTACTAACACATTTGAGAAAATATTGTTATCATTTCGCCGCCAAAATAAAGATGGAGACCAATTATATAAAAAAAATGTTACAGAGTATCTCGTTTTAGAATGCCACACTAATGAAATTCTCATAAGAACCTAACATGTTCTTGTGAGCTTGCAATGTAATTGCAATTGACTATGAAGTTATTGGGTATAAATGCCAACTTATACCCAATAACTTCATAGTTACACGCAAGCGAAGCTACGGGCGCCCGTTTGTACATTGTATAATGCTTGGCAATTTTACTGATGAACGCGTTCACTGAGCATGTAAAAATATAATCGGATTTGAATTGAAAATGTTTATATCTATCTGGCTGGTTGGTTCGGTTATTTTCTAAGAATAATTTTCAAGTGACAAAGATGTTTTCAAGTGCAAGTATATAAGGACTATTAAATTGAGTCCAGCACCGTTTAAAGTTAATTACCTTTTTTTTATGTCTTTATATTAAATGGAAATAATAAAATTCCTTTCTTTCAGATCAAACTCCCACAACAAGTACAGGAAGCTGGGTTCGCCGGACTGCACCAAAGTTGCACTCATCTGCTGCATGTACCACACGGCGCTGCAGACATTGAAGCAGGTCAAGCTGGACATCCTCACAGGTTAATTGCTTAAAGTACTAGTATTACGGACATCAGACAATAGAGGAATCACAAATATAATATTTAAATACATATTTTTAAAACCCAGATACAGAACAAACAAAAATATCATCTTATAAATGCTTGTCTTAGGTAAAGATTGAACCCACTGTTTAATATAATAACATCGCGATCTCGCTAGATTGACAGCTCGGTATAGTTTTTTTCATATTACGAAGTCAGCAAACAAGCATACCGTCCGTTTATGGTAAACGTGAGACGCTTGTGTCATCACATAGATATCACTAGCGTGTCGCCAACCTTGTGAACTGAAGATACCGTGTCACAGTTACCCAGTAATTTCACTGCTTGTCACACCCTTCAAACCGGAACACAGCAATGCGAATACTGCGGTACAAATAGATGAGAGTGTGGTACCAACGCAGACGACCTTTGTAGCAGGTCTATCTTCAGTGAATATAACGATGGTCAGAAATGTTATTGGTGTAAGGGAGGTAATTGGTTTTTTAATTCTGACAGTATGTTTGTTTGCGATCATGCCATCACAGTAAAATAAAAACAATAGAAAACTCGGTAATAATGTGATCATGGAATACTCTTTTCCAGATTCTAGGTTTTAGAATATAAAAACCTAAACACCATGGGGTTAAAGGTCATTATTCATTTGTGCAATAATGTAATATTCGCTTATCTATACTTATAGATTCTTTTTGTTATGACGATTTGAAATTGCCTTTGGTAGACCTATTTCAATAAAGACATATTTGACTTTGACTTAAAGTAATAAATAAAATGGTAACCCCAGGTCTGTGCAACCAAGACGAGATCCTGTACCTGCTGTGGCAGTTCCTCTGCACCCTGGGCCAGAACTGCGGCATCAAGGCGTTCCTGGACCTGCTGGCCGTCAACACCAAGACCTCAGCCCCGGAGTTCCAAATGCTCATACTGTTTGCTGACTGCATGACACATTACGTCACGTGAGTAATTGGCTGACTTGGTTTTGTATTATTGAATCGCCGTGCACAGAAAATAAGGAACGCTAGAATTAGAAATTACTAAAGTTTTCTTTATTAGACTAGGTCGGCGTACGGTCCGGGTGATAGTTAGCGTAACAGCAGCCTATAGACGCTCGTAATAACACAAGGATATCACTGACGCGTTGCCAACCTTGTGACTTGAAGATATTATGTCACATTACCCAGTAATTTCACTGCCTCTCCCTCCTTTCAAACCGGAGCAAGCATGCATACAGTCCGCGTATGTGTTAAAGTTAGACATAATATCACAAGGATATCTTTAGCGCGTTGCCAACCTTGTGACTTAAAGGTATTATGCCACATTACTCAGTAATATCACTGCCTCTTTTAACCTTCAAACCGGGATACGGCAATGCTATAAACTCTGCTATTTGGGTGTAGAAATTGGTGAGGGTTTGGTACCAATACAGACGACCTTTTGTATGAGGTAGTGCTATATAGAAATGAGTCTTTATGCGGTTTACTACAGGCAGTTGTAAGTATTAAATTGAGATATTGATATATTTTTTAAAGACACTTCCATTCTATCCATATATAGGTTCTCCGAGAGATTTTGGCCTGAAAGATGCATGCACTTTTTTATCTGTTTTAATTCATCTATATTTTATATACTTTAATATCTTCATAAATTACAAAGATATAAAGCCTAAGATTTGGTGATTTAGTCTGTGACACGTTTGTTTTCTTGAGAGACAGAGATATTTGCTTCGTATTTTATGGTTTTTTTACTTAATTTCTGTTTTTAAAGTAAGTATACTGCTTTTGCAGTTAAACAGGTTGGGATAAGTTGAAGATATATTTTATGCATATTCCCGTTTGTTACCCAGCAGGCGTGGCGGCAGTTCGTTAAGAGTAGTTTAACAACGGGAAACATGCTGCCAATCACCGCACTGTTGCATTTGTACTAATTGTAACTAGAGTGTAATTGATAGTGTACGTTGTTTGAATATAATAGCTTCACATGCTTTCCTTGACAACGTGACGTGATCTCATTTAGTTTTATGAGAGTATTTATTTTAACTGGCTTTGTATTATATTAGATGTCTTTTTTGTTTACTGTTATTGTTATTTAATTATTAATGATTTTGTTTAAGACTTAGTCTTGTAAACAATATAGGTATACTCACCTGTTAGCCTATAAGACGTTTTTATAGTGAATAAATAAATAGGATAGATCTCTTACAAAGGTCTTCTACATTTTTTCTCCTAATTCTACCGCCATATAGCAGTGATCATGTTGTGTTCGGACTTGAGAGAGGCAGTGAAATTACTGGGTAAATGTGACATAGTATCTTTGCCGTGAGGTACCGGCAGAGTAGAATAGTACCTCCGCCTGATGCCGTAAGTGGCAACTAAGGTACCAGAACTGTCAGATGGCGGTATATCCATGCAAAAAAGTCAGTTCAAATGTACAGGGGTGGGTGACAGCTTCCTCATCGCGAAAGCTGCTCTTTGCGATTGCCCAGCGCGGCAATTATGGGAAACATACCCCCTTTCGTGGAGAGGCCTTTGTCCCACAGTGGACTTTTAATGGCTGGTATGATGATGATCTCCATTCCACATGGTTGGCGACACGCTAGTAATATATTTGTGACAATGCGAGTGTCTTTAGGCTGCGGTCACGTTTAGCATTAAGCGGACCGTATGCTTGTTTGCTGACGTCATAATAAAAAAAAATATTACGCTTTTTAGGCTGATGTCGCCTCTTACGACATCTGGTACTAAAACTATTCAATGCTGATTACATATAATATTATTGCAGTATATTAGACGACATGGAGATGTACGAACAACAGGAGCCGTTCAAGCTGCAGGACTTCGTGCAGATGTCGCAGTTCCTCAACATGTTCGTGTACCGGTCCATCATGGGCCAACTGTTCGGTAAGACATATTGGCAACTTTATTGGTAACTAGCAGAGTCCGCGACTTTGTCCGCGTAGAATAGTTTTTTAGGTACTATACCTCTTTACCCTAAGTTATATAAACTTTGAATGTCATGTTTATTTATATCGAATCAATGACCTGAAAAATAAGTTTCGATTTTCTAGCTCTTAAAATAGCGATACTTCCATACAACTTTTCATCCCCCTTACGACCCCTTGGAACCCTTATTTCGAATTAAAAAATTGTCTATGTCTTTTCCAGGGTCTAAAGATTGTCTGTGCTATATTTCATCAAAATCGGTTAAGAGGTTTAAGCGTAACAGACAGTTACTTTCGCATTTATAAGATATAGCTGTGTCCGCTATTTCGTCCGCGTGGAATAGTTTTTTGGGTAACATACCTCTTTACCTTAACTTATATAAACTTTGAATGTCATGTTTATTTATATCGAATTAATGCACTGAAAAATAATTTTCAAGTTTATAGTTCTAAAAATAGCGATATTTACATACAACTTTTCATCCCCCTTTTAGGCTATGTCCTCTCTCAGGATCTAAAGATTGTCTGTGCCAAATTTCATCAAAATGGGTTGAGAGGTTTAAGCGGGAAAGCGTAACAGACAGACAGAGTTACTTTCACAATTATAATATTAGTAAGGATTATTATCTTGGTGGAATGCGAAATACTTTAATTGGATAATAGGATGGGAAATAAATAATGGTCCTCGTTATTTATTTTGACATTTTAAAGTTTACTTAGTACCCGCTATGTTGTGCTACCATCGCGCATCCAGCCATGGTAACTAAGTTCAACTAGTTTGAATTTAAATATCAAAAGGTTGAATATTTAAATGTACTTCATTGAAGTGCTGATTGTGTTTTGTGATCTGGCAGCGCTATGATGTTGGTCTTTCTGATCAAATGTGTAATAGGATCCCAGGCAGATGGAATTTTCCAACTATCTTCTCTATTAAAATTTGGGTGCTTGTTTTCATATTACTGTGTACGATTTAGACCTGAAGACGGTGCAGAACAACGAGCTGTTCAGCAGCGTGCACACGCTGTTGTTGGTGCTGTACCGGCGCGACTGCCGCCGCCCCTACACGCCCGCCAACCACTGGCTCGTACGGGACATCCGCGACTCGCAGTTCATGGCCGACCTCGACAAGGGCAAGCGCCCGCCGCAGGTCACTCACCCTTCTCACCTGTACTGTGCTATATAGAACATTAGTAAATTTTGCGCAATCCTTTCTGTTGTGTCCCCACACGTAGTAGCCCAATAAAGTACTCTTTACTTCAACTACATACATCACAGAACCTGCATCGCGCTTAAAACATTTTTACAACGCTCCAAATATATACAGGAATCCCGAAACATAACTATTGACCAACTTAACTATCTCTCACACTATGATATCAATAAATGTCCACAACGTCTCATACATTGACCTATCTTCGTAATAAGTGGCTTAAAGCACTTATGTTAAGGATGCCAGACAACAGACAAATCACAAATATACTAATTAAAAACATATACTTAACACCCAATCACAGAACAAACACAAATATTATCATATAAATATTTACCATGGGTAGGAATCGAACCCACGACCTTAGGCGCACAAGATAGGATCACTACCATCTACGACATCGGAATCATATTGTTATAAAACATTACATACTTATACTCAGACCTTTTAAACGTATTTTAATGTACAGTAAGCCTCGTCCCGTTTGTAATAGGACATTGTAATAATTGTGTACGAAAAAAGACAACTTTTGCAATCCCTACATGTCATGCCCTACCCGAAACTACATTTTAAACAAAGTTTGTTTATTTACAGGTGTTGGTGCAAAAGACGCCTCATATGATAGCTCACGGAGAGAGAGTAAGACTTTTCAGAAGGGCTGTAGCCGACGAGAAGGTAACTACTATTCGATTGTTAAAAATAATTTAAAGTAATCTTTATAATATAATTACATTTTGTTGCCTTCAAAATGTGGGTCACTTTACAATTTTTACTGTATGACCATTATATTGTTGAAATTCAATTAAATATTGTAATTTTCTTAGCCGTAAACATCAAGAATATATTTTTTTGTGTAAAATACTTAAACAGTGCTAAAAGGTAATTCTTTACATAAACACATTACCCCTGTGTCCCATTGGGGTAGGCAGAGACTATGGATCTCTACTTGCTACGATCTTGGCATAATTCTGGCACTTCCTTTATTCGCTAGTCCTTTCCGCTAGTCCTCGCTAGTAAAAAGTGGAGTAAAGTTATGTTTTGGGTACGGTCGTTCGGTTGCGGGTTTCATATCTACGTAATATGTTCTATAAGAACTCTGACCATTTAGGCATCCAAGATGACAATTAAATTTCGAATGTAGACGATAAATAAATCAATAATTGCAGCATCAATCCATCGCCCGATTTAGATTTTTGTTAGCTTCTCTTATTACACACGCAGGAAAAAATCGAAGTGTCTCAGGTTTCAGACGAGGCCAGAGCCCGTACCCTACCCATTACGGGCGAATTCCGGACCCTTTATGCTATAGATATCTCGAGAGACACGTCAAATCTCAGTGTTCTCTTTACGACATAAGACACGAATTCTAGTCTCGCATAGAGTGCGCGTTTTGTTTATGGCGTTCACTCACCATCAACCTCACGGTCGTATGTGTCGGAGCCGGCACCCCGACGTCGCCTGGCGGCGCTTTCCCTGGGCTGGCCCAGGGCACGTCACCGGTCACCACCGTTAGGACCGCGTGGACCGAAGTCCACTCCCTCTCGGCCAGAAAGGTACTGGAGCCGAAAAGTCGTTCACCCCCCGTAGTCGCAATCGACCACTCCTCATACGAACGACAGCGACTCTCGTCGGTCGCACCAGTACAACATGCGCTCCCCTGCGCACACAAGCATAGAGATAGAGCCGAGTGAGGCGGGCGCAGGTGGTGCTGGGGCTGACGGAGAGCGCGTGCGGCGGGCGCGCGACGCTGGTGACGGT
The DNA here is from genome assembly GCA_020976665.1 of Heortia vitessoides. Taxonomy (NCBI): domain Eukaryota; kingdom Metazoa; phylum Arthropoda; class Insecta; order Lepidoptera; family Crambidae; genus Heortia; species Heortia vitessoides. Next base: position 15,351,623 of record JACJUM010003085.1, read on the forward strand.
GCGGCGCGCGCGGCTGGTGGAGGACGGCTACCGCCAGCTCGCCGCGCTGCCCTCGCGCGCGCTCAAGGGCTGCGTGCGCGTGCGCTTCATCAACGAGCAGGGGCTGGACGAGGCGGGCATCGACCAGGACGGCGTCTTCAAAGGTAGCGGGCTGTGGCCGGACTCGACGAACTTCTCTCGTGTCGTACTTGTCGTGGGCCGAACGGATGAACGAGATCGCTCCCGGCGTTTGAGCAGACGTCCGCTTCTACGTCTCGGGACGACGGCTCCGGCTCGTCTGATATGACCGGATGTAACGTGATGGCTTCCCGCGAGATGCCCGAGTCTACACTTTTTATTTCATCATAAAAGTAAATAAAAAGCAAATAAATAATTCCTACAACGTTCTTTACATTAATCTATCTACCTTAGTTTCTCCCAACCCTTCAAACCGCAACACAGCGATGCTAACACTGCTATTGGCGGTAGAAATAAGTGAGAGTAAGATACCGATGCAAACGACTTTTTGTTTGAAGTCTACCTCATGTAAATCTGAAATAACGTAATACGACTTTAATAAAAAACAATTCCAAATACAAACGAGACAGTAGTCTGTATGCCATATGTCAACTCGTCAATATCCCCGGGCAGAGTTCCTGGAGGAGACGATAAAGCGCGTGTTCGACCCGTCGCTCAACTTGTTCCGCGTGACGAGTGAAGAGCGGCTTTACCCGTCGCCGACCTCCTGCCTGCAGGAGAACCACCTGCAGCTGTTCGAGTTCATCGGACGCATGCTCGGGAAGGCAGTCTACGAGGTACCACACACTATTTATGCCATTTATTAATACTTTACGGTGTGGTCGTAAAAGACGACTGCGGTACCGCAACTGATAGAGGGCGGTATATCCACCCAAAGCAGTATAGCTCAAATGTAACTGGGCGAGGATGGGCAGCAGCATTCCTGCCGCAAAGATACGCCCTGCGATTGTTATCACGCTTGCCCAGTGCGGCAATTATGGGTAAAAATCCCTCCCCCGTTTTTTGGTTAGGCTTATGTCAATATCCTGGTATCTAGCTGCTGAATATTTATCCAGTGTGTGTTGTCTCGCAGGGCATCGTGGTGGACGTGCCGTTCGCGTCGTTTTTCCTGAGCCAGGTGCTGGGGCAGACTCAGCAGGCGCTGTACAGCTGGATAGACGAGCTGCCCTCGCTCGACCGCGACCTCTACCGCAGTCTCACCTACATCAAGCACTTCCAGGTCACTCATCTATGCTCTGATCTATCAGATACTCTGCATTGTCAACTCATGTGTTTCTACTGCACGACTTGACCGTATTCTGATATCAGTGGTGAAAGAGTCTATTACATTTATTTCTGTCGCCCATCAGGAGTGCTCGCTTTGTTGTGTTCTTGTTTTAAAGTTGATAGAAGCAGAGATTCTTATTACTAAGTGATGTGATACAATATCCTGAAGCCACAAGGTTGAATGATTTCATTATCAATATATAATCAGATAATATAATTTTTTTTAAAAAATACGCCGTGGGGTATCGGTATAACAGAATAGTACCTCCCCATGGATGAGGCGACTGAGATACTAGGACCGACAGATGGCGGTATATCCACCAGAAACAATGTACGCTTTGCGAATGCGACCACGCCTACATGCATGGCAATTACGAGGGCATTATGGCGATCCTTCTTTCTTGAGGTGGATGATTCTTGATTTCTTCTTTCTATGTCCAGCAGTAAACGTTCTATGATGGGGCTTCTAAGATGATTAGAAATTTAATAACACAAGATTTCATACATTGACCTGACTCCGAGATAAATCGCTTAAAGCACTTATGCTACGGAAATGAAACAACATAGGAATCACAAATAAAACCCTTAAATGCATGTATTTAACACCCTGACATAGAACAAACTCGTCATATAAATGTTGGTCCTGAGTGAAGATTGACCCTTGGCGCTTTAGATAAAATCATTATCATCTACGCCACCGTGCATTTCAAGAAATAATAGTCAACTTTTAGAATTTAGAATAATTAATTGTGAATACATAGAATATTTTTGTTTAACACAGTATTTTATTTCAGGGTGATATATCATCTCTGGAGTTAACGTTCTCAGTGGACGAAGAGAGGTTGGGAGAGATAGTCACTCACGAACTGGTGCCCGGTGGTAAAGCCATTCCAGTCACTAACGAAACCAAGTGAGTTATATTATATACTAGCGACTTTTTTTTATACTGTTGCGAGTTTTGATTTGTTTTCTTTAGAGAAGAAAAAATATAAACGAAGTGTCGTGCCACGTGTCTTGTAGTTATTTTTAAATTACACTAACACTATTTTTCACTCTTCATTAATACTTTGTGTATGCCTTATGGAAAATATGAAAAAATTATAGTCGAATTGGTCTAGCTGTTCTCGAGTTTTGTTTGGTGCTTCGAAATATATTTTTGTATTGATTTAGACGAATAATATGTGGATAGTTGATCTGAAGGACGTTTTCCTGTCTTAAATACAATTAATATTGAACTCGAACTGTTACAGTTTTACTGTCTTCTCATACGACGGCCACTCAAGAGGACCGAGTCTTAGAGGCTCTCTTGAGTGGCCACCGTCAGACTTAATTCAGTTCTCGCGAGTCCAGTGCGGCAAACGAGAAATGTGCAGGCATGGGGCCGATAATTATTCTAGCGGCCTGGCCTTGTGCCGCGGGGACGGTAAAGTTGAAAAAAAGAAAAAACAGCTGACTTTGTCAATGAATGTCTTATAATTGGCTACTTTGAACCTAGCTAAACATGTTTGTTTTGTTTCAGAATTAATTATATACATCTAATGGCTCACTTCCGAATGCACACACAAATCAAAGATCAAACCAATGCTTTTATCAAAGGTTTTAGGACAATTATAAATCCAGAATGGCTGTCACTTTTCTCGACGCCTGAGGTGAGTCGTGAGGTTTATGTTAATTAAATGAAATATAATATACCAATATACCAATATATCATAAAAAAATATACCAATTATATCACACTAACTGTTGCTCGCAGCTTTATTTAAAGTGCCTATGAAATTTGCAATCACGAATTAAATACTGTAGCCTGCCGCGATTTCAACATTCCATTGACTTTACGTAATATCGCATTCCATAAGATCAAGGCGTGAGGTACCGGCTGAGAAGAATAATATCTTCCCCTGTACCAGGTGTTGTAAGAGGCGACTAAGGTACCAGAACCGACAGGCGGTATATGCATTCAAAACATCGCAGCTCAAAAGGGCGGGAGTGGGAAACAGCATCCTCGTCGCGAAAACTGCGCTCTGCTATTGCCAACAGGCTTGCCCAGCGCGGCAATTATGCGCAACATTCCCTCCTTTTTTGGGGAGGCCTATGTCCAGCAGTGGACTTTCGATGGCTGGTATGATGAAGATCTTGCGAATGATCAAGTGTTCCCTATTGTCTGGGTTATACCCACTTATCTCGGAGTCAAACAAATGTATGAGATATAGTGTGAATATATTATCATTGTTATGATATCAGCGTGCCAAATTTCACAAAAAAATAAAATCATACAGACACACATTGGTTTTTATAACGTGCAAATTGTTTTATAAGCAAGTTTTTGACGATTTCGCTTCCAGTTACAACGACTGATCAGCGGGGACAACGTGCCACTAGACCTCCGCGACCTGAGGCGCCACACGCAGTACTATGGCGGCTTCCACGACTCGCACCGCGTCGTGTGCTGGCTATGGGACGTGCTGCAGCGGGACTTCACTGAAAACGAGCGGGGCATGTTCCTCAAGGTCAGTGACCCCGGCCGGGGAAGTCACTCGTCTTCTTCTCTAGTACATTTATCGCGGTGATTTCACTAACTATACGAGTTCCCCACATTCGTTTCGCGTTCTGATTAATATAACACTTCAAAAATAGCACGAAATCGCATTTTTATACCACACAAACTCACACACTAACACTTGTCTCGTATTACCTCAAATATACACCGGAAACAATAATAGAGAACTGAGGATAAACTCTTATTTTGACAGAGCTATACTCCCTGAAAGGACTGCACACCGACCCGACATCACTCTTGTTGATTAAAAGAACCACACAGCTTAAATCATCGACATAGCTATATCTAACACTAACAACTTGCAAAATACATTTGCGGAAAAACTAACCAAATACACTGACTTCAAAAACGAAATATCTATAATATGGTGCCTACAACATGTTACATTTGTCCTTATAGTTCTGTCTACCACTGGCATTATCCCAAAGTAATTACACTACACCAACCTTTGAAATACTAGAGTTATCTCACATTCAATTCAAACATCAAAAAGCGGTTATTCTAAATTTGTCAATAATAATGAGAATATTATCCACAGTATCTCATACAATAACCAGACTCCGAGGTAAATCCCTTAAAGCATTTGTGTTAAGGGCATCAGAGAACAGAGAAATCACATTTAATATTTACATATATATGTTTAACACCCAGACACAGGACAAGCAAAAATATGTTCATATGAATATTTGGCCTGGGTGGGGATCGAATTCACTACCTTTGGCGTATTTGATAGGATCACTACCATCTGCACCATTGGGCCCGTTTTTGTTGTAATTTTATATCATGTTTTGTGCAAGTAAACGATTTATTATATTTATGTTTTACTTTATCGAGAGGACTTAAAATATATGGTTTCTCCCAGTTCTAGTACCCGCATGATACATATCACATTATTATAGATATATTTGGTTACAGTTCGTGACGTCATGTTCGAAACCGCCGGTGCTTGGGTTCGCTCATTTGAAGCCGCCCTTCTCTATCCGATGCGTTGAAGTCGGTGACGATGAAGACACTGGAGACACTATAGGTACCAATTTTTTTGTACACTTTGAAGCTAGTATGCCGCTCGATCGTTGAAGTTGAAAGAGTTTTTTATCCCAATGTATAACTGAAATAACTTTTAGTATTAAAATTTTTATTTGGTAATCATATCGGATTTAAACAAATCGATAGCAACTTTATTATATAATTAAATACATTACGTTTGTTATTGTAATCAAGTATATTGTATGTATTTTAAAAGCAATTTTGGACATCTTAGAAAAAATTTCATTCTGATTTGTGTTTGTGTAGTTGACATTAAACAATTATCAATAACGACATTATTTATAGAGATTTTGGCTCGCCTCATGACTATTTCTCATTTATCCCATTCAAAGAGGCAATATTCCTAGAATAGAGAAGACATAAAAAATGGTGATATATTAGGAGGCGATTTTGACATAATACGCATTAAGGTCTTTATTCTCGCAAGAATTACAGTAATTCACTTACGAGAAAATACAATTTTAACATTATGTCATCACCGACACGCAAATAAATGAATTTTATTATATTCATTTATAACCTCGTCTCCTAAGTATCGTCTTAAGTTTAAATGTAGACTGACCGAGAATATGTATACTACTTACATTTAGTTCAATTTCCCTATTAATGACATCCTAGTGAAGCCTATAAGGCTTGTCTTGTTAATTGAAATGCGTGCCATGATTCTTTTGTTCAGTTATGTTTTTATATTTAACTAAGTTATCACCATACTTAAGTATGCAATATTTTATATTAAAAAATATAACATTTAAAGTTTTTAAGCTTCGCAAAATATACATGGTTTTTAGAATAAAACATAAATTGATTCTTTAAAAATGCAAAGGAACAACGTTTATAGTTCATTTGTATCGCCTCTTAATAATATTCATCATTTTAAAATTTTATTGTATAAAAATACACAAATGAATGTAAACGCCATACGCCATTGAATCACGTGATGCTCTCCGTTGCGTCCTATAGACTTCCATTGAAAGCTATATATAGCCATTCATTGCATATACAATACAATTATGTAAATTCAGTGATTAAATTTTTACATATCGAAATGTCTTTCGGTCTCGTCCACATTATTCTGTTTATCAGCATTTACGAAGCATTTAGTAAAAAAACGATCTACCTACCTGGATAACTGGTGGTAATTATATTGATTTTCAACACAAATTTTGTTGGTTACAGGCAGCGTAATCCGTGGCTTCTTCACCATCAGAAAGAAGGATCCTCTCAACCGACTGCCCACTTCGTCTACCTGCTTCAACTTACTCAAGCTGCCCAATTACCAGAAGAGGAGCACCCTGCGCGACAAACTGAGATACGCGGTCAATAGCAACACCGGCTTTGAACTCTCATAAGGTATAATTTATATCTACTCGGTTGATTTATGGTATCCACTGGCAACTAGTTCATGAAACCTTCGAATGGATGGAATACTGTGAAAAACGTAATAAGTGTTTAAAAAAGATTTTTAGTTAAATTATATTCCGTTGTAAAGTATCTATATTGTGGATAAAATTGGATGAATCATGTAAAATGTATACTAGAAAAAAATTGTGTAAAGTAATCCTAAATGTTATAAATTGGGGACTGGACTAGGATCGTTAAATTCAAACAATATTCCTAACTTCGAACATTCAGTGCATAACGTCATTTGTGGGTAATGTCAACGTAATAAAGCGCATGATATTTCCGCAATGAGTGTCGACGTCATGCGTCATTTGTGGGTGAGGTTATATGTCGAGAAGTAATTTTCAGTACATTACATATGCTTTATAAAATAAAACTATATATCGTAGTTTAAGTTCTAAGCGTAACAGCGTAAGTCAAAAAGTTGACAGTTTGTACAATTGGGAAAACATTGCTCACGTTTCATGAAATCATTTTAAGACTAATTGCTTGTGCATTTTGTTGGTACAAAATAGATTTCGTTAAAAGTATACACGGTATAAAACGTTTACTGCAGCGTTAGAAATGTAATATCGTGTTATCATTGGACTTAATTATTAAGTTGCCAACTTTGACATACGCGGTGTTAGAACTTATGCGACGACATGTATATATAACACATGTTCTGAAAGTCCGGTCACCTATTCATAACATTATAAAATTAAAAATATATATATTACTGGCTGTTACTTAAAAATATACAAATAAATTATATTTCACGTTGTGAAACGTTTACTTTTGAGAATGTTTAAGAAAATCAATGTGAGCATTATTTTTTAAATTGTATGGTTTCATCTATAAATAACCGCCACAACTTCAACTTTATGCACCTGCTATAAAAGTAAATAAATACCCAAAGAGGCGTGTTATTGTGTACTCATGAAATACAACGACGAGCACAACTCGAAAATATACCAAAACGAGACTTGAGGAGAAAATGGATTTTACTCCATCGATAAGAGACTGAATGTTAGGTAGTTGGCACATCGTGAATGGAAAGTGTTTCATACTTGTTTTTACAATTATGGCATATAACTGTTTACGGAAAGGTTTTATAGGAAAATTTTATAGTCCTTTCTGGCTAATTGTGGACGATTCACTTTTTTTTAAACCAGGTACTATTTATTTATTTATTATTTTTTAATTTATCCATGTACGTATATTCATAGTAATATTATAGTAAATCTACACATCTGGCATATTGACTTGACTCTGCGATAAATCGCTTAAAGTCATCAGACATTAAAGGAATCATAAATGTAATACTTATATACATCACACAAACACAAATTTTTTGTGTCTGGGTGCTAAATATATGTATTTAAGTAGTATATTTTCTATTGTCTGACGTCCGTAGCACAAGTGCTTTAAGCGACCTACAACGGAGTCAGGCCAATGTATAAGATGTGGGAGTTTATTTATTTAAACGTTGGTCCAAGGTGAGGAGCGAACCCATCACTATTATCTACCCCATCGATGATACTGTAAAATGAGGAGGGTACTCTTTTACATTCCACCTATCGTGGTCTGGAGCTGCAACGTTACTTCCAAGAGAGTAGATATAATACGGTCTCACCTGACCGACCTGGTCTTTTATAACTCGATAACATTATAATGCACTCCATCTATTTCCCGATATTGATGTTAACAGCGTCGAATTACACTATGGTAAATATTACAAAATAGCTTACCGCTGTTTGTCCATTTGTCCATGTCCGGATGTTTAAAACCACACAATGAATTATGATACGGTTTTTTTAATAGATCGAGTGATTCTCGATAATATTTTGATGCGCCATGTGTTCCCCGATCTTTATTTTACAACAACAACAACAGCGTCGAATTATATTATGGTAAATATTACAAATAAGTATATCATCGCTTCAGAGTACAAACCAAAGTAGCTTTTCTCTATTTGTCCCTGTGTACGCTTAGCTGTTTAAAACCACACAACAGATTTTGATACGATATTTTTAATAGATCAAGTGATTCAAGAAAACAGTCTATATGTATAACACATGCATAATTTTGCAGGGGAACACTGATAATTTTAAAAGTATCCAATGTGATGTTGTAAATACATTACACATTTTTCTGAGATTATACTGCAAACGCTGGCTGAATCTAACGAGATAGATGATAATAATGTACGCGATGGTATAGCAAGGATCCGTGCAAAACCAGGGCGGACCCTAGTATAATATATACATATGTATAAATTAAATTCGGTATAAAATTTACAAATGTTGACTGCAATTACATACACGCGATGAAAGTCAGGTTCATGGTTATTTGGCTGTATAGTATGAAATTGACACCGAATTTGCTATCTTATGAAGTATATTTAAAGATATAAGTGGTAAAATATAGTTTAACGAATGTTATTTCAAAGTCGGCTGACTATGGTACATATGTGGCTGTTTGAAATCCAAGCGTTAATGCAGACAACCTGCGTTATCAGGGACAGGGAAAGGGGGGAAAAACAATAGAAGCACTTATTCAAGACGAGACTTTTTTTTATTTTACGGGCGAATTCATTTACCCCGTCAAAAGTATCAGTCGATCTATCAGACGACGTCCTAAAAAGTAAATTGTCATAAATATGGAACTACAAAAAGCGCCTTAATTAAGATATAAACGTGTGTCAAAAATGCTAAAAACCTAGTGACGATGTGTACGAGGTGTGTAGAGGCCCACCGTGTGAAAGTATAATTTTTAGTAGCACTTATGTGGTGGTACCGGTTTAATACAGTTTGACTAGATCGCATTTTTACTATGCGCTGTGGTCACCGCGTCTTTATTCTTTCCCAGTTATTGCAATTCATATGTCACTGTGATCGAGGAAAAGCATTGAGATGGTTTAAAAGTGACTTTCATAGTTTCTGGAATTAATTATTAACAGAAATTGTCATTACACCATTAACATCTTATTTGACCAACAATCAGGTTATATAAATAGCCAAGGTAAATTGAACTCCATGTTTAAAGCATGTAGGTCGTCAGTCGTGTCTAAGAGTCCATGTAACCTTGTTATAATTGCAACATTATTTGAAAGTTGATATATACAATAGGTCAGCCTATGCAATTACATATAATAACGACAATGCAAATTTTGTACATATTTACTTGCACTTTAATAATATAATCAGTGATCGGAGTAGGTGGAACTATTTTGTCTCATAAGTCTCACACATTAATGTTAATATGGACATGCCTGCGAAATTCATTAATAAGTACTACATACAAACATCACGTTTGTAACCCATCGGGGCAAGCAGAGACCGCACCTCCACTTGCTACGATCTTGGCATACCTTTCTCGCTTCCTTAACTCGTTTTAGTCTTTTAATACATGCTCGTTAAAGTACAAAAGTCTACATATCAAAATATATTGCTTGGTCCGTGTCGACTTCAGTTCGGATCGCGTCCCGCAGTAACTCTTGCGGGATTTATGAAAATAAACCACTTGCCAGATTTAATTCAAATTAGTATATACATACGCATACATTAGCATTTTTCTTACAAGAGCTTAATAGATTTCGCTCCCCCCTCTAGTATCACGGATAAATAGATTTTACCTACAAAAATAGATATACTTTAAAATTTGGTATATCATGCATGCCCATATTAATATAATGTGTCGCTAGTATCAAAAATTGTTGTACCAACTCGGATCTCTTGTAACTGGAGCAATTCAGTTGCCTCGGCCAGTAAGTAGGCACTGTTTAGTCTATAATTTCTATTGAACATTGTAAAGAACAATGTCGTCGTCTGTCAAGAACGATCCAGAGACATCAATGATTTATGTAGTTATTTAGTAAGAGCCATATTATTGTTTACTATTTTCTTTTATTACGTTTTTAGTTGTGTAAACACTGTTTTGTAATTAGATCAATTTACATTATGTAACATTATGAATGTTATTTAGTTATTATATATTGATTGTATGTACTTCATCGATTAAATAGGTGTAGTATGTGGAAACTGAATAAAAGGTAATAAGTGTGTATTGCAATATTAGAGATACCAATGTCGCCCTAAATACTGTATTATATCAAATCATAGAGTTTCCTTACATTCGTAGCATGATTCTTCTTTTCGGCCTAATAAATGTTTATTTGTTGCAAAACATCAATAGAATATAAAATACGCCTAATATAATGATACGAATTATTTGTATATGATCAGTAAATAGATCTCTAATTAGGCTTGTATGTAATTGTCTGTAAATAACTTGTCACTTTATTTTGACACATTCATCCACATTGTAAGGTATGAATTGTATGATGTTGTTAATGAACGATATGGCACTTACTCCATTTACTATAGAGTATATTTTACTAGAGCCTTGTGTGCGTTTGCTAATTTTGGTCATTACCAATTGTAACTTTGGAGTCGTGCGTGTTATCTTGAAATACCAAAATTGTAGATTAAATGATACTGAAGTAAAGAAAGGACTGTGTATACAACATTAGTAAGTCCATTAGTCTGTATGTGATTTGGTGTTAATGGTCTGTGGTCCGAATATAGCTCACCCGTCTGTTTAACGAATGCAATACTTTTTTAAATTTTTTCATTGTACATGTGTGAATAAATAGGATATGGGTTGCGCCTATTAAAACCTAATCACAGGTAGATAATAAAATTGCTCTTTTAAAATGCGGTTTATTTAACTTATTACCTCGCAGCCGATTTCAGAGGTTAGATCTTAACATATAGCTTTCCTAACAAAAAATAATCGTACCTTTAGTATGAGATCACATGAGATTAATGTTCCTCTTAAAAACACTTGGAATTCATAGATTTTACAAATGTCTACATCTCACTGTCACTTTCAATTTAGTCTTTATCTATTTATTTATTTTATTCTATTTCTTTATCTAGTTGAAAGTTGAGGTTAAGATTTTCTGACATGTTTATATAGGTTAATCTATACTTGTTATGTACACATGTCTACTATTTTATTAAAATATGTATAAATACACAATATTAATATTAACATGATTCTATAAGATCTCAAGTAAAAACGCGTTAGTCTTGTGGTACTAATTTAATAAAATCGCACATATTCGTTTATATATAGTGATTAATAAAACCATGCTTTTATTCCTTAAACAGATGCGTGAAGATGGACTCAGTTCGGATCTCGTACTGTAAAATGAATTCTACAGGATTACTCTCCAGTCCAACATTGTAATAGGTGTATATAGACAATAACTTCGCGTTAGTCCATTGTATGAATACTGAAATTATTTATTACCCATTTATGTACAGTACAAACCTCCCCTTGTTATTTTCGTATGATTATATGAAAAAAAAATGTAGATTTGTTTGTAAGGTACCTATATAAATTTGTAAGCGGTCACTTCATTCTTATCATGAGTTTTCATGGACGCGTCATTCTATACGTGTCATTTTTGTAAGTATTTTCAATGAGGCTAATAATCTTTTTATAATTAACAATTTTAATCGCCGTTACTTAGGTACACTGCAGAAGCACTGAGCTTGTTTTTATCATGTCACTCTATCATGTCTGCGCGATTTCAGGAAAAGAGCTTAAACGCCTACCAAGTACTGCTTTCACTACAGTTTAGGTATATCAGGTTTACCTATGAATGTAACTTGAACTATATTTTGAAAAGTTCTTGGTTCTATTGAGAGACTGGTTAGAAGTGCAAATTCAGCACCTACTATCCAACAATTTTGAACCCCAATGTTCAACGTTAGAGTTCATTATACATTTAAAAATGATAGGTTTTCCTCGTAAGAAGGCTTACCAACCTCAGTTCCTGGGAACATATGTACTTGGATATATAATACGAGGCTGTCCGAGTGAAATCACTTCCATTATTTTTATTCTACAATTAATCATGAATGAAAGAACAGTTTTAATGGTGGACGTTGGAAATCATTCGATTGTAGTAAAAATGTCTTGACTTTTCACTCGCACGCACACCAACGTCTGGCGTCTACTTATGACTGAGAAGAGTGGTCGTTTCTTTATATTTTAAGTTGGATGTACGGTTACAGATTAAAACCTATACAAATCTGTCAATTTTTCTCACTTGATTTGATATGGCATTTTTTTCATTTTTGTTTAGGATGATCTGTAGTCATGCGGACGTAAATTGGTAGCCGTAAGTTTTTTTTCCTGGATGTTACTCAAATAATAGCTAACGTTGTGATTCCTATTCTTAGATAACTATTTTTCATTCATATATTTACGTTGCAATAATATAACATATTTTATTCTATAGACCGTTTATATTTCGTAACAAATTGTGCAATTTCTTTTTTGCCATACATACATACATGTCACTCATTATATGTAGTTAGGTATATTGGGTCTACACTTTCTACCAGTTAAAAAACATTTGTATTTTGTAGTAGTGTTTCCGTTTTGATTGATACTTTTAAGTATTTACTTATAAACTGTCAACATTTAAACATGGATCATTGTGAGGAATATTTTGTACTAGCCACGTAATGTTGTATAACACAATGTGATTCTCTGTGATAAAATAATTTGATATTTATTAATGTGCACTTTTATTTCTTTACCCATCTATCGATATCTACTTCACACAAATTATTAATTAATGTTTCTTATAGTTAATCTATAAAACCGCTAGACGGATTTTAACTGGTTTTTGATTTGCATTTTATATTCCCCTATACAATCATCTAGCTAGATCCCCTTTTAAAAAAATATATTTCTTATGTCAAGTCGACAACCAAGCACACAGTCCGTGTGATAGTTAGTATCATCTCAGCCTATGGACGCTTGTATTATTACAAGGATATCACTAGCGCGATGCCAACGTGTGATATAAGGTAACTATTATGTCATATAACCTAGTAATTGCATCTCTCATCCTTAAAACAGGAACATAGTAATGCGGACAGTACCAATGCAGACGATATTCATTTGTTTATAACTCTCAGAAAAATAGACCGGTAGGCTGTCGAAACACGGAAGTCTGTGATAAACCTGCAGTGGAATATGGTGTTCACAGGTGATAGCTGGACGGAGGTCTTCCAGTGTGTTCTAAACTGGTTTAACGTAGTTGCCTCCTGGCTGCAGTGGAACTTACTCACTCTTAACATATCTAAGACCAAATGTGGGTCTAGGTAATCATTGCGCACAAAAGAAACTCCCTTCATTTGCTCAGTCTGATAATTATCGCACACAATCTCACCTGCTATGGAGCTATTACTTGCCACATGATTGGAAAGAACAAAATCCATGAACTACCCTGGAATCACTGTTAACCCAGACCTCGGCATTCAAACTTAAGTATATTAACAATCTAGCCCCTAGACAGCGGAAGTTGACCTATCTATATCTTTAGATCCCAGAGACATGTGGCTAACGAAGTACCACTGTGATGATCTATTTTGTCAATCGATAATTGATTACTGCATTACTTCCAGGGGTGGGCCCGCCAAAACATCCTTGTTGAAGGTAGAAAATGCACAGAGGCTATATTAAAATCTGGTGCTAGACTCTCATATCGGATCCCTCTGCTGAACTTTACAAGAAATAGGACCTTAGGAAACATTCGGACCGAAAATATGATTCTAACAATGGTAAAAGGTAAACGCAAAAAGAGTGCAGAATACGTATTGCCTCCTACTCGTCTCTGTTTTTCTCATAGGTTGTTTTATTTTCTTGGCCCTTATCTGTATAATCTAAATAAAAATCTGTCCATTTCTCACCTCTCTCTCACCAAACTAACTGACAGACAAACTGTCGACTTGGCTGAAATCTTTAGATTATGAGAAAACAGAACATTCTTATATATTCCTTTAATAGGTACAGTTTAGCCAATCTTTTCTCCAACTTTCAATATGTCCTGCTTCTTTCAATCGTACCAATAAAATTTGCTTTAAGTTATGTCCAAAAGTGGAAGCCTTGTGACCTGTAGCTACAAGCATATTTTTTTGGCCTAATTCAGGCACCAGATTCTAAAAAATAGGTAGATTTTAATCGATCGTTGTGCAACCTTTTATAATATTTAATCCGTTAGATTTTATTATTATGGAGTTTATTAAAGAGGTCATGAGGTCCTCATATACATATTTCTACGGCCAAATAGCAGTGTTCGTATTGCTGTGTTGACCAGTACCTCATCTACAATTCATAAAACATCCTTCCTTAGTCTTTACTATTACTGAAGTTTTTATTAGTTGAGCTGCCAGGGCATTAGGATTAACAGATAGTCGTTCAGACTGTCATAACGCATTTCTTTAAGAACCTCTCAATTTCAGATTTAACTGTTGGAACATTCAGGTATTTGTGAATCTCTTCGTTTCTGGAGAATTATGGAGCTTTGGTTACAGTATGCAGGATGCAATTTTGCATTCTTTGTGGGCACATAATGTTGCTTTTGCTTTAATGTAATACCATAGGTCCAAATAGGTTTTCGAACTGAGTTATACAGTAGTAATTTATTGTCAACTGACAAGGCACAGTTTCTTCCCATAAGCCATTAAAGGTTCCTAAACTACGCGTTAATTTCAATACACGTTTTTTCGAATGTGGCAGGGCCAAGTAAGCCTTCTAACCAAACTAAATCCTACTTTACTTTATAAACTCATATCTGGTAGGTGATCAGGTACCAGCTTTATAGATGTACAGTTATTCTTTTTTAATGTAAAAGTAACAAAACTTCGACTTTTTAGCGCTAGACCTAATAATACGCTTATACGCAATTTGCTTATTCAGGCATATATCTTATGTAATAAGTTTTGCAGCTTTTGGCTGGCTTCTATTAGACATATATAACTTGCTCAAAATATGCGATATAATATTATATATGTTACGGTTTTCTATTTTCTAAGAAGTATATTTCACAGTGATTGTTTAACAAATATTTTTATGCGCTATTTGACACCAAAAATCTTTATTTAAAATTGAAATGTTATTATAATTCATGCTAATAATTTTAATTTGATTAAAATTTTATTGCGTGGAAAATGTATAAGATGTTGCGTAAAATTTAAAAATGGAGTAATTAGTGTTCATTCCGAAATACATTTTTTTACGATTACTAGATATCTTTTAAAAAAACCATTCATATATTTTTTATAGTACCAGAAAAAAATTATTGCTATCCTTTATATTTTTTCTTTATTACCCCTTTTATAACTCCTACCAAAAGAGTTACAACGTCCCAAATATTTCGGAATCATCTCTTTAAAACAGAAATAAAGGCATTGTTCTGATTCCACTAAACTAAGATGGATGGACGTAACAAAAAACCATTGCCCGATTCGAATCTGAAAAAAACACAAAAAGATCACGATTATCGCCAGCATGGCATTTTACTGAGCTAAGCACCTATATTATATATACCTATATTCACAGAACATCGCATCTCATTAACATTACTCTGAGATTAATAGCTTAAAGCACTTTACGTTACGGATATCAGCCAACAGAGAAATTACAAAGATAATACATAAATAAACAACACCCAGACACAAAACAAATACAAATAATCATCACTTAAATATTTGTCTTGAATAAGGGTCGAACCCACGACCTTTGATCGAGATCACTACCATCTGCGCCGTCGTGACAATTAGACGTTAAATTTTTACATATGTCCACATAGTGAAATTTTGTGTTTTTGTCGTACATAAGCCTCGAATAAAGCTGGATGTATGTGACAGGCAGAAATATGAGTCCAATTTAAGTTGGATCGTCTGCCCAACTTGTGAGTAGACGCCTTACGCTGCGCATGCTTGTGCGTGCTCTTCATTCCTAAAGTTTACGAATCAATCAGGCCTGCTTTATGCCCTGCCCACTGTCACTTCCGCTACTCTGATCTATATCCGCTATTACTACATGCGGGACTGTTCTTCGTAAACGTTTCTATTAATTAAAGAAAATATATATTAATTTTCATTGGAATGAACCTTAGAAATAATTTCATCATAAAATATACTCTTGATAGGCGTATGACGTTCGGTCCTCATATGAAAATAGTTCGAAATAGTATTTATTACAGGCAGACAAAATTTCTATACAGGCTGGAATAGCAAAATGTGCCTTAGGCGCAAGACGACAGTTTATAAAACGTGTATCCGCGCCGTAATGATGTACGCGAGCGTCGTATTCGCTAATGCGGCCACGTCGACTCGAAAATCATTAGAGATAATTCAAAATAAATCCTTAAGAAGGACGATCGACGCCCGTTCATACGTTTGAAACGAAAATTTGCATCGCGATCTCGAAATACCGACGACACGCAAATTCATGAAAGAGTCGTCGCGTCGTTTCTTCGACGGGGCAGTTAAAACACAAATCCTTTGTTAGTTAAATCTGCGACGTACGTCATAAAGAGTGACGTCCACGTCTGATACTGTAGGCCGCGTGACGATTTAGAAGACCCACCCGATAGCATCACTTCTCCTAACGTTCCTCTCTCGCCCTCTCCCTGCCACTCCACTATCAGATATACTTTACACGCACTTTCTTTCAGTATACTGTGTTCGCCCGTCAACGCGTGCAGTCCTTGCCCCTCGAGCGATAACCGACCGCTCTAGTGCGGCCTGGCTCGCTCTGTCCCCTTTTGCAAAAAAACTTCATCCCTAACAATGACCACCCGTGCCTCAGAGACGCCGTGTCAGCGACTTCTTATCTTATACATAACATTTTCGTGTTACTACGTTAGTTACCATACTTCTCCAAAACGGCTTGACTGATTTTTATGAAATTTTAAATGAATATTCAGTAGGTCTGAGAAACGGCTGCAATCGATTTTTCAGACCCCTAAGCGATAAGGGTTTACCTTTAACACTTGCATTTTTATTTTTTGGTAAATTTTTTTGTGGCCTTAAAAATACATACAACTCTATATTTTTACCTTTTTATGACTAACTCCTATCTTTTAATAGTGATATTAGTAATTTTACAAAATTTTACATAATTTAAATGGCAGAATAACGTTGGCCGGAACAGCGGAACATATAACTACAGCTATCTGTCAGTGAAAATCTATTGAAAATCGGTCTAACCGTTTCATATATTAGCCGGAACAAATAGACAGTCGCACATTTATGCAACACTGTATGTACTAAGTACTTTATATGCATTTAAAGAAAATCTATTAATTTCGATTTACAAACAGACACATCAATTTTATTCATATGTATAGATTAAATTTCACTAAACATGTGGAGTGAAAGTGAATGAAAGAGTTAAAGATTACGATAAGTAGGTTAAGAATGTTTACATTTGTAAATTTTTGAATGCAATATATCACTGTAACAAAAAATGTGTCTCCTTCCTGTATTAAATTTTTTTTGCTGAACCTTATATTAAACCGCTCAGACGTCAACGGAAGAAGGGCTACTCTACCGATGTGAGGAGCCTTAAAAGGGATCACTATTTTTATTGGCATATCGGTTGATAATACTTGACACGTTAGGGATTATCTCTTGACGAATCATCATATCAGCCATAAGACGTCCACTGCTGGACTTGGGTTTCCCCAAGTAATTTCCAATAGGACCGGTTGTATGCGGCCTGTGACCAGCGCGATTCTACGGTTTTAGTCAGATCTTCTGTCCATCTTGCGGATTGACGGACGCCCTACGCTGCGCTTGCCGGTACGTGGTCTCCATTCCAGACTCCATCAGAACTGCGTACCAAATGCCCTGACTACTGCCTGTAACTTTAGTTCTATTATGAATCTGCTCATTCCTGATTCGATCGCGCAATAAGACTCCGAGCATGCCCTCTCCATAGCTCGTTGAGCTATGTTGAGTTGGCTTAGAAGACAATAATAAGAACCACGTTTCGCTGCCATAGGCCATCGTTGGTAACACACATTGGTCGGAAACTTTCAACTTGAGACACTGAGGTATGTCGGACTAGAAGATGTTTCGCAGATTTTCGAACGCTGCCCAGCCGAGTTGGATTCGGCGATTGACCTCGACTTAAAGTTGGACTTACCTAATTGTACTATTTGTAGGTACACATACGAGTCTTCTTCTTGAACCGAGCTTCCAACTAACTAACTGGGGTGGGCACGACGTGAGCATTACACATTACTTTAGTCTTCTTCATATTCATTCTGAGACCCACCTGTTGAGAAAGTCGATTGGGGTCTTCGAGCATCTTGATGAATAGCTAGCAGTTGTGGGGCAGACCTCATGCAAAGGTCGTCTGCATTTGTAGGTACCTCACTTTTACCTATTTCTGCCGCCAAATAGCAATATTCGCACTGTTGTGTTCCGGTTTGAAGAGAGAGAGAGGTAATTAAATTATTGGGTAAGTAAGTAAGGTGATGTCACAAAGTTGGCAACGCGCTAGTGATGTCCTCGTGATACGAGCGTCAATAGACTGCGGTGATAATTATTATCAAGCCTCTAACGTCCTTTTGTTTGTTGACCTGATCTAATAAAGAAAATGCTTCTCTTCTAAAATTATTTGCTCTCCACCAAGTTCTTTTCCGTACCGTACGTAGTATAGAAAATGTCTTTATGTGAGAGGTGCCAGAATTTTCAGCAAAATCTTTATACTCTGGTAGACATTACCATCGCAAACATCACACACTTGGACTTATTGTACAAATATTTTCTTTAGTGCGTTTTCACTTTAAAATCATTATATATATATATTTATATATTTATTTTATTATATATATTATATTTATAAGTTTCTGTCACGATTTTGTATTGTTAGAAAAGTTTTCGGGGAGTGCGGGGGGGGGGTCAAGACCCTTGTGACCCTGATGGCCACATAACACAATATGTATGTTTTATCCTCATTGCAGCCGAGCGAAGCCAGGGTGGGTCGCTAGTTGTTCCTAAAGGTCATATAGTTCTAAAGATAGGTTCAAGTAACCCAAACTATTGTAAGAATACTGGTTATTGTATTGTTGTTCTATTGTTTATTGACCTCTATTAGAGGACATAGTTTATCGCACCAACGAAACGTAAAATAAGTATGGTAACCGTTCCTAATTAGTTATATCGCAAGTAAATATAGCTTAAGTATGTAAATATGGTGGCTAGACTATTGAATCTCGACTTATTTTTCTCTACTCCGTTTATATTTCGCTAGTAAATTTTACAATTGCTGCAATGTTCAAATCTTATTTTTTTTTCTATTTTGCCCGTTGAGGCCATCTCGTGAAAATACTTGTACAGGATAATTTGAAATAGCATTTACAAGTAACGCGCCCGATGGCGCAGATGGTAGGGATCCTATCTTTCGCGCCAAAGGTCGTAGGTCCGACACCCAGAGCAAAGATTTATAGGATGACACAAGTCAACAAAAAAAATATTTTTCTTTGAGTCTGTTATTTAGTAAATATTTTCTGATTCTATATACATCGAAAAAAAAGCAAAAACTCCATTTATAAAAAATAAAGTTTGCTTTTGTACCTTTACACAATGTAAAACGAATATTATAGTATTTTAGCAGTTTTTTTAGGAGCCGTTGCATATAAGATACAGGAGAGGGGCAGGGGGGGCTGTAGGTGTGAAGCGGGAGTGACATACTGTCAACGGCAGTGTGCGCGTGCGCTTTGCAAAGGAATAACGTATTTATGTGTCGTGAGGCCTAAAATGTCTTCCAAAAAGTGCAAAAATTCCGTGGACTCTTTTTGTTATATTTGCGGCGAATTCATTAAAGTGAGAGCCAAAAAAATTTGTTTGTCGTCAAATACGAGACTTTGTGAAGCCTATGAAGCTTATTTTAATTTACCCGTACGAAGTCAAGATAAAGCACGGGCACCTCATTTCTCATGTAGTAGCTGCAAAAACACTTTAGAGGGTAAGAAAATACATCATACTTTTCATTAAAATTTATATATATAACTATACCTATTCTGACACATACATTAGATGTGTCATTCGTTATTGAATAATGTTATTTTTTTTCCAGCCTGGTACCGAGGAGAAAAAAAAAGTATGAAGTTTGCAGTACCAAGAATATGGAGGGAACCAACTGACCATATCCATGATTGCTATTTTTGTGTAGTAAATCCAAGTAAGCGTCGCGCTGGTAAAAATGCTAAAAAGATTGAATACCCAAACCTACCATCAACGTCTGCTCCAGTACCCCACAGTGAAAATTTCCCTGTGCCTTCGAACCCAAAGCAGAAGGCAGAAGAGCAGTTACCGCTATCACAAATATCTAGTAATAGCGGAGACAGCGAGTTCGTGATCACATCACCGTCTGTTGAACCACATCTTATTAATTCAGAAGAGTTTGATGACTTAGTAAGAGATTTAAATCTACCTAAACTTAAAGCAGAAATATTAGCTTCACGACTAAAACAGTGGAATTTGCTCAAGAACGATGTTAAAAAAGGTGACCAAAGAAAACGTCATAAAACATTTTCTGGATTCTTTACAAAAGAAGACGGACTTTGTTATTGCAATGATGTGAAAGGTTTGTTTGAAGCAATCGGAATCCCTTGCATGTCTTCTGAATGGCGTCTTTTCATCGACAGCTCTACAAGAAGCTTAAAGGCAGTTCTTCTACATAATGGAAATATATTTCCATCTCTTCCCCTTGCTCATTCTGTAATGCTAAAAGAAAATTACGAGAGCGTTAAAATGGTGCTTCAAGTTTTAAAATATGAAGAGTACGCCTGGCCAGTGATAGGGGATTTTAAAATAGTTGGATTTCTGATGGGAATGCAAGGCGGGTACACTAAATATCCGTGTTACATTTGCTTATGGGATAGTAGAGCCGATGCACTTCACTACCAGCAGCACTCATGGACACAACGGAGCGAGTTTCAAATAGGACAACATAATGTCAAAAATGAACCAATCGTGAAGCCCGATCATATTTTAATGCCTCCATTGCACATTAAATTAGGTCTGATCAAGCAGTTCGTAAAGGCTCTGCGTCAAGACTCTGAGGCCTTTCAATATTTAAAATCATTTTTCCCGAAATTGTCAGAGGCTAAAATTAAAGCTGGTATTTTCATCGGTCCACAAATAAAGAAAATAATGGCCAGTGAACAATTCCTACAGCTCCTCAGTACGCACGAAAAACAAGCGTGGCTCAGCCTTAAAGCAGTGATTCATGGCTTTCTTGGCAATAGAAAGGCAGAAAATTACACGGAGCTTATTACTGATATGCTTCACAACTTCAAAGTTATGGGTTGCAGAATGTCTTTGAAAGTCCACATGCTACATGCTCATTTGGATAGATTTAAAGACAACTTAGGTGCATATTCAGAAGAGCAAGGGGAACGTTTCCACCAGGATATAATGAACTTCGAAAAGCGTTATCAAGGACAATATAATGAAAATATGATGGGTGACTACATTTGGGGGCTCATACGAAAAAGTCCCAACTTACACAGAAGAAATACCAAATCTGTTCATTTTTAAAGTCTTTTTTGTATTCTTTTTTGTATTTGTGGGTTTATTTATGCCGTCTTGTATAATTAAAGTCAATAAAAATATGTGAATTCAAAACTGTTTTCCTTTTACATATAATTGAAATTAAGAAATAGAGCTTTTTCATAAAAATTAAAATTTCGTTTTAGTAACTACAAAAGCAAACTTTATTAGATAAAATTTTTTTTTCTTTAATTAGTTAGGCATAAGTAATCAAAATCAGAGGTACAGAACTCAGACTCAAAATTCGTGTTGACTTGTGTGATATTTGTGTTTGTTCTGTGTCTGGGTGTTAAATATATGCATTAAAGTAATATATTTGTGATTCCTCTGTTGTCTGGCGTCCGTGACACAAGCGACTTCCCGCGGAGTTAGGTGAATGTATGAGATTTTGAGGGAATTTATTTAAAGTATGTATATATAAAAAAAAGTGCAAAAACCTCCTTTCTTGGTGAGGCTTATGTCCAGCAGTGGACTTCCAATGGCTAGTATGATGATATTTTAAAATAAGCAAACCTTTCACAAATATCCAAATAAAATTTAAAGGATGTTTTTAAAATTTCTTTTTTCTTTTAAAAAAATATAATATACATAAACTAGCTGATCTGACAGACGACCTGCCTTAAATACTATACACGGTATAATATGATATATAAACTATCCTATCTCTCCACTTGGATCAAAGTGTACATAGCAACCAACAATTTATTAAAATCGGTTCAGTAGTTCAGAATTTCATTCCGGACAAACACCGTGACACGAAGTTTTTGTAATTATAATATTATTAGTCAATAAGTATAAAATTTTTGTGCTTTCGCATGGTACTCGACTTACGTCGAATTAAAGGAGTCTATTAATAAAAAAAAATGATGTTCGTTAAGTTAATAAAAGAAAATAATATGGAAGTGACTGCCAAATTTCTTGTTAGTGAGATTTAAGGTCAACCGAACATTTTATTTATAAAAAAAGAAATCTTATTCCAACTTGAAAGTCTGTTGTTTTTTTTTGATAATTTTATCAGATTTGTAAACTGTTATTATTAATATTTAAATATTATAACTTTTTAATACGTATGTCACGATGAAGTTTAGCTAGATGTTTAAATTGACGGCGAAAAAAATGGCACCTACTAACCCCATGTTTTTTTTCCTATACCAATTTTTATTGGTTTTAAATCAACGATGTTTTCAGTTATGTCGAATCCGTATATATTTTTCTAGAAGTAGTACAACTATATGTACCGATAGCAATATAAGGCGTCAAGGAAATTTATATCTCTACGAGTATAATGATTTATATGGTACCGGAGAAAAAATTATGTGTATTCTTCAATTTTATTGAACTTATATACTGCTAAATAAATAATGGTGAGTCCGCTGTGTTCTTAAAAAAAATTATATGTGAAGGCCGTTAAATGCACAGAGCTGCAGTTTAAATCCGATCCTGAGATACCTAATATTTATATCTGTGTATCGTAATATCAGGGACTTATTACATTAATTTATTTATATTGTGTAAAGTTATTAATAAATTCACCTACTTTTCTGCGACCGCACCGCAAACTACGTGTTATTTTCTCTACAAAAAGTTTAAGTTAGTTCAGTCATAAAAGTTTTATTTGTTTCTACAACTAGTTTAGGATTAAACTGCTAAACTAAAAACAGAAGTCAAATATGTAACTTATTATTGCAGCTGCCTCATTAAAACAAATACATTAATAATATTAATTTTTAAATATCATCTGATTAATAGTAATATCAATTTAAAACTAAAACAATGCTGTCTTGTAAATTAAACGTGTGAAATAAAATACACAACCAAGCCAAGCCCGAGCAGCTGTTCAACGCGTCGCCGCCATTGTTTATAGCTATCTCGCTCTACCGCTGCGTCTCACCTCCCGCACTTCCCTCCCTCCGTCTACCAGTTTCGCTCGATTTTCGTGGTGTGTGGACGGTTGCGCGTTGTGCTATAAAATATTCACGGCTTGCTTTAATTCTTTGTCCAGGAAGGAACTAGGGTCGAAGATAAACAGTTTTATACTTTTATTTTTGCCTCAAAACTTCAAACCGCGTGCATTAACTGGTGAGATCGAGAGGTGTATCCCGTTCGGTGTGGTGTGCGTTCAGTGATTCCCGCATAGTCGATCGAGCATGAATAATAAAGAAGTAGCCGGTGATATTATCGTGTGTTCACTGGGAGAGGAAGGCTGGTGATAGGGCGGCGTGGCGAGGTTATCGGGTCTGGCGTGTGATGGTGTCGAGTCTCCGGTGACGGCTGGCCGCGGAGCGGTTGGATGGCGGCAGTGAGCGGCCCCGCGCGGCATCCTCGCGTCTCAATGAGTGTGTCTATGTCGCTGATGCAGGGCGGTGCGCAGAGCGCGCCGCAGGGCGCCATCCTGGCGGCGGCGGCGCCCTACTACCAGGCGCCGGCCATCCCGACAGATGTGCAGCCCGACCGCCCCATCGGCTACGGCGCCTTCGGGGTCGTATGGTGAGTCATTCCACCCTAAATGCCTTCTCCTGTACTTCATAAACTTTGTAAAAGTTTTGCAATGAAAGATGAAATAAAAAAGGTAAATTGAGGTAGATGCTTCAATTATGTTTACCTTCTTAGTTTTGCTGTCTTCTTAATTAGATTTGCGACATAAATTTTGTCCAAGAAGTATCTGTAATGTCAGTTTGTCTATAGAATGTATATCCAATATCCTCCTAGTACTAGGTAGCTGTCAACAATATTTCACAATCTATGTAGGTTCATCAAAACAACAATATTTGGATATTAGTATTTTTAGGCATATATCTAATAACCCAATTTTTATGTAATAATATAATAATATAGTAGTAATAAATAGTATTAATATATTTGAATGTAGAACAAATAGATCCTGAGACAGTAATCCTTCATTTTTAATTGTTAATGTGCAATATAAATGTTTCTGTAACTTGTATTTTTTATTTTAGTTGTTCAAAAATAATTTAATTATATTGCTTCAAATTTTTGTACAACTAATACAAGTAGGTATAGTTTTCATATAGATTTCATATTTACATATAGGTATAGTTTTCATTTATTTTATGTATTGCCATGTGATGGTAATAATATATTACTATATTGGTACTTGCATTATTATGTTACATATATTTCTATTTTTGCGTGGTAATTACCAAAGGCTAAACTTTTTATTAGGTTGCACAGATAATGAATACTAGGAATAATTTTTAAAAAAATTATCATGAGACTTAGGAACATTATGATAGTTAAGAGTTGAATTAATACTAAACACTTCAACATTTGGAATTAACAACACAACATTTCTAAAAGTAATATAAGAACCAGTCAATCTGAAGTTTAATATAAAAAGAGAATGTATTGAACAAAATGATGTATCATATCATACATTTAATATAAACTACATAATAAAATTTGTATTACCTTTCTGTACTGATAATATTATTAATATAAATGTATTAAATGTAAGTACAGACAATTTAAAACCATAATATTATTCCCTTTTAGTAGCATTATATTTACTTTTATACTCATTTTCTGTAATATCAATAGTTTTATGCAAAAGAAAGATCGTTAAGTTTCATCGTCAACAATTCGCCGATTGAAGAAACTTTGACATCAAAAGTTTGTAACATGTGCGAGCTAGGCAGCCCATAAGTCTAATCTGCGCCAGTTGGCCTATGTAAACACGTGGTGTTCCCATCGCCTGTCGCTGTGTATTCGAACCAGCGTGAACGACATAAGAGTGGTTTTCAATATTCATGTTTCTACAATCGAATGCACATTGCGCCGTCCGACCGCAACCTTCATCATACAACTCTGTGCTTTATTGCCGAACATTTAGTTTGTTTTTGAACTGCAATCGAAATGCACGGAGACGGTGCTGTGTTGTCTTCGTACAATGTGAAGCTTACGGTTTGGTATTAAGGTTTAAGTTAGGGTCATCGCCGGCGGAAACGGGGGTAGCGGCAGTTAGGTATGGGTGGATGCTTTGTGTGGACTCGTCGTGCGTAGGTAGGGCTCCGATGGCGCTTGCCGCGTCGATTGTGTGTGAACGACCGCGACGAGGGGAGGCGCGCCTGATTATTCCAAGCCCGCGTCGATCGCCGGTCGAGGGCCCTAAAACCCGGTCCGTAGTCTGCACTCCCGGCTTCCTTCCTTATGCACGACCGTTGAATGCAAATAGGGAATCTTGAACATTTTCTGACTACGGCCGTAATATATTCTCTACCTTGCTTTTCTTATTTAAACTTAAATTAGGTATGTATTGAAACTTTTTGGATACAATTGGAGATCGTGACAAACTGAGGGTTTCAAAATGTAGTCAGTGATAATTGTAATATACTTACTTACGTACATAAAACCTCGCCCGCTCTTTTGCTAAAGGTCACTTTTAGTAGGTACCTATCTAATCTATAAAAATACTTACTGTCCTGATAGACGTTGTCCAGTGTTAACTTCTGCCTATATGCTTATAAAAAAGCGATTATAAATTGAGATACAGAAGGTCCTATCTGTCAAGTTAAGCAAAAAATATTAAAATCGGTTTACTAGTATATACAAAAATACCATAATCCTCCGGATCGGCTTAGCTGATGTTAGATTAAAATTTATTTGTACATTCGGTAAGTCTGTGAATAGGTTATCAATCTTTAATATCCTTGAGTGAGAAGGGTGGTCCACCCTTAATTTTTTTTATTTTTTTGCATACCCAATACAACAACCTCTACTTTTGCATAGCGATATTAGTAATTCAATTCTATACGGCAGAACAAGGTCTTCCTGTCAACTTTTACTTACACTTACATTACTATACTATTATTAGAAACTAATTATAGTTTTTGTTATTATCATCATAAAACGTGTGATGGAAAGCCATTGTTGGATAGTTAACTATACTATAGTATAGAATAACAAATAGAAATCGCTCACTGGTTGCTGCGCATTGATAGATTACATAAAGAAGTCTGGTGGCTAATTATGCCGTCACCTAGCGTAACCGATGGGCGGCGACACGCGGCCGTGAATCGTCGCTTCAAGTGATCTTGTGTATCTATTTGGTTTTAAATATATTTGAAACGATATAGATATTAAGAAAAGTTAAGTTCTCCACTCACTGTTATGTTGACCAATTTATAGCTATTTAAGTCTTCAATAAGAAATTATTTTTCTGATGTGCCGGTCACTTGAAGTAGATCTATCAATTGTAATTAGAATAACTATCGCCTGAATAATATATTTACCGCCAACAGCAGTGTATAGGCAGAACAGTTTTAATGGATCTAGAAATTAAATTGCTTGATAATGTGAACTGTAGTAGAAAAGCTTGGCGACGATCTCAATCCTATGGAGAAATAATGATGGTTACCATTCACTTAGGTAGGCCTATTACAGTGGTCCTTTCATGCATACATTATTTTACTAATCTCTACTGCCAAACGGCAGTGTTTTGCATTGCCCGAACAATTTGAAAAGATCTAGAAATTACCTGTCTGTAGACAAGCTTGGATTGATTGTGCTCACCATCTTGCAGGTTATATATTTATGTCTAAAAAATGTGTTACGATTTATATCCAAAGCTGTGGCGTGGCATCATGCGACTAATACATTACTTTTTTTTGCTACATTATTGAGTGTGTTCTATACACGAACGCATTTTGTGAAAGGTTGCGTTTATGCGAGACACGTGTAAAAATAAACTTTGGGAGTTATTGATGAATTACGCCGCTCCGATACCTGCCGATAATTCTGGATAATCGATCATCCCGCACTGGTACAAGGAGACGGGTATATGCTGGTAATTTTAGGTGGTGAAAATGTATTACAACATGGTAATGTGCCTCTGTATTGGGACGATCACAAATATGGAAGTTCCCGGCAAACTTACGAATAATGTATTGTATTTCATGGTATTTAAGAACGCCCTATTGAGAGGAAAGAGTCGCGGGTTACATTCCAGCCCTAACGAAAATATATTTTGTGAAAGATCTGGGCGTTTATGGTACTAAACCTTTGTTGTTTCTGGTTTCTTTCCTCGATATAATTATAAATATTAATTGCACTTATAATTAAATAATGTTTATTTGATTGAAAGATAATTATTTTAAAGTTATAACTTTAAGAGATAAAGAGAACGTAAATAACGAACGATCAAATTATACAGGAAAAATGAACAGAAAAGGCACAGCTAAGTGAACACAATCGAGTCTCGGTGAAACATTATTTAATTATAAATGTAATGCAATTAAGTAAAAGTTATTTCGCAATTGACGCTTTATTGCTCGCAAATTTCCTTATAGACTGGTAACACTATTACCAGTGTTAGCTGTACAAATGAAGATCACGTCGGCTAATTAAAATAATTTCGATTCAACACAGCCTGGGCTAGTCTTGTAATGTAACGATTTGTTTCACGGTACCGGCCGGTCTGAACACAAAACCAAGGATGGGCACATTGAAAAGGCGGGTGGCCGCGCCTGCCCTAGCTCCACCCTGCAAGTCGTATCTAATTGCTCCAGTCTTGCCATATTGAAAAACTCGGATTGCCTTTGTGCTCCCAGCCTCCGAAAGTACTACGCTTTTTGTTAAGATCATTCCGAAACTTTAACACGGTTCCTGCCATTGAATACTTCGTTTTATTCCCCAGATTCCTGTCCTTTAACAAGTCTTATTGTATGTAGTTGTTTAAGGTATTACTAACATACTAACAATTCACATTATATCGGACGTACTTTAATAGTACGTATAATACCTATTTAGGCGATGGGCATTTTAAATATGGCCAATATATTGAGTAAGCTGCAGTATGTAGAAATACCGAAGCATTAAGAATCCCACTTAGCCAGTCTGTCTTATAAAGTAGTCCACAGCGGGAGACCGGTGTATTTATTAGATGTAACTCGGTCTAAAGACGTGTAAGTACTAAAACACTGGGAAATATTATGGATAAAATTGCGAAAAGATGTGATAAATCTTACGAGATGATGTGAGTCGGCTAAATTAATATAAAGGTTTACATTTATTTTATCTGAACGTCGTTATAATAAAATTATCAGAACTAATTTTTATATAGGCTTCAATAATATTATATTTATTATTATAACTAGCTGTGCTACCATACCTCTTTAGCTTAACTTATATAAACTTTAAATGTCATGTTTATTTACATGAAATGAATGGCCTGAAAAATAACTTTCAAGTTTCTAGCTCTAAAAATAGCGATACTTTTCATCCCCCTTTTCGACCCCTTACAACCCTTATTTCGAATTAAAAAATAAGCTATGTCCTTTCTCAGGGCCTAAAGATGGTCTGTGCCAAATTTCATCAAAATCGGTTGAGAGGTTTAAGCGGGAAAGCGTAACAGACAAACAGATGGACGGAGTTACTTTCACATCTATAATATTAGCAAAGATAAGTTCACATATCATCGTATACATTCTTGTCATTCCGAGATAGGTAATTACAGCACTTGTTAAGTATATCACATAAAGGACGAATCACTAATATACTAATTAAATACATATATATGTATATATAACATCCAATGTGTCACCACTTTGTACCCATCAAATAAATTTTTATCCTGTGTGTAAATCGGATACACGAGTCTTGACGCATAAAGCATAGACTTTACAAGTTTGAAGTAACAAAGTTTGACAAACGGTCGTGCAGTCCCCCGGCAAGGGTAGGTTGCCGGTTCAATCCGGCCCGCAGCCTAAGATAAGTTAGTTTTTTTTCTAGTAAATATTATATGAACCTTGATGGGCTTTAAGAACCGGCGGAGTAGAATAATAATTCCACCTGTAAGTAAGAGACGACTGAGGTTCTGAAACCGATAGGTGGCGGTATATCCATTCGAAACAGTTCAGATACAACAGGACAGAGATGGGGAGCAGCATCCCCGTCGCAATGCTACACTCTGCGATCGCCACCACGCCTGTCTAGCGCGGCAATTATGGGCAAATACATTCCATTTTTGGGAGGCCTATGTCCAACAGTGAACTTTCTGCGGCTGATAGAAGTTAGTACTTTAGTTTTTTAAGTAGTTTTACAAGTATTGACATTTCACCGTTGAAAATACTAACTACATATAATTATAATACGCGGGATATTTTTTACCCCGGACGCTGTTTTACATGACTGAGTGTTGATTTACATTTTTGATACATTATTGTAACCTTGTTAAACTTTTTGGTCGTCTTCCTAACTCCATCTATAATATAATAAACTGTTTCCCCATTTCAATTCGACTGGGATTATTCATACAGTTTTAAAGGTCAAAAAACAGCTTTACCTGTTTCTTGGATTGTCACATAGAACGTATTCCTTTGTCGTTTTGTGTTCGTGACCATTGTTGCCAACTTACCTGCAGTGGTTGTCTCGATCTTAAAATATTTGAAGTGGGGTGTGACGGATTTGAATTGGGTTATTACAATTCGTGGTAGTTCTTGAGCGTGTTTTATCGGTACACTTCTCACGTCCGACCGCGGTGACGCGCCCAGGTTTTATCTGAAGTATTTGCCTAGGTCGGGAAAGTGTGATACGATAAGTATTATTTATTAATACATATCTAGACCATTCCTTAACAAGTATTTCTTTATATGATGTCTAATTAATATCTCCACATAAAAACTCAGTTTAATTTCACTAATTTTATAATTTGATTTTTATACTAGAAATAAAAGGTTCTTAGTTAACTTTGTATAATGCATAGGTATACATAGGTATCTTTTTAATTACTTTAATACTATTAATTATTTTTTTATACTGTTATTATAAAGCTGAAGGGATTTTGTTTGTTTAAACGCGCTAATCTCAGAAATTGCTAGTCCGATTTGAATGAATTCTTTCAGTGTTGGATAGTTCATTTATGGAGGAAAGTATAAAAATCCTTAAAGTCACTATTCCAGGCAGACGAAGTCGCGGGCATAGTTCTCTTATATAATTAGTATTGAAGGCATATAATAGATTATATTTTTGTACACATTTCTATTGCGATCTTGATAATCCGACTTTAGCTGTACTCTAGACTAGACCAGACTCTTGCTGTACCAACAAAATGTATGATAATGAAACAATCTTATATACCACTGCATAAATAGCATTGCTTTATTATATATTTTAAAGGCTTATCTCAATTAAATTACAGTAAAATCTTGGCATCAACAAATATATCCTAATATTTGCTTGAAGTTTGCGACCGCGTGTTATTTGGCACTTTCCGTTTATGGGGCCGAACAGGCTCCGATGCACGAAGCAGGCGAGATAACGGCGCCTTACAATACGCTCACGGCTCGCCCTGGTTTCCAACCAGGGCACGGGGAGCCGGCTGCGTGCATTATGTGACGTCATTAATTTGGCTGTCCGATAAGCGTGATGCTGCTTCAATCCATTCAGATTCGATGAGCAAGCATTATCTAAGCACTTAGAACCATTGATGCTACCATAAATTGAAACCGATTATACTATATTACACCATTGTACTGTAATGTAATGGATAAGACAACGGGCGATCGTGAAGATCATTAGCAAATCGTATTTTAACTTTCTATAATCAACGAAGGCTATAATTTTTAACATACCTGCTAATTAGCCGACTAATTTCAAAATAAATTGTGCCATCCGTACCGTGCTGAATTAGTAGAATTTCGCAATTTAATAACCATTAAGAAATAATTTAATTTGTGAATCCGCAAAACGTTCTTTTTATTGTTGGTCGCGCGCCCACCTCGCGCTTCCCAAATTAAAATAACGTCGACGATGACTTCAATTAAGGCATTGTTCTTCGTGGCTTGTTTACCTAACCGGTCGCTAAGTAAGCTAACCGTTTGAAACCGTTGCGTGGAGCCTCTTTAATGCAAGTCAGCCATTACTCTGTTACATTTTTTGCGGTGTCACCGTCAGTGTTCGATATCTCGCGTCGTGAGAAAGCCTCGCTTGACTGGGAGCCGATGGAAATTTTAAAGTTCTTAAAACTCTGTCAGCCGTACTAAAATTTACACAAATCTAAATTATCGCGATAGATCAGGTGTTATATATTTTCAATGCCTCATATGAACTGGGGTAGGCTGGCAAGAAAGGACCAGGTCCAGGAATTATCTGAGGCAGCGTATTTGATTAGAGTCTCCGACTTGATAGCATGTTAAAGCTAAGGATCATTAGATTTCTGAATAAACAAACTAGCTTTCAGCCCTGGCTTCGCAAGGGTTATAGAGCAAACGCAGGCAGGAAGGCAGTTTTGTTTTTAGTCGTTATGTGTTGTGTATCAGCTGTTTGCAAGTCCACATTCATTATCATCATACCAGCCATTGGGAGTCTACTGCTGCATATAGGCATCTCCTAGTTAGGACGCTGATGCCCTTCCCGTACTGTGCATATACCGGCATCTATCGGTTCCTGGTACCTTAGTCGCCTCTTACGATACCCGATACTTATCTACTCTGCAGGTACCTCACGGAAGTGGTAATCGGCATTATATTTATAAAAATCCTTGAATTTACGGGACACGTAATTAATTTCTTAATTATACAAATAAAAACTAAACTTTACTATGAAGCACTCTATCTATATTAAATATCTTTTAGGTAATTTTCGGCTGTATCACGTCCGTAGTTCTAAAATCAACAACTATTTCTGTGTCTGTTGTTAAAGAAATGTATTTAACTCATAAGAAATTTCATTTACAAAATATCAAAAGAAATCATTATTAACCTACACATCTTTTACATGTATGCTTTTTTACTTGGAGAGGCCTATGACCAGCAGTGGACGTCTTATGAATGATGATAATGATACATTTTTTAAGCTTTATGTTGTTTATTAAATATGAACAAAAAATAAGTAAATTCAATATTTTTATTTTATAGATATTTTCTGTTTCATATATAAACAGAAAATGTAGTAGTTTCATATGTAATAAATGGTAGTTTTAATCTCTTTTGGTATCTTCAGTTCACAGGGTTGGCGATACACTAGCGTCTATGGGCTGCGGTCACGTTTACCTCCAAGCGGACCTTATGCTAGGTTTTTATTGCTGTTAACTATAACACAAATTCTAATAACCACCTAAATAGTGTGTGTGTGTGTGCAAGTAGGACCAAGTTTACCACGTTCCATTCGAAACAGTTCGAAACTAGCAAGTTTAGAAACTTCTAGCATTCAGTTTGTTCAACAAAATGTTCAACAATTTATAAACTAAGGAGTATAGGTACTTGAAAAAAGTTTCCAAGATTGTCTAAAGAATGGAACGGGCCGGTATCTGTTTATAATAAAGACAAACCGCCGAGGCCATTGATCCCACCCTGATAGACAAGCACGCATGAACGCCGGCTTTTGTTAGCAGTACCTATAAAATATAAGACTCTCTTTACAAATTGTTAATATAGTTTTATTTTCGGTTTAAATGGTCTGGAACAAAATTGATTGTATCGGCTTTACCCCCATATTAATTCACACACGAGTGGTATCGAGTATCGGCAAAGCCCCGAGTTTGCAAATCGAGTTTGTGTACATTATTCGAGTTATCGGCCGGCTCCCCGCGCCCCGCGCCTCTGCTCCAAGGTAATGGTCGATCACCGTACCCGATAACCATTTGTTGTTCCGTGGATTGGTCACTGCTTTATTAACATTGCGTAATTAGGTTAATAACAGTTGTTTGTTTGGTGACATGTCTGTTATAAATGCTTTAAAAAGTACGTAATCAGAATTGGCAAGGAATGCCCGCTAAAATAAATTAATTTTCATGCCAGTGTATGTGTTAGGAAGGATAATTTATGTTTATGACGTTTGTTTATCCTCACTAATATTATAAATGTGAAAGTTACTCTGTCTGTCTATCTGTCTGTTACGCTTTCCCGCTTAAACCTCTCAACTGATTTTGATGAAATTTGGCACAGACAATTTTCAGATCCTGAGATGGACATAGCCTATTTTTTAATTCGAAATAAGGGTTGTAAGGGGTTGAAAAGGGGGTTGAAAAGTTTTATGGAAGTATCGCTATTTTTAGAGCTAGAAACTTGAAACTTATTTTTCAGGCCATTCATTCGATATAAATAAACATGAAGATCAAAGTTTATATAAGTTAAGGTAAAGAGGTATGGTAACCAAAAAAACTATTCTACGGAGATTTTCAATAACTAAGCCGACAAACAAGCATACGGCCCGGTTGGTAGTAAACGTCACCTATAGACGCTCCTATCATCACAATGATATCACAAGCGCAACGTGCTTACCTTGGGACTTAAACATATTATGACAAAACAGATTACTTTTGACTTTTGCGTGAGGATACAAGGCTGGAAAACATTGCCTCTAATTAAAGTATGAGTTTTATTATAAAATAACTTAACGAGTCAAACGAGAAAATGTCTACTTCGTGGTAAAGAAAGCGAGCATGTCACGTGCATTGAGTTAGAAAATATGTAATTAATTTTTCTTCCTAAGAAAAGTTTGAGAATGATTGTGTTGCACACGTCAATGCAGGATTTTGAATGTGTTATTACTTTTTATGTATTTAATTGTCCGTATAAAAGTAGTTAAGTGTCGCCGGAGCCGGTAACAATGGGCGCTGATGACCAAATCGGCCGCGATACAAAGGCATGTCGAAATGGCTGCGGTTTTCGCCGTAAGTCACGTACCGCTCTCGAAATTGTTTGCGCTTCACTAAAATTATTCTAGACATAAAGGAATATCGGAAAGTCGCAGAAATTGTGTGAATATATCCATGTATTAGGTAACAGAAGTGACCACTTCGGAGTGGATTTCAAATCCATACGTAATTGTTTCAATTATTTGTAATTTCAATCATTTGTAAACTTCTGCGTCAGGATTATGTATAAACAAGTTATTTACAGATAGATATCTCTACAAAAATACAGGTACCTACTCAATGAATAAATAAATAAATAAATTCCCACAACATCTCATATATTGACCTGACTCCGTGGTAAGTCGCTTGAAGCACTCGTGTTACGGACGCCAGACTACAGAGGAATCACAAATTACTATTCAAATATATTTATTTAACACCCAGTCACAGAGCTAATACAAATATATATATTTAACACCCAGACACAGAACGAACACAAATATCATCATGTAATCATTTGCTCTGAGTGGGAATCGGACCCACGACCTTTGGCGCATAAGACATCAATTGGATTGGAAAAAAATTGTATTACTACTATCTGGGCCACCGGGCCCATCGGGTCAATTTATCAATAATATTTGTAATGACATCTATTTTGTTTAATAAGATTAAAATAAAAATTCTATAATTATAAATGCAAAGTGTGTCTGTCTGTTTGTTATTTTGTGACGGCTAAACGGATGTGAATGGATATTGGCAATTGAAAGTTGTATAGCGTTTTTTTAAAGTTCGGGAAAGGTGAAATCGACGTTGACGAAGTCGCGTGCTGAAACAATTTTATAACGTAGGTGAATTCTTCGAAACTTTCTTATCTATGAGACTAGTAAAACACTGTATTTTACATTGAATCACGTGTATTCGTAAATAATTGTGGAATTCGCCAAATACTTCGGAAAATACAAAGCAATTTAATTTATTACTCCTGTCGAAATGGGTATTCAGCTTCTATTGTATGCAACAAATTGCCACTCGAAAATTTCAAACGTATCGCATTAAATCGGTATCAGGCTCCCGATTGATGTATTTTTCTCGTAAAAGTTTATGCTGAATGGATACGCCGTTCTAATTTATCGATGAACATTTACCGGAATCGGCTCGCGTACGCATGTCGGGTTCAATCAACCTGCGTTACTGTTTGGTATAGGGCCACGGATTAAACGTTGGCACCTAGGCTATATATATATATCGCTGGCACTTCAATCCTGTAAATGTGATACTTAGTTTAACGGGCCAGTTGTCGTAGGTGGATTTGATCCTATCTTGTGCGCTAAAGGTCATAAGTTCGATCCCCATTTGGGACAAATATTTATATTACGATTATTTGTATGTTCTGCCTCTTGTTGTTATTTAAATATATATTTAAGTATTATATTTGTGATACCTCTGTTGTCTCGTATCAGTATCACAAGCTACTTAACTCGGAGCAAGATCACACTAATGAACTGAATTTATTTATTATTATTATTTATTTAAAGTCGCAAATCACCGGTAATTTTGGTTGAATATGAAAATTAATTGTCATTTCAGACTGAAATTATAAACGCTAACGTTTGTCAAAATTCAAATAATCTGCTGAATGGATATTATTTAAACTTTACAATAAGTATCCGTCAGTTTATTCGGGTACTATTGAACTATCGGGGTACTAATATAGTAATAAATGTGCACAACATCTTATACTTAGACCTGCCTCGGAGATAAATTGTGCATTTGTGTTACGGACATCAGACAACAGAGAAATCACAAATATATTATACCAAAATTCATATTTTACACCCAGACATAGAAAAACACACATTAATCATAAAATGTTTGTCTTGGCTGGGGATCAAACACAAGTGCACCTTGTACACCTTGGTGTACAAGGTGGAACACTACCGAATGCGCCAACAAAGTCGTCAAAAGTGAGTTTGTTATTCCGGTAAATCTTTAAAATATCTGTAAGTGTTTAACATTATTACAGTTCTGGATTGCAATAAAATTTTGAGAGAATCGGGTTTTTTTAGGATTAAAAATACTCTTGACTTTCCATATAAAATAAACTATTGCATGTAAAATTTTACAGAGGTTGATACTGCCGTGTATTTGTGAAATTTTAACAAATAGACAAAGATATTGGTATAGATCTTTTTTTAAAAGACATATACGACATATACACCTACATAAAATAAAAAGACATACAAAGCCGCAATTATTTTAATGTCTTAAACTGCACTAGTAATTACGTACATACGCACGCAGTCGCTCAGCTAAAGTTAAAGTGAGTTTTAAAATGTGCGTTGAGAGATACGAAAGCGGAGTCGCGTTAACTTCGCTCAAGGTCGCCAAAAACTCGATGTTCGTCTTGAATATAAAATTCACTATTATCCCACCGCTGGTAGCCCTAGCGGCATACGTAGCCTTGCGGATCGCACTCGTTTTCATGCCATTGACATTCGGCCGAGGATTTTGCAAGATCGAAATAGAATCTTTAATATTTAATGTGTTAATTGTCGTCCCCGATGACAGCGTGAAGGAGAGTTCTTTCAACTTAGTACTATATTTTATTTTATAGAATAAGTCGCTGACTTGTTATTTATTTAACATTTATAGTTAAGTATAGGTATTGGATTTTTTTAACAATTCATAATCATCTATTGGCAGTCCACTGCTGGGCATAAGCCTCCCTAAAAAGATTGAAGCGTGTTGGCAATCGCAGTAGGCACCTTTTGGGACGGGGATGCCGCTGCCCAACCCCGCCCTGTGTCGCCTTAGTAGTAATATGACAAATGTAAGAATTTATAAAGGTGAATTTGTTTTTCTTTTTTTTATTTATAAAAAACTACGCTTTGTGTCAATCAAAGCAGTGTGTCAAAACCGGTATAGGTTGTGCTCTTCCTACTTTATTATAAAATGTTTCGTACATCTGGATAATGCAAAGCTTTTTGTATTTGTGTTGGTGCCAATTCAACATAACTTTTATTTGAATCCGTTGCAACAATAATCAGTTCATAAAATTTTTATTTCCTTTCCATCCGCTCCTGTTCTGTCACTCAAAGCAAATTGAGAACGCCATTTTGAAATTGCCAGCTTGAATGTGACGTCGGGTCGCGCCGATTTTGACGCCATAGATAGATTGACGTCACTCGTAGTTGCACTGCGATCAACATGGATATATTGGGAGATAAAAATAACAAATGATATTTCAGACCAGAATCATTCGATTTGCATTAACTTCTAAATACCTTCTATACTATGTTGTTGTTCAGTACCTACTGTTAGTACTTATATTCTTATTTACAAAAATATCTAAAAAGGTTATAAGGGTCATCTAAAATATAAGCCATGCCATGAATAAGACTACCTTAAACTTTTAGTTACGCTAGCCAGGAAGGAATCTGCAAAAAAAATTGGCGGTAATAAAGGTGCCATTACTTAGTTGGTGATCGAAACACTCATCTTAGTCGAAATTTATTAATATTTGGCTGACTGGTAATGTTCCGCTTTCCAAATAAACTTTCCTCGTTTTCCCTCTATTCGTGTTATGATAGTAACAACGCGTTCATATTATATTTGTGTTTCAATATAAAATATTGGTACAAGTGTAAATAAGACGTTTCTAGGTGATTTCCGTGTACACCATTATCGATTTTCGCCGGGACGTATCCCGAGAGTCCTTTGTGCGTGACGCAGGAAGCACGCAGCCCGGCCCTATCCCTTGCTCCGGCCTTCGATCGCTTCCATCAATCACTTCCTAATCGAATTTATTAACCGAACCCGCTCCTACGCCGGCGTTAATAAACTCTGGGCCTAGGCTAAGTGTTGAATTAATACCAGCTACGTAACACCTATGCCTTATTAGCTGTATTGTCTTTTACCAAATTTAAAATTCTGCCGACTTGATAATAGATAGCGCACACCGAAATATGATACAAATTAAAAGCCCCAGTACACGGCTGTATCGATCTCCCGCCACGCTGCGAGTCCTTTGTGCGTGACGCAGGACAGGACGCACGAAGCGGGCCCAGCGCCCCATCCCTTGCCTCCTGCGATCGATCCATTAATCACTTCCTAATCGATTATGTTAGATAAATTCGCTCGTATTTTGCATAAACTTGTACTGCATTTTTAATTTTAAAAACTAATGAAGACTTGAAATGTAATATAATAGCGTGTTATGTTTAGAAGAAAAAATGTTTATTACAGCTATTTACTGGAAATTTTGCTGATTGTAAGCAGTTTAGGCCACTATTATTTATTAAAAAACAATCATAGCTTCGTGCACCAAACGGAGTCTCACTAAGTTGCACATGAAATTTCTATGGCATTAATTAAATGGAAGTCGTGTAAATAATTTTTTATAATTCGTAATACACAATAGCCAGCGAAACTATTATTCAAGTACGCCGTCTACCTTATTTCTTCACAAACCTTAACCTAAAGAGGTTTACAAAAGCGTTAAAAGTGCTCCAATTCTGACGGCTTCTGTAAACCGGGATGACAAAAGAAGTTGCCTTCAATGCCGCCGTGAAAGTTAACGTAAAATCGTTAAATCCGAGTTTCAAGTAAATCGCTCGCGGTTTCTCGAAACTTTTGCGTTGCGTTGCGACACAGCAGTGAAAAAGTTTAATTTTCAATGGTAGGCAAAAGAAGGGAATGAGGTGAAACTTTTTTAAACGATTCTATGATTTATAACAAACTCCACGAACCTATTGAAAACAGTACGAAAATAGAAGAAACACATTTTAATCCTTAATTAATGTTGTTTAATTACCTAGAAAGAAGCTACTCTCATATCAAGATTATTATCTTTTATAGAAAGTGAGAAACGCGCAGGAAACGTTGTTTTGATCACTGGTATCCCAATTTGCGTGCACTGAGCGTGACTGATACATATGATATTAGCTTGAAACGTTGGTGCGTAAGAATAATATATATATTTTTGTACGGATTCAGGTGTTTCAATGGACGCCATCACGATTCCTTTGTTTGTGAATGTGAATGTCAACGCTGATATTTGTTCTATTTGCTAATAGCACCTCGCCCTGGCTTCGGTGCAATGTAGATAGATACCAATACGGGGCAGTGTGAAGTGATTAATAATGTTATGATTAGAACTATAGATTACCCTTACGTAACAGGACGAACCGTACAGCCAGTGCCTCCGCTTTTAAAACCTCTTATATCTTCTAAGATATCTATTTTAAAGTAATTATGTGGTGGAAATTTTGATCTACAAGAAATGTAAAACGTGTTTACGGTTGGTTATCCTTATGTGATAAATATATAATATCATTGCGGATTTATTTATCGATGTTTTTAAGACGTACAATTCCCTAGTCCCTTTGATGTTAATGAACAATTTCAGAGCAACTAAACATTATTACAATATCACATTACAAATCTTCGAATTTTTCAGCTTTCCTGTACATACTATTTTGTCTATGTATTATACAAACAGACCTTTCCCTTGAATCATGAGGCTTAGCTGTATCCTGCACGTGACCATATATTTTCGTAATTACTACGCATCTGGCGATGATTTATTTCTCCGAGGAATTGAAATTTCTGATCTGAATGTAATTTATCGGACGGTTTAATTTAATTTGTGATATCGATATTAGCTATGTAGGTACAACATCATCTTTACCTCAAATTTATTATCATTATTCACTTGAATCTGCACTTGAAGGTAATCACGCCAATGAATAAAATGCTATAGACACTGGGCCATTTAAGAACGCCTTTGTCAAGGCACCTTTTTCCCCATTGTAAAAATCACTTCGCCAACACTAATGTCATTCGCGTAGCGAGTGCACTTTTGTTTTGTATGCGCACAGCGTGACCAAGTTTCCGTTTTCGGTCCCCATGTGAAACCGTTTACACAATGTCGGTTCGCCCTGTCTAGTTGCAAAATACGGCCTTCCTGGGCTTGCTGGCCGCTCATTGTGACTACTGCTACACTTACTGCTTAATTGACCTATTTGTAATTCTAAAAACAGACATTATCATAGCAGCCATTGTAAGTCCACTGCTGGTCAGAGGCCTCCCCAAGAAAGGGGGAATGTTACTTATAATTGCCGCGCTG
Source organism: Heortia vitessoides (assembly GCA_020976665.1). Taxonomy (NCBI): domain Eukaryota; kingdom Metazoa; phylum Arthropoda; class Insecta; order Lepidoptera; family Crambidae; genus Heortia; species Heortia vitessoides. The sequence goes on from JACJUM010003085.1 coordinate 15,392,050, forward strand.
GGCAATCGTTTTGTCAATCGCTGAGCGCAGCTTTCGCGACGGGGATGCTGCGGCCCATTCCCGCCCTATGCATTTGAGTTGCACTGTTTTGGATGGATATATCTGTCGGTTCTTGTACCTTAGTCGCCGCTTACGACACCTGGTGCAAGGGAAGGTGTTATTCTACTACTACGCGTATCTCACGGCAAAAACGCGATTTAATAATAAAACTTATTTTTAACGGGTTTAAAACGAGGTTTATTTTTTGTTCGACGTTTAGTTTACCTTGAGACAGCTGTTCTGAAGGTGAACAAAAGGTGTTGTCATGATGCTGTTAATATTAGTACATCTAAATGTTAGAACATATAGTTTAGTTTATTAATTTCTTATGATACTAGAAATGTAACTGGCAGGTACCTTTTATAGGTCCATACTTAATATTAAGTCACTATAACAGAATAAAAATATACTTAATTTTTAATTTTTTTACATCAATAGATGTCTTCTTAGGATAATAACGTTTTATTAAAAAATATAATAAGAAATAAGGTTAACTTTACGCCGTATTTTGTTGAGCTTATGTATCTCCCAGTATCTAGAAAATTGTGAAACTAGTCCGCAGTGTTCTGAAATCGTTTATATTTTAAAATATTTCAAAGTTATAAAGCTACAGCAAACACATCAGTCAAACGTCACTAGTGAATAGGACTGCAATCTAAAAGGACTACAAATCCTTTGACATTTTATTATATTCAAAAATAGACGTAGGTACCCTATGTACTAAGCTTTTAATACAGTTTATCTCTAAACCCTTTGTTGACCGTACCGCCCTTTTCTGAAATCCACCGCGCCCAACGAGTCTTTATCAGTGTCCTGCATGTGACGCGGGCTATTTTCAGACTTGACTCGTCATTTGCAATGCCCTGTTTTAGAATCGTTTCAAAATAGTTCCATAAATTGGGGTCACGTTCTTCTTGAATATATGGAATAAACTTAATGTGTAAAGACAAAAAAAGCTATTTATTTTATTTGAATTCGTCAAATAGAATAAATGGCTTTTTTAACGGCTTTAAAGCGCGATTTATTTACATTTTTAATTTCTTATTGTTCGACGTTTCGGTTCATCATCATCATTATATCAGCCATTGAAAGTTCACGGCTGGACATAGGCTTGCCCCATGAAAAATATTTTTTCCCATAATTGCCGCAATGGGCAAGCGTGTTGGCAATCACTGTGCGCAGCTTTCGCTATGAGGATGCCGCTGGCCAGTCTCACCCTGTGCTGTTGAGCTACACTGTTTCGGATGGATGTATGCTATTAAGACACCTGGTACAGAGGGAAGTACTATGCCGACGGTACCTAACGTTTCGGTTACCTTGCGGCAACCGTTCCTAATGTAGTTTTTATTATGAGTAGTGTAATAAGAGGGATAACGCGCAGCAGGAAGAAACCAAAACACGATGCGTTGAAATACCATTGTCCATGGTTTGGATACGTTATAAGTACCGTTATGAGGTGACCGGAAATATTTAGTAATTTCGGTGCTCAAATGACTTATTACGTGGTGATGTCACCCAGCTCTTCACCAAATTGCAGTATTAGGACATTGACCGACATCTATGGTTTCTGTTCTAGTATACGTGTCCATGTGGTATTTTTTGTTTGGAGTTGACACGTACACCACTAGAATAACATCGTCAATAAAATACAAATCTACGGCATTTTAAATATTATCGTTTTAAAAGTGTAATAGTTAGCGGCATATTAAATCGAAATACCTATGTTTTAAAATAGACTATACGATTACGATAGTTATATAGTATAAATAGGATTTAAAATAGATTGTATGCAAATAAATCTCATCATCAAATCATTATTTTTAATATAAATTACTATTTAAATATAATTTTATTATATATTTATATTTAGTTATTTATTGATATTAAAATAATCCGTCTCTTTCACGACCACGTGCTTCTTTATGGAAGTTGGTGACGTGTTGTTTGACGTTACATTATTATTTTTTATATTTGTTTCATCGTGAAGCTCAACTTAGTACTCAAATACTAGATGAGAACGGGATAAATATACTAATTCATAACAATATTATGATTTATCATAAGTTTATCAAAATTAAATAATTAAAAATTTCTCACTATGATGCACATAATTTATTAACTACGTTATTTAAACACTGTTGATCATCACGTGACATAGTTTGTTAATCTTATTGACGTCAAGTATTTTATTAACAATGCTGATTAAATTTAATGTTTTAAATGTTGTTATGGTTCATTGCACGTCATTGTTTATGTTTCTAGACAAAGAAACCAGTTGGCATTCGATTAAGTTTGGCCACGTCCAATTTTTTGGGTCTTGAAAATTTTCTGAATAACCATTGTAATTTACGAGGCCGGGTATCCGTCGATATTGAATATTCGGCGCGCGACACTGATCTCTATACGAGTTCTGATATAAACTACATTTATACGGATTTTTATGGCGACTGCAAAGATAGTGGTCGACGTTTTTGCATTCTATTTGCGGTGTACTGTTTGAATTCTGTTTTTTATATTTATGCGGTTATTTCATTTGACTAATACTGAAAAAGATAGGAATTTGGTTACAGTATCATATTAGTTATAAGAAGTTCACTGTTGACAGTTGAAAAGACATTTTTGCCCTTAAATGCCATCTTGTTCGTTTAACCAATTTGCAAGTTTTAACCAGTGGTGGCCCTTCCCACACTGTTGCATTTGAGCTGCACAGTTTTGTATCAATACCCCGCCATCTGTCCCTACTATTCTGCTCCGCCGGTACCTACAGCGCTTTCAGTCATTTAAAACTATCTAAATCCAATTACTATATTCCAAAAAAATGCAATTTCATTTCAGTAAAAGTGTATCTTCTCTTCAACTAAAATAAAACTGCACTTTTTGAGGGTGAACTATTATCTCGAAGGTGCCAGTACAAGAATTAAGATGTAATATCTTGTTAATTTGTTCGCGTATGTAGTCGTAAAAGCCAGCTCAACTGTCGGCCCTATAAAACACGTATCCGTCGAGATGGCGCGACGCGTCGCTCGGAATCCTTAATTCAAGTCCCGATGCGCCGGAGATGCGAGCGGAATGAGCTTCCCGCCCGTGATTGCATTCGCGCCGCTCCGTGACTCTAAATTAATGCACCATCTTACGACTGTCGCTCGGTGCGCTCGCATATACTCACTCCAAGCCTAGGCAATCGTTATTAGATGTCTTTTTAATCTTTTTTCTTTCATATTTTCGTTGCCCTGATGTACTTGTTAGCCGTTTTAATCTTTTTTCTTTCATATTTTCGTTGCCCTGATGTACTTGTTAGCCGTGAGGTACCAGCAAAGTAGAATAGCACCTTCCTCTGTAGCAAGTGTCGTAATAGGCGGCTAAGGTACCAGAACCGACAGATGGCGGTATATCCATGCAAAAAAGTCAGCTCAAATGTACAAGGCGGGATTGCTAACACTTGCTTGCCCAGCGCGGCAATTAAGGGCAACATACCCCCTTTTTTGGGGAGGCCTATAACAGTAGACTTTTAATGGCTGATATGATGATGATGGTGACTTGTTTGCTACCGGCTCCTACATTTTGTCGTCGTCGTCTTTCACACTCTAAATAACTTTGAGCAATCATATCCGATTGAGAGTTCAACCAATCGTCGTGGAAACATTTTATATTATATGTTTTTAACAACTTAGGTTGCGTTGGTCAGTTCTCGTTTCGGAAGCGATAATTCTTTATTTTTTAGTTAAATATCTTCCATTTCTGTCATAGAGTTATTAATTTAAATAAACTATAGGCATAATATTTAAAGAAAATATTTTTTTTGTTGCAGGTAAGCTACTTTCAGTAAAACACCACTAAATAAGCAGGCTACTGCAGTAAGTGTCATTACCTTACGGCTTTGCCGCTGTTAATACAGTCGTGGACGCCTTTGTCAGACCATTTTGCTCTAACGAGCGATCGTGTAATTACTAGGCGTTCTATTAATGCGCGAGCGTTAGAAATCTTACCCCTTGCGATAATTTAATAGTCGAGCAGGTGTTTAATTAATCATTGTTTTCATCATTATCATGGCTTGTAATTACAAGGGATCCGGTCGGGGGTCTCGCTGGGCATATTCTTGGGCCGGCTTTGTTCCTATCGATTCCGGTATCTCAGTGCCAACTATCTTGTTACGGTGTAGTGTTTCGGCGTCGACTGGACGCCTCCCGCACAATAGAAATGCGGCTGCTCTCTCGGCCAGTTCCACTGGATGTAATAGATACGCACAATGCGTAGTTGTTTGAAGAGCGGCTGCGACCCTCACATGTGTGTTTTAGATCCATATCCACCTCCGTATATTCCGAGTTTAAACATTCGTTTTATTTATAAGAAGAACCTTTGAGTGCTTCTCTTCTTTGTTTCTCAAATATCACGTTTGTTGGTACGCAAATATCAAACGATCTTGGTTTAAGGTTGGTATAACTTAATGCAGCGCCTAGGGTTACAAGCGTGTTAATTTCCTTTACAAATGCAACCGCTAGTAGCTAGAGTAAACTTTCGAAGCTCTAATAGTACGTCGAGTTGCCTCCGATGTTCTCTGTGAGATAAACTATGCTGTTGTTCAAGACGTTGACCTTGAAGGGGAGTTCATTGTTTATTCATCCTTTATGAGTAGTTAAGAAAGAGAGTTTGACATCTGATTTTGTACATTAATAGATTGTCGGTAGTTATTTTCTGAATATTGTCATTCAATTTACATTAAACAGCGGAATTTATCATTGATTTTTAATAGGATCTGCCTTTCATCATCTGACTTTCATATCAATCGCATTTAATAAGCGAGATGAGAATGTTCGGAGTCTTTTTGTTGGGCACAATAGCATCACGTCGCGTACATGGTACGGTTTGGCCGGTGCGGGGGCATCGGTCATTAATAATAATAATATGTGCGACCGTCTGTGATTGACGGACCACCTGGAGGAAGCATCGGGCAGTCTGGAGGAAGAGGACTATCGTATTTAAAAACTCTTCTTTCCTTTACAAACGCTAATGAACAACCACGAATCAATCTAAATAGATATTGGCTCGAATTCAAACCCTCTATTAAATATACCTACTATATACACCTAAAATTCTATATAAATGATACATATATTTGACCGGTGGCCCGGATAACCTTTTGGGTTCATTAGTAATTTTATAATAAAGGTCGTGTATGAGGTGATACTGTCAGTCGTCAGTACTGCAATCAAGTTTATTTCACGTGCCATGAACTGGTGATGATGCCATCATCATATCAGACATAGACTCCTTAATATAGAAAGATATTTACCCATAATTGTCGCCGTTAAATTGTTAAATACTTACTGCATTTAACATTTAAGTTATTCTAATTATTAACCAAGACATATTCGTCTGTGCTGCTGTATTTGAACTAACGTTTCGAATAGATATACCGCCATCTGTCTGTTTCGGTACGGCAGTATCTGTAAGACTTCTGTAGTTCTTGAATAAGTCGTACAATTTAAGTACCTACTTCATCTAACCAAACAATCTTTATCACTCATTCACTAGATTTCAGAGTAGACTTTAGTTAAGAAGGAAATACAATTTGCTATGTATATACTCTCAATGACCACTTAAATAATCGTTAGTAGAATAGTTTAAAAGTAAGTGAAATACACGTGAATAGCGAAGCAGAACTGAACGTGTAGAAATGAATTAAATAATCGTACTAGACTACTGAAGTAATTGAACTAAATGAGTGATATATATCTTGATCTTTGAATGAACTATACCACTCTTTTCAATTGGGTGAGTGGTTTTGCGCATGTTTAATGCTCTGTCAGCACCCCTCTGCATGCTCGTGGCAAAAAGTCCATTGTATAAAAATAAAAAAAAACAAGAGACAATAGATTCTACAAATGTTCAATCGTATTCAAAAATATATCACATCTGTGGCATAAAGTTTTTATTAAAACTCCGCTACACTATGCTGTTAAAAACCGGTTCCATAAATAATAAATTTTTATGCATTTCCCTCACGTAAAATTCATACTTGATCGGTATTTATACTGTGCCAGATAATGCGATCGGTACGTATGTGAAAATGCAACGGATTTTCCAGCGTTAGTTTTCGCGTCGGATGATAACATTTCCGAGTAATATTCCAGGATTTCCACGAACTGAAATTCCTCTTCCTAGAATCAACTGACCTAGCTGTCTGGCTGCCGGTGAATAAAAGAATTTATTACTGCATCTTTGTCTAGCATTTTTTGGGAAGTGTTAGTGATGAAATGATACACTAAACTTTTAACAAAGAGCAAATAGATTGCTTTTTCATAAAGTTTAACTCAGAAATCTAAACTGATTAAAAAATATATATTTTTTATTTTTGTTGTATATTATATATTTTTTAAAAAACAATTTAAACCTATTTAACTCGTTAAAAATTGCTTGCTAATGGTGAAAGAATTTTTTCAAATCGGCTTGCGGTTTTTACTTAAATCGCAACAAACAAACAAAAAGTCAAATTTTTCCTCTTCATATCGTTAGTTTAGATTATGTATCAATATGTGTGAAGTTTGTTATACCATTCTACGACTAAGGGTTATAGTCGCTTCCGGGTCTTTTCAAAATTTTTAATATGTTTTGCTTGAACCCTATGAAAGGGCAGACTTATTTTGATTACAGAAAAATTACCGCGAAACGCGAAATAAACTAAAGTATACACGAGCGACAGGATTATTCGTGAAAAGATTACAATAAATAAACATACTATCACACATATAATATTAGCATATACTTCAGCTATATACAGTATTAGTAGAGGATTACAAACGAGGTTTTACAAGGAAATATAATCTGATACTGGGACCAACTCGAATGAATCCGGTTTTGTTCTAAGATTTAATGAATGTGGAGGCAGAGCACGAAAAACAGGACGTGTCTAAAGCCAGGGCATTATGAGGCTCGTCCTTTGTGCAATCTTGTTTTTACAGGAATATCTCGCGTGTTTTGTTTGTGTGGTGGGTCCTTACAATCTATTGTACCTATCGCTATAAAAGCTTCTACATTAATTCATTTCCTCGCTCATTACGATCTTGAAACACGTTTTCTATCTAACGTATCATATATCTTTTCTTATAAAATGCCAGAGATCGGCCACGTCATTTTTATAACACGTACTTTCTTTCTCGAGGTTCAAGATATCGGCATGCCAAATTTCATTAAAATCGGCTCATTGGCTCAGCTGTGCGCATTTTCAAGACTCAATTCAATTCTTTATTTGTTGACTGAGTGTTTTCAAGGTGGTAGAAACAGAAAGTTATTGCCGGCAACAATTTTTTGTTGTTATACATACTTATGTTATATTTTCTACGTTATAGGTAGGTATTAACAGAGCTGGCTTAGTTTATTATATCTTTATACAAACATATATATTTAAACTAGCTGACCCGACAGAAGTTGTCCTGTATTAACTAAATACATGTGTTTATCATGAAAAAATGAACTTCAGATTGAGAATTTAACTATCCTATCTCTCAAGTTGTAACATTTGGTAAAATCTGGTATTTTGCATTTTAGTTTGAGATATTTATAGTAGTACAGATAATAGGAATCAAGCAGAAAATTAATACTTTGTGTATCCTTTAAGTATGAAAATAAATCAAATGCTCATATGTTTTTTGGATTTTATCAGACGCAAACTTGTATTCAGACAGATAATGTTGCATATCATTCAATTAGATTGACTCGTTGATAGATTGTTTGTATTATTTATTATTCGTCAAGAAGCTTCTGTTTGTTACCTCAAAACTAGTTTATTTTAGATGAGAAGGTTACCCGTCGTTTCCGCAACCTTCGTAGTTCAGGTCAAATTTTTGCCGAAGGTCGCATAATGTGACGTCGTCATCTCCAGTTTTCCAGAGAGTTGAGGACACAGCTTATTACGTTCCTAAACGAAACTTAGCGGTCGGCTACGTACCTAGCTTGACCACGGTACCTTATTGTTGTTTTCCATTTCTTATCGGGAAATACGTGGTATTTTCGCTCGGACTTTTTCCCAATTGGTTTTCATCGTGTTTGCTTGTCGTTTTATTTTTATATGTTTTTACTTCTGTGTATTGTTCTTCTCTTTAATACATTGTAATACATGTGTGAAATTGTTATAATTGTGACGTTTATCTGGTGTTTGCAGTGAAAAAAGTAATTAGTGCTCTTTTCTTTGCTTCACCTATGTTTAGAGGTAATCATGGATACGCATCGGTGGTAGCAATTATTCCTTTGTCAGTTATTAATTAAAAGTATAGTAAGTCTCTGCACTCTGCACAGTACCTATGTCATATAAGAATACAGTTATTTTTCTAGTCTCCGGTCGCCGTAATTGTCCCGCTCCCTCTGTAATGAACAGTTGCACAATAATTAGAAACGGCCATACCTAGCCTCATTTGCGAGTTTCCAGGGCCTGCCCACAGCGGCGAGGGATTAGAAACTTTATACATTTGGTTTGCTTGTAATACATGCACATGTTTTTTATTCATGAACACCTAGAATCCCCTTTTAGTTCTAGAGCAGTAGTAAACTTCGAGGTAAACCTCTAGCTGTTAAAATTTAGGATTTGGTTTAATTTGTAATTATACAACTGTACTTGTTTTAAGTGTTATTTTTTTAATAACAAAATGAATAAAGTATACACTAGAATATATTAAAATTAATCTACATTAAAAGTATCTAAGTTTGCTAGTTGTAGCCTGATGTTAAAAAAATGTAAAAACCCTATTTGCGTGACATTCATAAGGCTAAAGATAATATAAAAACCAGAACCTATCGAGAATTAGTGTTTACTTAATTTAAGTATGTCGTGTATTAATCAAACTGCAGTGTGAGTAATGTTTAATTTGATTAATTTAATGGGTTTCTGTATTGCATTTTGTCTAAAATAAATAATAAATAAAATAACTTTACCCCGAGATAAGTCACTTCAAGCACGCAAGTATTAAGGACATCAGACGACAGAGGAATTACAAATATAGTAATTAAATACATATGTTGAATACCGAGGACACAGGACAAATACAAATATTATATAAATATGTGTACTGGGTAAGGATCGAATCCACGACCTTTGACGCATAAGATAGGATCACTACCAACTGTACCATCGTGCCCGTGAAAAATAGCTTTACGCACTTCTCCACGGTAACTTTAAAAGTATCACGTTTATCCGTTGGGGAAAATTCCTTAAAATGAAGTATAATATATTTATATATAATATATCCTTATTCAATATAATAAATGCGAATGTGTAATGGGTGAAGATATTACCAAAAGAACGGTTGTGATTCAATTAATAGGAATATATATCCTAGGGAAGAGTGTAGGCCAGTTTTATTCTCGTTGTATGAAAATTGTCCCACAGGACGCGGTATAAATTGAAGTCAACACTGAGACACGGAGTCGTGGGTGGAGAGCTAGTCGCATATTAATAAATACACTCGAAGGCATTCGCGCCCTTTACTCTCAAATACAGTTTTGTTGAAACCTTGTCCTACGTAATACAAGACATTAATGGGCAATTTCACAATTATATGCAGACAAATAGTTAAGTTTTATGATAGCACCATTCAAATTATGACATTATAATTACGGTCCAGTTTTAAATGCATCGATTAGAGTAGTCACAAAACGATGTCTGCGTAATGATCTTGGCCGCCTTGATTTCAACTCGGCTAATTGTATCATTCGTTGTTAGGTATTTCATCAACCGAATAGTTGAACATTAATTTACCATTTTATTTATTAATGTATTTGTTGCATCACCCAATTAGCTAATGAGACTTCATCATGTACAGCGTCCCGTTGAAGCTTACCCGGGATCTAAAGTAGCCTATGTCTTTTGCCATTCTATGGCCCATCAAATCGGTACTTCAGATATGCCGTGAAAACGCTACAAACAGACACTTTCGCATATATAATTCTGTAGTGTGGATGTAAATTATAACACCTATATTTAACACTAATGCAGCATGGAACTTTCAAATCTTAGTCTAATTTCTCAATAACTCGATGTTTCAATAGTCAATAGTCCAGCTAGACAAGTTTCCACATCATGTTTTACTCATCCGTTAGTCACGCACTCGAATTAAAACCTTTAAATGCCCGCGCTCAACTCTGGTCCTGGGGCACGCTGAATAATTTCCCGTTTGGAGTGGTCATTAGTTTCGTAGGGACACGACTTTGTCTGTCCCATTAAGCATACGCATACCTCTGTCCTCGCTCGGGGATTTGAAAACTTCCTCTGTGGCAAATGGCAATTAAACGGGCCTCACCGAAAATCTCTGATGACAATCAAACGTTTACGTACGCAGGATTGTTTTATTTTTTATTAATGGATCCCTACAATTCTAACAAATGTTTTAGTTGAATTAAAAGAAATAAAAAAGTATGTTACGCGATGGACTTATTGTCACTATTGTTTATAAAAAATGTCAGCAAAATGAACAAGTTATTATAAATTTGATTAAGTTTTCCGTTGAATTGGGTACTTTTGGATTTTGGGGCTCCGCGCGCCGGCTGCTCAGGCCGGGTGTGTTCACCGATCGATGCGGCCCGGGCCTCGGGCCAAACGCCGCCTACCCACGGCTGCTTACATTTAAATCATACAACAACCGACCCTCCTGTCAACTGTGACTGCGCATTTCACAACCATCCCCACCGAATTGTGCGATCCAGTGAAGATGCGATTTTTTCTTTATCAGTCCTGCCCTGCTGACTGCTGTAATTAATTAAATTGCTCTGTGTAACGTTCAATTCGCTTCGTTGGTATTTAATCTCTAATATTACAAATTGAAAACAGAATGCTTAATTTTTTTTATGACTTTCTTTAAATCTGTTTGTAATTAATTGCTTCTCGACTGTTGTAAAAGAATATCCATTGCTTAATTTTATTATCTTTTCAAAATATAAGGGAAAAAGTCTTTTAAGAACTAATGTTTTTCTTAAAATAGTTAAGTTAACAACACTTCATTCACTACGTATTCTTGTAAAATGCTATTACTGTCAACTGGAGTAAAAATATTTGACCATTTAAATGTATTCCCCCGCACCTAAGTGGTGAGTAGTCCACTTGTACTTTCCCACAGTTCTACGTGGTTTATATGGCGTCCATTATTTCGATCAACTTGTGGTTTCGGTTCGAGTCTACGCTGAGTGCGTTCCGTCACGCTACGTGCGAGTTGGTCTTCACTAAATTTCCTTTTCAACGGACGTGCACAGAAACGGCTTACTCATGGATGCTTAATCGAACACTGAGGTGCGAACGATACACAATCAATTTGCCGCGATTATTTCGACGTTGTAATTCACATTGATCACGATATTCGAGATAAAGGAGCGCCTGCTGAGTGATTCTACGAATGGGCAGCCTCCAAACCTGTTTGCTGCAGGTATGCAGCTAAAAATTATACGTAGATAAAACAGGCGTCTCGGGTCGGTCAGATTCGGCACCACGCCGTTCTTTGACAAAGACGCATTCCGGCTGAATATCGCTCAGTCTAAGCAACCAAACGAAATTGCAGCGGTGTATTGTTAATTTCGTGTACCAGGGCCATTATAGTACCTGCTATGTTGTCTAACATTAATAATTTTAATATGAAAGCAAAGCATTGAATAATGAATCCATGTTGGTATCCATAATAATTTTTTTTAGCCATTCATTACATTTGTTGTTTAAATAAGTTAAGGGATATTGTTTATTATTTATAGAACGCTTTCTTATATAACTCATATATAGTATAGAGGTGTTTGACCATTCCCCCATCTAAGAGGAATCGATAGCAATCCAGCGTCGTGCCCCACGAGTCACGATCGCCTTTTCCCGATATATTTTTCCAGAAAATTCTTTTAGTTCTATACATTCATGAATGAACTTGTTTATGCGGATACATCTATCGTTATTGAATGCCTTAGAGCAATACAAATTTCGAATATGTATGGAAAACATATGGCTAATCTTGGGAAATATGGAATCGCGAATTCCAAGAGTATCACTGAATCAGGATTACTATGTTTGCGTTTAACTTATAATTAAATGAGGTATTTCTGGCGCAGCGTCGAGACGAATGGTCGTGTCTAGTTGAATAACTTTCTTGGATGTCTGTTATAAATCCTCACGCTCATCTCATGGTAAACACTCATTTAACTAGTGAAACTCGTGTACAAATTGTTAACATGTATGAAATCTGTCTGTTTTGATTGAAATGAATGACAATAAACGTCTCATGCAAGTCATGCATACATTTGTATCTTCTTAAGTGCGCTGTCGTTCGTTTTCCTACAGTACAAATGATTGATGTCATCATAGAACATTAATTTGACATTTCTAATTACAGTAGGTAATTAGACATATACTTACAACACAATATTCACTGTATACCGGTATATATTTGTAATAGAGTAACAACTCTGCGATCGTCATAGATGTTGCCAAATAAGGCAAGATTTTTAGGGACCATTGTAAAGAATGTCGGCCGGAAACCACATCAGGTAGACGCACGGAGCAACGCCTCGCCTGAAACGCCCGTCTCTCACCGCACCCGCCAGCAGTGATAGATGGAGACCGTGAATATTAAGAACAAAAAAACCCACCGACTAACATCGTGACGCATCTATTCCATTCTTTTTGTAAATACTTCAAATTGTTCTCTCATAATTTAAAAATTAGGGTGCTCATTACGAACCGTCAACTGGATGCCGAGTTCGGTAGTTATTTTGGTACAGAATTTTCCTGTTGCTAATATCTGTTGCTATAATAATATGTGTTGCTATAATAATAATTTTTAAAATATATAAGGCTATGCCAATATGAAATGCATGTATTAACAAATATAATAGTTACTGAATACGATAGCCAAAAAGTAAATTAGTACAAATTTTAATGTTTAATTTATATTTTTTATTTATTTATTTCTTGAATTTTATTCCACAATATATTATAAAATGTACAAATGACGGACTTAATGTCAGTTGGCATTATCTCCCAGTCAACCATTACACGAAACAGATTATATATATATATATATATAGTGTGATGCAGATAATAAACTCAATATTTTTTTATATCATATGTATTATATGATATAAAAAACGTACGTCAAACATATGGTTATAAAGTTGAGAAGCAGCATCAGTAAATATAGTACGGAGAAAGCGTTTCAGGATAAATTTGTTTGGGGATTGCTTAATATTCAACGGAAGCTCTTAATTTTTTACTTATTTATTACATCATAATCCTAAAAACAAACTAAATATAAAAACAATATAAATACAGTCAAACTAAATATACATTAAAATAGGTTACCGATATTGTTCGTAAAAAATGTTTTTTTATATCCGAGAATATGGCAGATTAGCAGTGAGGCCGTGAAGCAGGCCGTGTTTGTCGTGTCAACTATCGGTTTCGCCTGGCTGTTCGCAGGATTTAGGGCTCTTTTGTTAATTAAAACTGTTCTTGAAAATCTCACTGCGTCCGCCGGCTTATCTTGATTAAGGTTTCGGGGTTGTTGATCTGCCAAGTGGGAGGGGGTATACCCCTCCCCCGTACCCCGCCCGGGCCTCCGTGAGCTCCCCATTCATCGGCTACTGCGCGTTTCGCGAGTTCGTGACCTTTAAAATAAGAATGGTAGGAAAGACAGATGCTCTATGGAATAGTATAGCGATTCGAGCAAGACGCCAAATGCGTCTTTTATACGTAGATCTAATTATTGGATGTTTTATCATAAAACTACTTTTAACGGCTTCGAACGGGGCTTATTTAACTTTTAGTTTTTACGGCGACCATAAAATGCAAAGGTTAAATAAACCGCGTTTTAAAGCCGTTTTAAAGTAGTTCTAGTTGTTAATGCATAAATGTTGTGAAATATTATATTATTGGGTTAACATTATTTAGAAAAACTGTTATGATTTTACAAATATCCTTTGTCTTTATGTGTAAGTAACATATGTTTACTAGAATTATGTCTTCGATATAGGTAACTAAACTAGTCAGTGTTCAGTTCATTTATATTATATGTTCAATTTTTACTTCTTCTTAAATTGTTATATATATATATAATTGCTAACGGTCTAAAGAGCAGTAACAGTCTGGTTAATTGGGGGGAAATAATCCATTCGATGTACGCGATATTGGACCCGTATCGGCCACGATATCGGAGCGTATGCCTGAATTGATATTTCTAAAGTCATTTCACAATATCAATGTGTTAGTTATCATAACAGAACTTAACACCGAGTCCATAATCATTTCAGCTATACGACGTCCACTGCTGGAAAAGGCCTTCCTAAGTAATCTCCAATAGGACCGATTGCATGCGGAATATATAATTAATAATAATAATAATAATAAATTCCCACAACATCTCATACATTGACCTGACTCCGTGGTAAGTCGCTTAAAGCACTTGTGTTACGGACGCCAGACAACAGAGGAATCACAAATATACTACTTAAATACATATATTTTCACCCATACACAGGGCAAACACAAATATCATATAAATATTTGCTCTGGGTGGGAATCGAACCCACGACCCCTGGTGCACAAGACGGGATCACTACCATCTGCGCCATCGGGCCCGTCAATAGACCTTATAATAATAATTATATTATTATTATAAGGTCTGTGAAAGAAAAAATCTCTTGTGTTCCTTAATTCTGCGTTAAAATGTTACATTGAAAAAAGTTGTCTTGTAAGCTGCATTCGAAAAATTAATTATGCTAAAAACCAAATATAAACATCCCTCTGTGACTTAGATTGACACACAAGGTTTTAATGTGATCTGTGGCTTAGCCCGCCGAAATCCCGCTCGTATCGTGGTCCTGTAATCGAATAAACCGGTACACAAGGCGACAGATCGAGCTCAACAAACATGTCCTAATTTCAAAAGCAATTTTAAACTAAATTATTCGCGGTTAGAGTTTAATTTCGATTGCGATTGGTGTTCATCGATACTTGATCCCGATCAGATGAGGTAATTTCTCCCCTTGTTACACTAACCTCTATATAATTAACCTCGTATACGTCGGACTATCATAGCTCCCTTTAAATGTATCAGGTGTAGTGGATTCATACGTTAATCGCCATGTCAGTTGTTAATATTGTTGCTTATCGCCGTCGAGGTTAGATAAATGTCTACATGATAAGTGTGAGTAATACTGCAATAACTATTTTCTTTTTTATTACTGAAATAAAAATTTAATCATAAATAAAATTGTAAGAAGCCTATCCAGCTCCTTTTACTACATTTCTTGCGTTGGTGAGACATAAATATTATATAAAAAAATAAAAGTTAAATATATTCGGCTCCTAGGATATTAAACGAACAGGATTTAGATATATAAATTTATGTTAACCTCTTTTTTTCAATGATCTGTAGTTAATGTTATGTAACTTAATTATTATCCCTACTTATATTATAAATGCGAAAGTAACTCTGTCTGTCTGTCTGTTAGGTACGCTTTTCCGCTTAAACCTCTAAACCGATTTTGATGAAATTTGGCACAGACAATCTTTAGACCCTGAGAAAGGACATAGGCTATTTTTTAATTCGGAAAAAGAGTTGTGAGGGGTCGAAAAGGGGGATGAAAAGAGTTATGGAAGTATCGCTATTTTTGAAGCTAGAAACTTGAAACTTATTTTTCAAGCCATTGATTCGATATAAATTAACATGAAATTAAAGTAAAGAGGTATGGTATTAAAAAAAATACTATTCCACGCGGACGAAGTCGCGGGCACAGCTAGTGTTAAATAAATTCTGAAGTTATAACAAAAAATAAAATATCAGTAAAAAGAAATAGTAAAAATATAATAAAGATGTAGTATTCAGTATATATAAATATTGGTTACTACTTAGTTCGGTGTGATATATGGGTCGGATGGGTATGAAGTCCACGTCATACCCATACTTTGCACAAAGCAGAAATCATACAAAGCTCGCCTGCTTTGGTATCTCATTCTCGCTGCTATTTAGAGTTCACAATAATTTGTCTATACGTACAAAATAAATAAAATTTTCTTTTATTGTTATTTTAACGTCATAGGTAGTTGTTTTCTATATTAAAATACCATTTTTTCTGAGTACATATGTGTCTATCTGTTATACCTGCCGTGGATATTGGTAGCGTAGTACCTTTTTCTATACCAGGTACCGTAAGAGATAACTAAGATACCTGGGCAGTCATGTGGTGGTACGGCCACTAGAAATTGCGTAGCTTAAATATAATAGGGTGGGGATGAGCAGCAGCATTAAAGTCGCAAACTGAACTCTGCGATTGCCACGTCGCCTGCCTAGCGCGGTAATTATTTGCAAGTTCCCCCTTTCTTCCCATCAGCAACTAAAATGTCGATCTGTTTTGTTTTTTTTAAGAAAATTGTCATAGCTCCATTATGTTGTTAGGATTCATAATTAGCTATCCATGCAGAAATATGTAAACATACGGTTTTATAAAAATGTGTTTCAAATAAAATGATAACAATAATAATAATAATAATACATTCCCACATCTCATACATTGACCTGACTCCGTGGCAAGTCGCTTAAAGCACTTGTGCTACGATTGCCAGACAACAGAGGAATCACAAATATACTACTTAAATACATATATTTAACACCCAGGTACAGAACAAATACAAATATCATCATAATTATTTGCTCGGGGTGGGAATCGAACCCATGACCCCTGGTGCATATGACAGGATCACTACCATCTGCGCCATCGGGCCTGTCGCAAAACAATTTTTAAAATGGACATTTAAAATTGTAGTAAATCATTATTAAAATATCCCGTCTAGGCTTTTCACGACTCCAAACGGTTTCTGACTAAGCGGACTATAATGTCATTTTCTATTTGACGGTGAAGTTGACCACGCCGGGAACAGTTTTTTTTTTCTTTATGAAGGATATGATTATTTACGGTGCTGTTCCTTTTAAGAGCCTGTCACTGCTGCCTGATATGTGTTCACATGGGTGTTTGTTAACTTACTCAAACGTTTTTCATGGAATTAGTCACATACAGTCAATGCCGCATTTACTTGATATATTCGTGTAGATTTATCAAAAAGCTTCGAAATCCAAATTTCATATTTCGAACATCTGTTTTCAATCGAACGACCATCTGTAGTCTAAATCTATGTTTAAAAACCGGTTCATCTTTGTTCTTATTTGTATGTTTATACAGAAACAAGTCAACAATAAATAAATTAATAATCAAATAAACACCAAGAAATGTTCCGTGATCAAATATGGTAATATTGGTAATATTAGTGGCAATGTAATTTAGTGAACTCGATCACACTGGATGTGTCACTATGTCCATTTAACTTCCTGTTCATCAACATGGCGGCAAGTTATAATAGCTTGTTACCGCTATCACTTAAGCAATTAATGATCTAAACTGTACCACTTCCTAATTAGCACTTGCCGTGTAGTTAAATATGCAAAGTCACCGTTTTTATCATACACACAAGGAAGCAGTTTATGCTCGACTTTTCGTACTAGAATACAAACTCGAATTGTCTACTTTACGACAATAAAAAATCGACAATGTTTTCTATTGTTTCCATTGTGTTGTAACCATAACAAGCTGCCAGTCCTAAATATAGGTTAACTGCAAAACGGGCACCATTTGGAATTAGCTAACAATGCCGTTTGGGTATCTGCTTCGTATCTTTGTGTGCGTGCAAAGACAAGTTTTAAAATAAACCGGTAGCTAGCCGTGCGTAATTCCGTCAGCGGCGCACAGTTTACAAAATATATACTGAATTTGTAGTACCATGAAAGAGCTAGTTCATATTAGCTTAATATTAACATCCTTTAGTATCTGTTTTCTGGACGTCGAACAGAATGTCTCCAGAATGTAGTTGTATTTATCAATAGGATTGTAGAAATAAAAAGCATGGACGTTATCGTAGAATTCAAACAGCATTGAGCTGAAGTTACTTATCAGCCGATACGTAGCTTGCATACTGATCGTTAGACCTTTTATCTGTGGGGCAGTGTGGGGTTCATTCAGCTCAATTTGGAGTGACTCAGGTTTATCTTAGTGCCTTTACGTCAGAGCGAGTCTGTCGCGCCGGTTCGGTCAAGTTGCATGGATGTATCCGCTAAGAGCTCGTCCGTTCGCGATTCTGCAGTAAAATATTTGGCCTTATTCGCTTCCTGCTAATAAATTGTCAATCTACTGTGTACTTAATACAGGAAGAAGAGTGAGTCGGTTCAATTAAAGGAAGGCGTGCCGATCGAGTGCATTCGCGTCGTGGTAACTAGGTCGCGCCGGTTGGTGCAGCGCTGCCAAGTTGCCGGGTTGCGGCCGCCAAGAGCCGCTCAGCTGATCGCGATACCGCGGACAAAGGTCTTTGGGTTAATAGCTCGGGCGCTCGCTCCACGTCATTACATACTTAATTATACTTGTTAGCGCTACTGAACCACTATAATCCACAATCTCCACGACAAGTTAAGAATCACTCACATTCATATCTCCGACATTCCAATTGCCTCTAGAAACTTTCAATAATATAGTTTTGTATATAACAAAGAAAATCTGATTTAATTAAAATGTTCTTGCGTGCACTTCGGCGATGGATCAACGTTTCACGAAATCACTTAAAATATTTTTTGCTTAGCGACGTCTTAAAAGGCTCATCTTTCATTCGCACAGGCTCTTCTATCTTTGTCAACATCGTTACCGCTCGGCGGTAACCAATTACATTACTTGAGACTACCGAATTAACTGTGAGCATCTGTGCGATGGCGAATAACGGGCAGGCGGGCCAGTCGGGCAGAATGGGAATAAAGCAGGCTGGGGGCGTGGGCTCACGGCTCCAGATGATTGATAGTAGGTCCGTGCTCGCCCGTCGTGTGCTGTGGGCAGGGATGCGAACTCGGCCTGTTTAATTAAGATAATCACGGAGATTTAAAAGTCTCGAGGGTGAAACCTTTTGAGTGCTCGCAGTTTTCGTGTCTACCGAAACAATTCTAAAATTCTTTTGTTCAAGTTTCGGTAATTATGATAAAAGTTTAATAAATAATAAGAGACGTGCTGTTATTATAAGAATGAGAATATTCTCATGCAGTATTTCTGAGCCCTAAAATATTCTCACACAAACCTGAATCAAACCAATTTGCATTTTTAATTTTGTTTGCACCACCAGTGACCGTTCTCGGAATTGAATTTGGAATTTTGTGTGTTCACTCAATTTTAATTGTTTAGAAACCTCTTTGGTTTTTTTTAGTCTGTTGCATGTACTTATATAATAGGTATATCCGACATCCTGATACCAGTTCGAATTTTAAAAAGGTAAACAAATGATTCCGGTGGAGTGTCCGGCTCGACATCGTCGGTACCAAGTGTATATTTGATCGTGGAGTAAGTTTACATGTGAATTATTGTAGGCGTCCGGCGGTATTTATCTGTGTTGTACAGTATAATTTCAATCCGTGTCATCTTCAAACCGTTTATTTGTATGTAAAGCCAGGATCGTGTCGGCGCAGAACAAACGTGGTCGTGCCGCTTGCGTTCGTGTCGGCCACCAGCTAATGTGTGCGTGACACCTGAACAGATAACGATGACGCTATTTACACGCTCACTGCATTGCTGTTAATGCCGAGCCATCGTCATTTGTAACGATTATAGGAATACTTTCGTTCAAATGTAATGATACTTCTAATGATTTGTCGCAACATTTATGCAGATTAATTCTTCACGCATTGCGATTGTAGGCACCATTCAGGGTTGGCAATACGTGAAATTATAGAGACTAAAAATACCTCGGTGCTTTTATTTAAATACGTCATATGTCATACGCCGATAATTTTTTGTCTGGTACATAAAGTTCTGCGAAGATTTTATATTCGGAAACCTTTAGTATTAGCCATCCAGTAATTTATTTCAAAAAAACTATGTTAAAACCGAATCGTACTATCTTTGATAACAATGACATAAACGTTTATGTCAATATTATTTTAATACGTAGTAGGAAACTACTAATTCACGATTTATTATTTATTAAATGATGAATAATGGTTGTTTTTTTAAGCATCCTCGCTCTACTGGTATATATATAATTTAATAGTCCTTACAATAGAGAGGCTATTCAAAAAAAGAAATATAATAAAAATGCAGATATCATCGCGGTAAATACGCTCACGTGCACGAGGTCATAAAATCTTTCGAAACAAGTTAAGATATATGCAACTTTGTGTGGACGCTCGACTGGAATTTATTATGATATATTTAATGATATAATTTATTATAAGACTATTGCCATTATAAAATTAAACACCATATGTGATCTTAAATATAATGTATTTTTGACACTTGTCGTGACTTCTATTATACTTCTTTGTATTCCCGACTACCTTAGAAGAATATTTAATTTGTCAAAATCACATCGTTCAATAATTCAATAACCTACACAATTAACAACTACCTCTTTTTGCAAAAATCTGAGTATGTCCTGTGAGTGAAAACAAGTGTTAATTATTCACTATGTGGACCCGCGTAATAATACATGTCCAGGTGGTCATGAAATTATACAAATTTTGACCAACTAGACACAGGTGCATCCGGTCTCTTGTGTCGACTTTGTTAATAACCCCGAAGTTTTACCATCACGTGTTGTAAATTGTAGTAATAAGAATGAAGTAAATACTGGGTTGGTTTACAAAAGAGCCATGAGAGGAGAGCGTTGAGAGCTTGGAAAATGTTATTTCTCTTGAGTCGCGTTCAGAAAATAATGTTTGCCAGCACATTGCAGGCACAGCCCTGCTAGAAAACGATCCTTAGATAGTAAACGAACTCCATCCACGATCGTTATGACGTTTAATATTCCAGCTATATACTTTAATATTGTTTGGTTAATGAGCCGCGTTGGAATTATTAGCTGCCGTACTCCAAATGTCTTACTGAGGATTTAATTAACTCAGCGGCTATTTCTTGTACAATGTACTACACTGCCGTCTTTGTTCGCTGCGTAATGTCGCTTGATAAACATTCGAGGGGTTGGATTCGCTGAGCATTGTTATTCACGCACGTTTCCAGCAAGCTATTGTGGCCCGGTGTTAGGTGATGAACATTTTAATCACTGGCAATTTATGCTAAATTAGTTTGTGAATAATATAATTGTATTAATTTAATTAAAAACAAATGTTCGGTGATTTGATCGTAACATGTTTTACTTCAATCTTCAGGTAAAGTTGAATTAAAATGAACTCCTGAACCTGGACCTCATGAACTTTATTGATATGCAGATCAACATTTATATATACATATATATATTTTTATCAGACCAGGGTCGGCCTATAGACGTTTGGTAATATCACAAGGGTATCACTAGCGCGTTGCCAACCTTGTGGCTTAAGATATTATGTCACATTACCCAGTAATCTTACCTTTCAAGCCGTAATACAGAAATGTGGACACTGCTATTATAAATACCATCTCAGTCTTACCTATAGAAATTGGTGAGTGAGAGGTACCAATGCAGACGACTCTTGTACCTCCCCATGCACTAGGTATTTGTAAGAGGCGACTGAGGTACCAGAACCGATAGATGGCGGTATATCCATTCGAGATAGTGCATAACTCAAGCCCATCCCCACCATAGGGTGGGCAGTCGCTCTGCGATTGCCACCACGCTAACACAGCGGTAATTATGGGCCTCTCCCTTTTCTTTGGGTAGGTCCTATGGCATATGTCCAGCAATGGACTTCCAATGGCTGGTATGATGATGATGATGATTGCTCTAGGTTTTCTACACAATATATGTTATCCACCGAGATCAAAGTACCTCGTTTCTGAGGCCATAGTATAACTCGAGTCTCAGTCGGAATACCGACCATACAAATACACCATATGAAGAGAAATAATGTGTTTTGTTTATTTTCACTGCACTATAAACGCCATTACGCTGTCTACTTACTACGTAATGGCGTTCATGGAACAGGTTGCGGCTGTGGCCTGCAGGTGTTGAGAATTAGGAGGGAATACGTGTCACCGACAAGAAAATGCACTCCGACCGCACGTGTAATGTACGAAACTTTTAGATTAATGAACCAGATTTCATAGCCATCTTGGGGCTGTTGCCAGTAAAAAGCGTTTGCCTTTGTAACTGTGTAATGTTAAGTTTTTGTATCGTGAAACTTGTTAGATTGATTGTTTTATTAATTTAATATTCTTTTTTTGTTGCAGGTAATTTTATTTATAATTTACGGGGCATGTGAGTGACTTTTTGGCAGGCATGTGGTGTCTTCGATAGTTGAGTTAGATGTTCCTAGCGAGGTTTGTGGGTTCGACCTCTACCCAGAGCTAAAGTTTGAATGAGGAACATTCGTGTTGGTTCTGTATCTGGGTGTTAAATGTATGTAAGTATTTGTGATTCCCTTGGACATCAGACAACGTGATAAGTTGTTTGAAGCACTTGTGCTTTAGACAACTTATTACAGAGTCACGTCATTGTTAAACAACGTTGTGTAAATTTATTATTTTTTATTATTTGACTCGTGTAATTTTTGGCTGGTGCTACCTTTCTGATAGGGAGGAACGAAACAAATATCTGTAAGATATCTGATTTATTCAATATTTTATATAACCTATTACATTATATAAACATATTTTATATAGACTAAATTATATAAAATTGTAACGTGTAAGCTATTACAATCCTAATCTAAAAACTGTCAGAAACTTTGTGTTTAATAATAATAATAATCATAAGAGACATTAAAAGTCCACTGTTAGACATAGGCCACCCCAAGAAAGGGGGGTATGTTGCACATAATTGCCGCGCTGGGCAAGCGTGTTGGCAAGCGCAGCTTTCGCGACGGTTAAGCTGCTGCCCATCCCCGCCCTGTACATTTGAGCTGACTTTATGCATGGATATACCGCCATCTGTCGGTTTTGGTACTATTCTATTCTGCCGGTACCTCACGGCTATTCTAATTATATTTTATTAAATTATTATTATCTATTCTAATTAGTTTTATCTAACAATAAAATCTTAATAATAGTAAAAAATATTTTATTGTAAACCGGGTACAGCAATACATGTCAACAACAATAATAATTGTAAAATACAGTGTGGCCTTATCGCAGAAAGCGAAGCGACAATTTGATCCAAGTAACCTTTTATTTCCTATAGTGAAATTATTAACGAGCCTTGTATAATAAAAAAAAGGATTAAATATGCCAATGTTATGTTTTATCGGGCGGTAAGTTGTGGTCACTCTGGTGATGCAAACGATATTGAATTAAATTTTTATTCTCTTCCTATATTGAATTACTTGGCGCACCTGATGCCGCAGATGGTAGTGATCCTATCTTAACCGCCAAGACTCTTGAATCAACAAACATTTATTTAATGAATATTTGTATTTGTTGTGCGTCTGGGTGTCAAATATGTGTTTAAGTACTATATTTGTGATTCCACTGTTGTCTAACATCTGCAAACAGTGCTGTAAGCGTTTTATCTCGGAGTCAGGTCGATATTTAAGATGTTGTGTGAATTGTTATTTATTCATGCATCAGCGAAGCTACCTTAGTTCTTGGTTGACCGCTCGACACATTTATATTCGTCACGTGGATCGAACTAGATAAAACATGAAAGAAGTAAAAAAATACTAAGCTCTTAACCGTCACCTGTTTCCAATAGAGTGCACGTGTCAAAGTCCTGCGGGATGACGTATATCGTAGTGTCATGGATATCTGCAGCTGGCGTGGGTCTTAACATAAACATATAAATGAAGTGTCTCTTTGTAATTCTAAATGAACAACATTTTACTTAATGCCATTTAGTAATGTTGTTATTAATATCAAGTTTTACGGTTATGCAATAGTTTTAAAAACATGTCAGTGAAATCCGGGTAATTTATGGATCTCTGGCTACATTTGATTTCACTGGTAGATTAAATAGCTGATGTTCGAAGAAGTCTCGGTAAGTTGTGCTACCTTTATATTATTGTATTCTGCGGGAACGGAAACTTGTTGGGTGAAACCGCGCCGCGCTATTGGATAATAGATAAAAAACTTAATAGTATTTGTTAAGTGGTTATAACTAATTAACTAACTAAAGTAAATTGATTTAACACAAAAGAGTCGGGACACAGAATCTGTTCAAATAGAATAAAGAAATTACTTGTGTTTTGGAGGCAGTCATCACGATTTATATTATTTAAAAGTTCATAATTGTACCAATAAATGTATGTGTATGATTACAATATGTAAACATTAGTTATCTATGATTTAAAACATAAACGTAACATAACATTTCTATAAATAAAAATAAATGATGTTCGTTTTACACTCGTACCTCGAGCAATACTAATTTTATTTCCCGTTGTTTCCTTAAAGCACTCAGAAAGTTTTAATGAAGGGAATAATCGTGTGGGGTCGTGTAATATTTAATTTCTTTGAAAGGTTTTATGCATAGAAAATGCAGAATTATGTTAAACATGAATTAAAAAAAAGGAGTTTGTCTCAGGTGTCAGGTGACAATTTGACATGTTCGACAAGGTCTCGGCAGCATAACGGTAGCCCCGGCATGGTAAAGATGCGGGTTCGAGTCCGCCTCACACCTTAGACAAGTTGATTTTTTTTTCTAGTGAATATCGTCTTAATATTAATTGTTCTGTGCGTGGCGGTTCTTGGATTTGGATTCTGTCAAACAGCTACGTAAATTGTCAACGTCAATCTAAGCAGAACTCGTAATATCAACAAGGATAGTACCCTGATAAAGTCGGGGCTGGCCGCCATTTTACAATAAATATGACATACAAGTAGCGCTCCCCCGCGCGGTTTCACTCACGCAATTCCCGTTCCTGTTACAATATGTGGATACAGTATGTTACCTGTCACTTGCTGATAATGTAATTTCTATTTGAAATGATTTCGATAATTTTTGAGTTTATTTAATACAAATATACAAAAAAACAAATCCTGTTTTCATAGTGATATTTTAGGTAGCGGTCTCTAATTCTTTTTTTTACTCGGTAAAGAAATTAGATAAATATTTTTTTGTAATTAGACCAGTAGTTTTTGACTTAATCCGTAACAAACAATTAAAACTATCCCTTATTATTATATGAGTATAAATAACATTGATTGAACAATTTACATAATTGTTTACAGTAATAAATAGTATAATAAATAAATTTAAGAAAGTTTCATACGGTGCGAAAACAACTATCCCTTACCTAGAATATATGAAAGTTATCTTTAGTAGCAAATCCGGAATATCATAGGTTAGGTAAATCCCCACCATAGCGAATAATTCAAAATCCGTCTGAGAAATGCTAATCTACACCTTAAAAATTCTCTCTGAACTATCAATATCAACGTTACAACCGGATAAATGGCCGCTGTGATTCGCGGGCGTCGCATTGCCGATTTTGAAACGGTTATTTTGCAATCTCTATCGCTCCGGGTAACTTACAGTTCTCACGGCCACCCACCGCACTGGGGATTTGAGAATTTCCTATATCACCTCTTTCTTGCTCGAGATACTTCTGCGGCCACTAAAGTCACGCCGCAATTTATGACTTGTCTCCTGGTGGATAAGACTCCAATTTGCAAGTTGGCGTGTAATATCACGTGTGGGATAGATATAGCGGGAAGAGTTACGCTTCCTCTTTGGAATGTGTTACTTAAGTACTGTTTTGCGTGTCAGGAGAATATACTATTGGGAAAATATTGGTATTACAAATGCTCGCAAAGCAATACTTCATACATTACATATAATTTGCAATTAGACGTGCCTTTTTTTTTACATTTTCTACAATTCGATTTCTTTGGTTCGCTTTAATTTAGGATTATATTAGCAGCGCTCCAATTTCTTCTGCGTACTTCTCGTTTCCTCGGGAATAATAAAAGTATCCACTTCTTACTCCTTGTATAATATATAGTTGTTAAGATATTTGCCATATGGTTTAACAAACAGATAAAAAAATATAATCTTAGTAAATCCGTATATAATTACCCACTTCAATTTGATTTGTATCTTTAGATTTCATTAGCTTTCCGACGCTTTATTCCGATTTTTCCGCGACCCCATCCTGTTGGCGCGTATATCGCGTTACGCGGGAACTTCTCCAGAGTCATATAACCGACTTAGGGATTTAAACTATCTATATACTAAAATTTTGCAAAATCGAATCACCGTTAAAGTCACAAAAAACGAACAGATTGACGGACAATTATAATGTTAGCATACTTGCAAACACTTTAATTGATCAACCTTAATTATAGATTGTACTTTTAGTACTTCGTTAAGAAAATGTTGCATGGCCCTGGTATTTATTAACGCTGGGCATGACGAGAAAATGGAGAGACTCGCATATTTACAATATTAGGATGGTTATACGTGAGTCCTGTTTTAGATATCTTTTGATTATGATGTTTGGCACTATCCAAAATACATTGTACCTCGATCTATTCGCATTACCGAAGCTATGTTAAAATATTAGAATGATTCGTGAAATCGGATCGATGGTTCCCTGGCGATTGCAACATTAAAGCGGTGCCATGGCGACCCAACCTCAGGATAGTCGATGACGCATTCCCCACTTCACTGTGTCCCTGATTCATATACATTCCTACTAAGAAATACGATAGTCTGCGTGTTGGTTTGTAGTTGCGGTAACATACTAAAGATGCTAGTAGTATGAAAAGCAAATATTTAAAAAATCTGGAGTTTTAGTATTAGCTTTAGTAGTAAATATAATTAGTCTAATAATCTTTTTAAACCTATGTCCTAAGTTATACTTCATCTTGGTTTTTTAATTTTAACCTATCCACTCCCCCCCCCCCCCCCGTCATCACCAGTATTTTAACAGTTGTATGTCTCAATACATTCATCATACAATTACAGTTCAACATACTTTACATCTTTATATATAAAAAAATTCGTGCCATTATGTTTGTCAGAGATCAACCTCTTAACCAATTTTTGTTTACTGCGTATAGTTTGATCCTACTTAAGACAGAATACTTCATAATAATATTAATAAACTCTTTATTGTTCATATTGGTACATAAGATAGATATAATTCTATCTCAATTAATAGTCACAATATTTTTTTCATGTTAAATGTATATAGATAAGACTTGAGAACGTCTGCCTGTCTGGGTTTGCTAGTATAAAATAAATAGATCAGCATTCGGGTCCGAGTAAAACAGTATCAAATCAGAGTTGTTCCCAGACTTGTCCGGTGCCACATTCACAAAGGTACAGCTACGAGTACATGTTTAGGATTGTCGGTGACTCAGGCACTGCACAATGAGTCACTGAGAAATAACGATTCTACCAATCTGATTCCTTAAGTCATACCACCAGTTTGTTTGAGGCTCTTTACTGTGAGTGTAAGTGAGATATGTGAGAGTGTGTGTGTTGTTCTGGCAACGGCAGCTTACTTTTTAGGCATAGCCTCTTGCTACCTCTAACGTTTCATTCACTCTTCTTTATCCTAAGCTTGCCTGGAAGATGTCACTTTCTGAGATAAGGTCGCCTATTGTACTTCACAATTGTTCTTATTTACATGTATGTATGTGTGTGGTGAACAGTAAAGATTTTATTATTATAATTATAACGTATACAACATCTCAAATAGGATCACACTGTACGCTATGCCTATAGCAGGTCATGGTAATGTCTAATGTATTAGGTTTTTTATAGTTTACTAAAATACCTTTGCTAATGTTACCTGTTGGCATAATTTTTTCAGTCACTTTAGATTATCTATTAAAATTCTGAAGGAATAACTGCGTCCTAGGAAAATGTGTTCAGTAATTTTCAGTGATTGGTAACATAATTATATACAGAGACGAGAGATGCCTTAGTTTTATGATGATAAACTAATTATTGGCAATGCAATGATAATGTAAATAGTAAGTCACGTTTGAAATCTGGTATAGTCACGAGAAATGACATTGTCAAAGTCGATTCAATACTTTCTCATATTGTTCCACTTATAAAGTTGCGAGACAAGTGTACTGTGCTGATCATATCAAAAATAACACAATCGTATGCTTATATATTTATATGATGTGTTATATATATTATTATTTTATGTTTATAGTATATATATACGTTGTACAGTGCATCTTACACAAAATATTAAGTATATAAGTTAAGGAGTAATCTTTGTGCATTGTTTCTTAGCGTTGCGTTGCGTTACCTTACCGACAGCAGCTGTTATTTGTATCAATTGGTTCGGATATTCAGTGTTAAGATTGGAAGCTAATGGACTGCTGCTGTTTGATGTATCAATTAACCTTACTGATTGCGATGAGGTATTACCGACTGAGCAGAATAATACTACTATTTTCATATATATATATATATTACTAGCTAACAGCGCTTTGCGGTTTCATCAAGTTGTACTTTAATACATATGTACTAACTATGCCCCCCTTTTTACCCTTTTAAGAGATCTTCTCCAAAAAATATTTTTAGAACAAAAGTTATTTATACATAAAGATAAATATAGTAAATTACATTCGATAACTTAAAAAACAGCAAAGTTTCAGATTATCTTTGCACCGACATTGTATTTTTTTGGGGGTGAACTTTCAAATATCCTTTATTAACGCTCCCATACTTTATAAATGTAATCTGGAGCTGAGCAGAATTTCTTATAGTTTAAGCCATGCTCTGATATGTCAGTCATTCAGTCTTTTTTATGTACATATATGCAGATTTATTATTAAAGCTTAAATGGCGCTAGATGAGCGGGGAGAATTCCTGTCGCGAAACTTCGCTTTCCGAAACAAATTAAGCAAAAAAAATAATTGGTGATCTCTGTCTTACAGTAGACGTCCATGTTTCGATAATGATGGTACTTCAAAATATCTAAGAAATTCCACATCAAAACAAATTTACCATTTTTCGGATGCATTAATTAAGTTAAATGTAAAAGGTAAGAAAACGTGTGATCATGGGAATTAGTGCTTGATTGATAGTCGTGGGATTGGTAGATTGTACCTCCAACTAATGATACTGAGTATCTTAATTATAACCCAATACAGGACATAGCAGTCATCTTATCTGTTTAACTACATTATTGTTGAATTTATTACCAATTTTATATACAACACATATCTAGTTTTTGTTGGTTACACCTGTTTTAGCATCCGAGAGCGGCTGGTCCATCGGATTGAATAGACATTTTGAAAAGGGTCGCAAATGAAAAGACGACTAGGATCTTTTAAATGGGATATGTTGAGGGAGGCCAGTTTGTCAATAAATGTTGCGTAGAATACCAATAGCGATACGACAACGACTTACTGAAATTACTAGATAAAGCTTCAAAAAGCTTTTTTTTACTAATTGCACACAATCCGTCCGTGCGCTACAGATTGTTACTTATTTTCATTATTTCTTTCTTTCTCTCTTAATTTTTTATTCTTCTTTGTTTTAACACAATAATAAATCCTGAACTGGTTATCAATTTCAAAATTTGTGTCAGAATCTTGCTTGCTTGCTTAAAATATTAATATACACTTCATGATTGGAGGAGAGCTAATATTTTCGATATACCAGTGTAGAATAGTACCTTCTCTCTATCAGGTGTTAGAGACGACCGCGGTTACCAACCACGCCTGCCCGGTCGGCAATTAGTGTTGAAGTTTCTCCTTACTCGGGAGCCCTATGTCTCTAATAGAAGCTCTTGGCCCAGTTATGGACATGGGTTGTCTTAAATTGTTTATTTAATGTCTTTGAAGACATGTAAAATTGTTGCAAGGTAAGAGGAAGGCACATTTAGAAGTGCCTGATAATGTCATTAATGACGTTATATTAATAATTATAAAAAAAACGTAAACTGCGGACCGATTTCGTTAACGGGTCGCTTATTTAGGGTCAATTTTATGCACTCAATGCTTTCATTAGCTACCGACGGATTGAAGTGGCTATGTCAGAACAGTCACAAATCCGACTAACAGTTGATGCCAGCGGAAGGCCGGACTACAATCCCGTTACGTAAAGCTCTCGGCTTACACACGTGCACGCACTTATCACGTGCACACGCTAAATATGTATCTACAGGATGGTTGTCATCAATTTTTGTGCCACACTAAGAGCGGCCCGCGGTTTTACCCGCATAGTTGTCATTCCGATGGGAATAATCCCAATTAATATTATAAATGCGAAAGTAACTGTCTGTCTGTCTATTACGCTTTCCCGCTTAAACCTCTCAACCGATTCTAATGAAATTTGGCACACTCAATCTTTAGACTCTGAGAAAGGACAAAGACTATTTTTAATTTGAAATATGGGTTTAAGTGGTCGAAAGGGGGATGAAAAGTTTTATGAAAGTATCGCTATTGTAAAGTCTAAAAACTTGAAACTTATTTTTCAGGCGATTTATTCGATATAAATAAATATGACATTCGAAAGTTAAATAAGCTTAGGTAAAGAGGTATCGTACCCCTAAAAAACTAACCCTCGCGGGCGAAGTTGCGGGCACAGCTAGTACATAATAAATTTGACGGGTCCATGTGCGCAGATGGTGGCGATCCTATCTTGTCTGCTAAAGTGGGTTCGATCCCTAGCTAGAGCAAATATTTATATAATTAATATTTGTTTGTATTCCTTGTCTGGGTATTATTTATATGAATCTGAGTATTATATTTGTAATTCCTCTGTTGTCATATATCCTTAACACAAGTGCTCTAAGCCACTTGCCTCGGAGTGAGGTTTTAGATGTGGTGTGAATTTATTTCATAATAAAATTAGCCTACGCTAGGTACCTAGATATCCTTGTAACATCGCCTATCTACCACAATAGGTCGCTTAAGTCGGTACAGCCGTTTCTGTTTTTACCACTCATTATTTATAGACATAAAAATGAAGTGCCTCATAATAAAACTACTTTTTAAACAGCTTTAAAATGCTATTTATTTATGTAAATATTAGAAAACATTATTTTATTTTTAAAGTATTATTGATATCCGTGCTATGTGGTACCGGAACAAACAGATGGCGGTATATCCACTCAAACTCAGTGTAGCTTAAACACAACTGGGCGGTGATGGGAATAGCATTCCCGTGGTGGAAAATGTGAGCAAATTTCCCTTACAAGGAGGCCTATTTGCAGCAGAGGACACTTCGCAGATGCCTGATGATGATGATAAAAATTCTATACTATTTAAATATTTCCAATTTTTTTTTTTCGATATTAATTGTGCACGATTAGGCTAAGATACATTCAATCAAAAGTTTTCTAAATTAAAAGTTAATTTAATTTAAAAAAATTATCGTGTCTAAAGAATTAATAAGAAATTTGACGGCACCGATGCGCAATCGAACACGGGTCGTTAGTTCGATTCCCACCCAGGGCAAACATTGATATGATGAATATTTGTGTTTGTCCTGTGTCTGGTTTATAAATAAATGTATTTAAGTATTATATTTGTGATTCCTCTGTTGTCTGATGTCCGTAAGACAATTGCTTGAAACGATTTATTTCGGAGTCGGGTAAATGTTAGAGTTGTTGGTGAGAATTGTGTGTTATTACGACTAACATATTGCTTGGATAATATCCGATCCGATCGATTCCGTTAACAGATTATTTATTAACAAATCTTTTGAAGCACTTTACTCGCAATGTATTTAGTAAAACTCGATTTGCTTAATAAATTGCGTCTCAGTTTCATTAATATTTAGAGCACTTTCCATCCGACCACGGCTTTACCCCATCCTATGTATATCCAGAATAAAATTGACAACGGGATCATCCCTCTTCCAATCTAATTACAAAATTTAGTATTCACAACCGCTTCGTTATACAGACCCGCCATGAGTATTGAAATTTTCTACAATATACATTTTACATAAAGTGATTTCAAATTAATTTGCACGATGAAAAAAATGGCTGCCGGCAATATTGAAACATTCAATTAAGTATTGTCTCTTCATAAATAAATATTATATTGCTACTAGCGGAACTAAAGAAGTATTGTGCCACAGATTAATAGGTTTCGGATCATCATCGTATCGGTCGTAGGATATCCATTGTTGGACCTAAGCTTTCTCAAAAGCATTTGCAGCCATCGCGATTTTAATCATATCGTCTATTCATTTTATGAGTGGATGTTAAATGTCACTTTTGCCTGGGAATGGTCTCTATTGTAGAAATTTTATTAATGGGCATCATTAGAAAATTGGTTTTTTCGAAACATTAATATGCATTGAAAACATTTTATGGCAAATTTGTGCTTAGGTTTGCCGAACGATAGTTGTTGACACAAAAGAACCGCTCATCTTTGAGGCCAACTGGTTTTTCGTGTCATAACAGACGTACTGATTGCTTCAGTGTTGTCAGAATTCTTTTTTTTGTTATGTGAACGCTCTTTCGGTTTGCTTCAATAGTGGATGGCAATTAAAATACTGTTACGACAAAATCGGTTAACACATTTTTATGTTGTTGCAATTGTGGATAGATATAAGCGAAATTGAATATAAAATTGGATTATTTTATTTAATAGCTAAAGTACTAAAGAAAATAAAGAAGTTTGATTCATTGTACTTTCTACCCAATACATTTCTACCCAATATATAGTTTATAAAACATTATTCTGATTATAGTCTAAAATATAAATATTCTGGGATAAAGCTACTCATCAGCAGCCATAGAACGTCCACTGTTGGACATTAGAATTTTACCGTCCATAACCAATTTGGTCCATCACTGTCCTGCGGAACTTGAGCTAAACAGTTTTAGCTGGGATATACGTCTTCGCTTCCGGTACCGCAAACAACATTTACAACAACACGAATAAGAGGGGGTACCTACTGTTCTACTCTCCCGGTACCCCACAAACTACTCTTCCGGTATCGCATAACTGACTATGCCAGTATCCCACGATTTCTATTCCATTTCCATTTAAATAAAGATATTATTTGTTTAAATACTAAACACCCAATATTTGATGCTTATTTTGTTTCTAATATAGTCCTTATCATTATATATATAAGACAGAATAATTAATGTGTTGTACATAAGCATTCCCGTATGAATCATGTCGCCCATTAGTGAAAGCCGTATAATAATCTATTCTGTTTTTTTTTTAGTTTAGTGCGTCTAGACGCTAGATAAGTTGTTAGCGACGCAATCGCAGCGAAGTGGGCAAGCGATCTGACCAGATCAGATGCGGGCCGCATACAATCGGTCCTTGATGAGGTTTCTTTCAGAGGCTTACGTCTAGCAGTCGACGTACAGCTGATATTGTTGATGATGATTACCGTCGTAGCAGCCGTATCACGCTCGCTATTACACTATTGCCCTGCGGTGTGCAATGGTGGGGGGGGGGGGGAGAAGGAGCTGTCCTACCCTGCCCTATTGTGTATAAGCTACTGTTTCAGATGGGTATGCCGGCATTGTCGGTACCTCAGTCGCCTGTACCAACATCAGGTAGGCGAATATACAATTATAATGCCGGTAACTCACGGCCATGATGAACTGCTGTAATAAGTGAACAGGATCAAATCGAAGCACGACTCAGTAAATGCATAGCACAATTATAAACGGCGGAGTGACGCGGATGACCTCCAAAGGCCTGCCGACGTGGTCACTGGACTGCAAATTTCGGTTTTTTGCACTTTTTACAGCTTGCGCCGTTACGTCAATGGAGAAACCGTTCGCTTTTTTTTATTCTGACATCATTTCGCGAGTTTTATAATAAATCTAACATAATACTAGAGAGTTTGGTGCAAGCGTTTATCTACTAAACTTTAGAATGTATTTATATATTACAAATTAATTACGGACCGTTGCTTTAATATTACAAACATATTATGTTTCTATATATATGATAAATTTAAATGTGTGTATGTTACACATTCACGTTTTAGTCTGTAACCTGCACGCAGATAGCATAAAACCCAGGTGTAACTTATGCCCTTCAGATTACTTCAATCCCGGAATTCTGTGGGACGCGGATTAAAATAAAGTCATGGAAAATTGTCAGTCACTATTGTGGAAATAATTTTACTGCTATTATTATCGGCTGGTATGATGACGACAATGAATTACGAATCTTAAAAAGGTTTACACATTTCAGGATTAATACTAATTATTACTTAATATTAATACAGCAAGTCATGTAAAGCACTTGGTTACGGACATATTTCGCACTCAGATACAGAAGAAACACATTTAATATATCATATAAATTTGTCCTGATTAGGGATCGAACCCACGACCATAGACCATCTTCTTCGCGCCATTGGGCTCGTTAAACTTGCGTTACTTACACGATAATATATATTTTCTAATAATATATTTTTACCATTTGTTACCGAGCGAGATCTTATCTTACATCATATCCTTTGTCTTTAACTTTTTAAATTTAATTTATTCCGTTGCTCCGCCGTTAATTTAAACGTTAACTCAGTGTAAGTGGGTAACTTTATGGACCGTGGTGGAATAATAAGGCACGCGTGACGCCAGAGGTCGCCCCTTGATCTTTACTTTAAACCTTTTACTCTGGTTTCAGTACTGATGTCTTCTAGCTTTAGATAATTTATCTATCTTACAGTACAAACTGAATGGAAAATAAAGAATGTCCAAAACTATTTACTTAAACTTTAAAAACCCCCTTTTTTAATTGTAGTTATAAACTTCAACTTTATCCCTACTAATATTATAAATGCGAAAGTAACTCTGTGTGTCTGTCTGTCTATTACGCTTTTCCGCTTAAACCTCTCAACCGATTTTGATAAAACTTGGTACAGATATTTGTATGGAAGTATCGCTATTTTTAGAGCTAGAAACTTGAAACTTATTTTCAGGCCATTGATTCGATATAAATAAATATGACAACCAAAGTTTATATATATGGTACCTAAAAAACTATTCCACGCGGACAAAGTTGCGGGCACAGCTAGTAATTAATAACCAAATTATCAATGTCGTGTTTTTGTGATAATATTTATTTAAAAATCCTGTTATTAATTTGATTGTAGATTTGATGTTAATTTATTTTAATTAATTTGATTGTAAATTAAATATTATAAGTTAAGCTACATGGTAGTTCATATATAGCAATGCCCTTGCATGTACATGTAATGTAAGCAAGCAATGTACAAGCAATAAATTTATTAAAATTTGATGTACCGGCTTTTATTATACAGCTATGAACAGACGTCAACAAGAGAATTTTTTCTATTCACAAATCGTACGTTGACCTGACTCCGACATAACTCAAGTGCTTAAAGCTACTTATTTGATAGCTTTAAGCATTTGAGTTATGGATATCATACAACCGCAAATAATTATAAATATATTTATTTAACACCCTAGTACAGAACATAAATATTTATCTCATAAATGTTCGTCCTGGATGGAGATCGAACTCGCGACCCTTGGCGCTAGAGATAAAGATGGACACCACTGAACGCGCCATGTTAGGTTGCTGTTTTAGTTGATATTGTATTGAGATTCTGCATACCGTAGCATTGCTACTCTCGGTCCTCGAGGATCGAAGATACATCTTTAGTATATTCTAATAATAATAATAATATATATGTATATAATGAACTTTATGTATTTTACATCTGTATATATATTTTTATTAATACACCAAGAAAAAGAACACAAAAATATCACAAAAACATGGAGTAGGTAGTAGTTTTTTACACATAATTTCAAAATTATCTATAATACTACATATTACGTTTACTTAAAGATCTTTCTTTAAACTTCAATTGGAACATGTTGAAAGAAATAATACATATTTTCCTAAAAACATTTATTGAACAATAGTTCATTTATGGAATTAATTTTGAATCAAAATATAATGTTTTCTTAAGAGGTTCAGTCAATATCAAAGTCTCGCTCCGGCCTCGCACGCGCGTGGAAACAGTCTTAATGGATTTTGAAATTGAAGCGATTGCTAGCACTTCGATGCATATTGATATAGTACTTGTCTTTATTAAGTTATAATCAAAATATATAAAGTACGTACTTTATCTGAATTAAGGAGTATACTATGGTGATTCTTGCGAGGTCACGAGGTCAGCCCTTGATCTTTTCCTTAATTACACACCTTGTCACGACCTTGCCTCTCCTGTTACTTGCTGTTCATTATTGATAACTGTTTTAACACGTTTACGACTTTAATTGTATATGTACTGAACATTATTTACGGCAACTGTTTTAATATAAATATACCCTGAAGGTTCAAGGTATAAAGTATACTATCTCTACATAAGAATGAGGTTAATACGAAGTTGTATACAACGAAACCAGGTCGCTCGTATTGAAAATTAATATTTATGACTTCATAATTAAAATAAATATGTAACGCGTTTCACTACTCATAATTACCAAATAAATGTTATCTTCGTCCAAAACGGAAAGCGGAGCGAATAGATTGTCTGTGTTATGATCAAAGTTTGCCTATAAAGGATGGGATCGTCGATGTTTCCGCCCTTTGATGTTGACAGAAGATGTATGGCACGCTTTAATCTCACGCACAAGCTAAATCCGATGTCAACGCGATCTGTTCACTGGGGCAAATATGCAAAGCGGCTCATAATGGGCGAATTTCCGTGGTAATGAACTTTCGGGATAGCCGAATTTATTCATCGATTCCACCGTTGGTGGCGCCATTGCAAATTTCGCGGCGCACGGCCCTGCCTGGACGCGTTTGTTCGCGAAAATGTCACGGCGGTAATGCTGCGTAGAAACAAAACACGACACATTTGCGAAAGTTTAGATGGCTCTGGGAAAGCGTTGTTCGAGACTGTTTTTTTTTTATATTTGTATGACACTCACGTTTTACTGATGGCTGGCTTCGTTTCGCATTTGGAACTCGATTTAGGTCACTTTCTTAAGTTTTGGAAAGAATTTGAGGAATGATTTAGGGTTCTACGCTGTGATAAGTTTGTTTTCAAATCTTCTCTTCTCTTATTTGAATGTTATGCATAGGACAAGCGTGTAAGGAACATTAAATATAATATTAACGTTGCTTTCAGCAGCTTTCACTCTTTAATGTTACTAGTATCTTTAAATGACTAAGAATTTCTTATACTTTTGCCCCCCTACTATCCTCCCGTTTGGCCCCCTCTCCCGTAACCCCACAGCCGCTACGTGTTCTTCTGGCAGTAACTTGACTCCGCATAAAAGCCAGTGCTCTGACCGTACGTGCCACAAACTTCTAACCCCCCTTATCCCATTGGCGACATGATCGTAACGTATCGTATCGTACATCAGTACTATTAATTACTATGTTGCAATCTCGCAACTGACAGTACATACAATCGATATTATTAGTGAATGTATATAAGGTTTATGCAATAATCTGTTTTATATTTCTTTACGATTATTATCAATATAAGTTATCAAGAATACAATTGATATTTAGTTTACATTAAATGCGTTAACTGATACGTGAAAGTTTTTTACTGAATACCTATTAGTAATCCGATCATTGAATATGTCGAAAGAATAATGTTGTTTATAAATATTACGTAAGATCATTATGATCCACCGCAGTTCTTGAACTTACTTCATACTATGTAAAAGAAAAATAAAATTAATCGGTATCTGAACGTAATAAGGGCCAACACCTAAAAGACGTCGAAGTGGGGATGTCACTCAAAGCCCCAAAATTCCAAGCGCATCGTGATATTTCCGAAGGAGGGCACGCCTGAAAGACGCTTTGACTAGACCTGCTTTATTGAGAATTCCCACCCTTGGGAAATACAGTTGACTGGTTCGGTGTGTCGTTTCGACCTTTTTTTATGATTATTAATTCGTTATTAATGCCAAGCGTGTATCGATTTTTATGCATCACGTTTTATATTAATCTGTTTGGGCCGATGCGAGTCCTACTCAGATTTGCACACAATGGTGGCATTGGGCACGTTTGCGTGTGCAAACGATAAAATATTGGTATTGGATGGGCCGACCGTTTATCGAACGTCCAAACCTAGCGTGCGCATGCCTCGGCGAGTCGCCGGGTTCTGTACACGTTTGAAATGTAAGCCACTTGGTATTATAACTACTGGAGCCATAGAAGTTTTACGCCTCCATTCTTAAGTGACCCAAGCGGTCGAATTCTAAGAAATATTCATCCGGCCTCCCAAACCCTCGTCGTAAACCGCCCTATCTCTGACAGGCAGCGGGCTACGGATTATCAAACTTAAATCTCACTTTCCTCGCGTCGAGCCGGCCCTCTGTCGCTGTACCAATATTTTACTTTATAACAATATTCAATCGTTTCTGTTAATATTGCCTCTGCGCTAATCGAATAATTTAATTAATGTTTTTCTTTCGGAGCTGAAGACTTGACGCTTACGTGATAAACGGCGCGGAAGGGGGGGGGGGGGGGTAACGGCCGGCTGTTTGTCAGTTTATTATAGTGGATAGCGCGGTAAACGAAGCGAAGGAGCGTTCATAGGCGTGACACGCTCCGCTTCCTTATCGCGGCGTGCAATTTCTTTGTTTGCTGTGTACGCAATTTCCCAAAGAGCGGCGTAACGCCGGGCCCGAGATAAACCGCGCGAGGCCTCGCCGCGCCCGCAGATGCCAGATATCTTACCCACTTCGCCTGCTCGCCTCCGCCATATTTCTTCCGAGCGTGTCTCCCGCCACTAGCTCCTACCCCAGAAATATGATTTTGATTATGAAATATTACTGTGGAAATTCTCGGGATAGGCGTTTCACACAATTTATTCGCTGGCTTTGCTTATACTTGGGCGTGAAATTGTTTCGCATTTCCGCCGCAACGAAAATAGACATCGGGCTAACCATAACTACTTATATAAGACAGCAATTATTAATGTTTAGCGGTTTGCACGAATAAGGGTCATCACGACTGAGGCTATTACAAGCTCTATCCCGCTATTATTTCTTCATCAAACAAATTTTACGTAGTCCTTGAATATAAATATGTGGCATGATATCTTAAAATTATCACAGCAAAATCACAGACTAACGGTTTTTTTATGTCAAACATTTTATGCTATTACTGTACTTATATTTTCTTACCCTTTCTACTTTACGGTGAACGAACGTCTATTTTGTCACGTATTCGCTCATGGAATAAAAATAAGCTCGCAAAACGAATTCCGAATTGATGAAAAAGTAATAGTGTGCAACTTAACAAGAAATATGAAAACAAACATGCAACTATCCAGAGGGCGGCCGAGCAGATTTTAAAACTAGTATCTCAACAGCTGGCCGTAACTATTTTAAAAGTGGAATCCGCTGGTACCCCTTGAACACAGCGCAGGTGTACGCCGGCTGGTGCGGCGGCCATGCCAGCAGGTGTCTTCACGATATGCTCCGTTTATTTCAATCCACCGAGCCGACTGTTTTTTTCAATCCATCATACCTTTTCCCGACCATTTAAACGCGGCCGAGCTGTCTCGAGCCTCCGTTCTACGTAATGCCGGCGTTGCAACATTTTCGATTAGGACTTCCATTGTGGTTTTGGCCCCGATTATTAATGGATGTTTATTTTGTGACGTAATCTTTTCGTGGTTTACTAACATTTTATTCATTTTTAGTAATGACTTGTGATATTTTGTAACATTATTACCTACGTAATTAAATTACGTTTTTTTTGGTTATAATATTTTTCTACTCCAGTAGACACCCCAAGAGTTTAAAATCGGGCCTGCATAGTATAGCCTGTATTTCGCTGGCTTGAGCCACTTAGCGCCATATGCAGAACAGCTGTTCGACCCCAATGGCTAACTATAACTCGATCAGGGCACTCAACACTCAAACTGTTACGCATTTTTATTATTATCGGACCTAGCTATACGCCATTGCAGTTATCGATTATATATTTTGTTATGACATGCCTATTTATGGGAAAAATAAAAATATCTACATCGATCTTTATATATTTATATCGATCCAATGTAGTATTAAGTATTCATAACGAATGTGTTAACCCGGTTTTGGTCTTCATTTTTACAAGACGTTATTGGAAGGCAGTTAAGGTTTGTGTCGTTGAACCGACGCATTGTTTTAGGCCAGTAGCCAAGTAGTTTGGCATCCCTAATGCATATCGATAGCATCTCTTCAACCCACGGTGCAGTTGACCCCGATAATAGTAATTTTAATTATGCTATTTTCGGCGTAATCTAGTTAACTTGTACTGATTTTAAACAAAATGGGACAAATATGTGGTAAAATCTATAGCACAATTGTAGAGATTATAATTTTGTGGAATCTCTTTATAATCTGTTCTGATATCATTTGTTTATATACTGCATGTTTATTGGTAGACTACGAGAATTAAACTACAACAGAAAATCTTAAAACAAAGGTTTACTGTGACATTTATATTTTATTCGCCGTTAGGTACCGATAGAGTGCAATAGCACTTTCCCCTGTACCAGGTGTAGTAAGAGGCGACTAAGGTACCAGAACCGACAGAAGGCGGTATATCCATCTAGAATTGTGTGGCTCAAATGCAAAGGGTGGGAATGGGCAGCAGCGACCCTGTCGCCAAAGCTGCGCTCTGCGACAGCGCGGCATTTTTAGTAAAAATTCCCCCTTAACGAGTCTATATCCAGCATTGGACTTCTAATAGCTAGTATAATGATGATGATATAATAAAAATGTAAATTGTAGGACTTATGAAATTGAGGTGACAAGTAATAATGAGTTATTATTTTAACTGTTAAACGTCTTTCATTACCTCTAAACTTATACCGTAACTCGCCAGAGTATCAGGTACATTCCATAATGTAAACTACTTGTAACGACCAACAGCAAAAACTTGATACATATTGCAAATTATCACAAGAGATATAAGTAAAGAAATACCCTACTGATAATACTTAGAAAGTCATTGTCTCTCTTCTTGCGATGACAACAACAATATATTTGTAATTCACATGCAAATGACGCGACGACAACACATTACACCATTTGTTTTGAAATGCCATGTGAAAATCGTCTATACAATAATCGGTCGATAAACTTATTTTAGATAGCATTTCGATTGTAGAGATAAGGTGAATATTAAGATTATATTTTATCTTACATGTTTGTTATAATGTTTGTATAATATCATATTTCTATGCCTGCTCCTTTAAAAGACGAGATATTTAACTTAAGTTTAGAACAAATTACAAATAAATCAGCCGAATATGAATAAAAATTGGTAAACCCATTTCCAAAAAGAAGTATGTGCTATCAAAGGTAACTGCTTTGCTCGCTTCAATTCATGCAGGTCACAGAAGCTAAGATCCCATACACAATGGACCTGAGATATTAGTACGTACTAACATAATATTAAAAATAAATAATATAGTTATTTGTAGTACTAAAATCGGCGATTTTATGTCTTAAAGACAAATTCTTGTAGTCTACCATTGGAATAAATCGATCATGTATTTTTTTGTATATTTTTATTGTTTATGTATATATTTCATGTTTTATATACATATTTGCTATTATTGTGTCAATGTATAATGACAGCCAAAGTGTACAGAAATTGGTGGCAAATTGTGGGTGCAATAAAAAATGTAAACACATAGATATTAGATATAATTATGCAGTTAGCAATAAAATTATTGGTTTATATTATTTGCCAACAACTGACCAAATCTTTAAGTTCTATCAGACATAATAAATGTATTGAAGTTTTGGGGTTGATCGCTAGGGACAGAATTTGGTCTAATTATGTCTTTATTATAAGCGGTTTGTTTATTTGCTGTAGTATTTTTGTATGGTAACATCAAATAAACAACCTAATGTTATCTGTAGCTTAGAGTTCATGGTCATATTTGTTGTCTCTGTAAAACTTATTTAAAATAAAGGTAATTATCATCTTTTACAGAAATACGTTATTTCATTAAAAGTATATACAAAGTCAGAAGCCAGGTAGTTGATTCTTCTTGCCGATTAATTACGAACCGTGAAAGTATTCGAATAGGCTTTACCCACGAGTCGCTGTCTAATCGAAGAACCACTAAAACAAATGTATTGATCGGTATTTTCAATAAATATACTAAAAGTGGCCCAAACTTTACACATGAATATATTTAAGTATATAACAGCTAGTCAGATGTAATATACTACATAAAGATATAGATACAGAAATGCAGACTTTTCTGACTTTCGACGTTTTTTTAGGATTCCAGTAGAAAGACCCAATAGGCTTTAAAATTTTGATAACAATATTGAACCACGTCTTTGCCGCCGAGCTATTTATGACATAAATTTGTAAACTTGTTTTTGATATAATTCATTGAAAGAACTATAAATTAACTCCAAGCCTAACTGGTTTCTAAGCCTACAAACAGCAAGTGAACGAACATTCGCTGTTCTGTAGTGGGGCGTGGGATTAGTTACTATGATTTGTTTACGCTGTAGTCGAGACTAGCGATCAGCTGAGCGCGTGACGTGGGCGCGCGGCGTGCGCTCGCGTCACCCAGTGACGTGGGCGCCCACTCGATTGAACTATCGCGATCGCTTATGCTGGACGATGCTTACCGATTATGATTCCGATTGTATGAGTCTATGTAGATTATCGAGTTCGTTTTCAACTCAACTACATTTTGTTTAATGTTATCGTGATCGCGGCGCTGTTGGCTGAGGGCCATAACTGTGGTTGCATCCGCGTACATGCATTATGTTAAACCACTTATTTATTTATATCAACTGCACCTATAATATTTATATATTATAAGGTGCAGTTGAATTTTAATTATGATTGATATCCTATTATTATTATATACATACGGTTGTAAAATATTTACAGTTGTATACTGAAGACGCGAAATACTTTCAGTCAATTAAACAATAGTATAAAAACAAACTTGTAGTACATCGCTCCTAACACATGCTTTATAGTTCACTAAAGTTATTTAAAAATTGCTCGCGCTCTAACTAAGCTCAACAAATGCAACTTTGTATCAAGCAAGCTATAAATCCTCGTGAAATTACGCGAAACCATATCAAACTAATTAGTTCTATAATAAGAAACGATATGCCTACTGAGTCAGGTTGACTTAACACTACGCTGGCGTGTACTGTATATGTACAGTAAGTAGTTATATGTATGCGGCACATACTGGTTCGTTTGAACCGTGAAGCCCCACGTAGAGGCGAAATGAGGGCATGCGTTACAACCAGACTTAGAACTATTTGCGCCAAGTAAGTGCCTATATGTGCATCTGAGTGGGGAACCCATTAAATAACTACGCTTTTTGATTGCTGCCATTGTGTGGTTCTAACTTCGAGATTTATAGTTTTGCAGATGCAGAGCATCAATTGCAGGCGAAATTTTTGGCTTGCACATAATTTTTATTGATTTTTTTGCTTGGATAAAAAAGCGGGATAATTATTTACGGGTCTGATAGCGCAGATGGCATTAATCCTATCTTATGCGCCAGGGGTTGTGGGTTCGATCCCCACTCAAGATAAATATTTATGTAATGAAATTTGTGTTTATCCTATGTCTGGGTGTTATAGATATATATTTAAGTACAATATTTGTGATTCATCTGTTGTATGATGACCGTATCACAAGTTTTTTAAGTGACTTTCCACGGAGAAGTGTGAATTATAGAATAAGTAAGCAATTATCGTGCGCTGCCTTCATTTGCTTTTAGTTAGTTTAGTTTGATGTAATTGTAATTTTTTAACTAAATGTATCAAGTGCCCTATTTTAACAGTTAATAGGTCAAGTGCCGTTTTCAAACTACTTCCTGACACTACCGGGTTCGAATGGCGCTCCGCTAAATATAAATGAGTATTCGTTACAGCACACCTCTGGCGAAAATAGCCACGGCCGCTAAGGGCCTTGTGTCGTGACATTTCAAATTTTTTTCTCGCACAACACGAGAATATTTCAACGTCTCCGACAAGTTTCCTTACCAAAACACGGACGCGGAATCTTTTATGAGCTTCCTTAGGGGTGTTCTCTGTTCTTTTAAACACCTTACACTTTTATCCGGGACATGGACGTACATTTAGGCTCCTTCAGTTAGAACGTTATCAGAATAAATCAGCATCTCTGTAATACATTCAGTAGTCAACAGGTTTATCTCAGATATATTCGGTGTAATTAACATTACGAGTGCGGGCCGGTTGCAATGTACCGCGCGTGTGTCACTCGCGAGACTGGCCTTTCGCTCAATTCACCTCGAATGTTGTGTGTGAAAAATAAAAGAAAAAAAATGTCCCGATCCGCTGACATTGACACACTTCCCCGCGTGGATATCCTGCCCACTCCCCCGC
Source organism: Heortia vitessoides (assembly GCA_020976665.1). Lineage (NCBI taxonomy): Eukaryota > Metazoa > Arthropoda > Insecta > Lepidoptera > Crambidae > Heortia > Heortia vitessoides. The sequence goes on from JACJUM010003085.1 coordinate 15,436,305, forward strand.
CCCTTCCCCGCCGAAATGCCCGTTTGTTTTAGTTATTTTTTTTCGCGTCCAACTCGCTTTCGAACCGCTTTTCAGTGGCGTTTTGTGGATATTTTTTCGTTGTTCCGTTTTTATTATTTTCTATTGTAAGTTTATTCGCTGATCCTCGCGCCGGGCTATTGTTTTTTGCTTTATTTAGGCTATTAACACTTCTTTTCTGTGAACATCTAAGCCTTTTATTTACGTGAACACATTTATTTATTTGAATTTGGATTAATGTAAGCTTTTGACACTATGATTTCAATTAATTGGTATTTTTTTATATTTCAATTAATTTGTTGGTACTATTTTGCTTAATTGGAAGTGTTGCTCTAACAGTAATAAGATCTATGTTCCCGGGTCCTTCCGTGTTATTTAATTAGGTGGAAAATAAATTATTTGCCTACTCTGGAACCACTATGAAACATTTTGCGAACACTTATAAATAACAACGATAATAATTCCAAATTATTGTGACATCTGTATAATAAAATATTTGAAATATTATTTTTAAAGTAATTAACTATGACCTAGAATTGATTAACATGATAATTAGCAAATGAATTATAAGTTTATATTTGAATGATCTAAACAAATGTAGAAACAGCAATTTAAAATGTGTTTCCTGTTGTCTAATTAATTACTATATGGATATTTGATAGTGTTATTTTTTATCACTAACACCTCTAGTTATATAAATATTATTAGTATAGTAATGAATGTAAAATATAAATATATTACAATATTAAAGTATACTGTAATAAAAAGTCGTTGAATCCCCCCACCCAAAGCTTTACCGCAGATATCTTCAAACTTTCAGAAGTCGTCCAATACAATGCGAAATACATACAAAAGAGATCAAGCGTCTCTTCCCCGGCTCAGGACCATTTCTCCAGTTATTGCAGATAATAAATCCCTCGCCGAAGAAGACGACATATCTATTGCTTTTATTTCAATATTTAAACAACTGGCAATCTTATTTCGTAACGAGTAAAGACTGGAAATTTATTCTCCTTGCAGCGACCTAATACAATGAGTATTGCAACATGGGCCTTACAATTGATCTATCCATATATCTAATATATAAATATTCTCATGTCACAGTGTTAGTCATCATACTCTTCTTGACACGGATTGACCGATTCTTATAATTCGGTCTGAGAATCGGAATCGCAATGAAATTTTTACGTACATACATAACTTGCTATAAATAATAATAACTTTCAGTATTCATATAAACATACTTTACGTTTGATTCGTATTAATAATTCGTTTCATATTGAAGTGGTTACAAAGAAAATGCAAGACCCTATACATTTTAATTTATTGTTATCTTAAATTATTAATAAATAAATTAAGAACCCTGCGGTACCGGCAGAATAGAATAGTAGGTACCTCTTCTTGTACCAGTAGTAGGCGAGTGAAGCTACGCTCTGCCATTGCCGCTACGCTTGCCCAGCTTGCCCAAATTATGGGCAAAATTTCCCCTTTCTTGAGGAGGCCTTTGTCCAACATTGTACGTAATACGCTGCTATGATGATGACGATAAAACAAAGACCACTCATGCGGCATTCGTTTTAGAATTCCGAGCAGTTATAAAACAAAAAGAAACAAAACTACAGTGACACTAACTCCGATTTGCTTAAATGGATAAGTGTCGATAAAAACGAAAATACGTTACAAGTACACCAGTGCTAAACGAATTTCCGAATTACCTTCTCCAGTCCGAGTCCCAGCAAATGAGACATTTTTGCATTACATTGCTTTCTGTTAATCGATAAAGCCATCTATCTACCAGCTAATTGTATGCATTGACAACCAACTAAGAAAAGAAAATTGCGGGCATTGCTTAGTTTATTTCTGTTTGTGGTAAGGTTTCTTGTATAGAATTCTATTTCCTCTTCGTTAGAATTGGAACATCTCTATGCTTACTATTTCTGGCGAGTTACTATCCAAAATATTAAAAAAATATATGTAGTCGAATATTAGAAGTCGGCTTTTGAGATGTTTTTAAATTACTGCTAGCGCCCCGCGGTTCACCCGCATTGATCTCTTTCCCGTAAGGATATGGGAATAAATATAGCTTAAATTACTCGCTGATAGTGTCAATTTCTATTATAAGAGAGATCTTTAAATTAGTTGTTACTAACTTACAAAAATAATAATCGTTTGTATATTTCTAATTTCTGTTTTTTTTTACATTTGGCCAAAAATAAAATAATGAACAGGTCAGAAGTACAATGAATAAACGAGCGTGTATAAAAGGACTAATTCAAGTAAGGAAAGCGAAAGATGTTCGTTCATCCTAGATAGAGATTCATAATGTCTGCCTACCACGATGGGACACAGACGTGATGTATGTATAAAAAAAGATGCAAATATATACAGCGTATAATACTCTAAAAAATATATTACTTTCAAATAGAAAAAGAATTTCTAAAATTGATGCAGTAGTGTTTGAGCATATTTGTCACAAAAACACTAATATTATGTCTTTGTAATATCAGTATATAAGAACTATCTTAATATATGAAAAATATTACTGTAAAGTTTAATAAAAATGCTTTCAGTGTTTTAGAAATAAGTGTTGCCAAGCTAGATAGGGCGGCTAGTCTATATTTAGAGTTAAGCTGGTTTCAATCTTTCTGATGGTCTTTATTCTATACTCTTAATTTAAGGGGGGAGGGTGTCTGTCTTGTTTAGATTAAATTATGTTGAAGTTTGGAATAGAATGCCTTTGTAGGAAAGGAATTGGCCATTGGCGATTTCAAAAATGTTCCCGCTGAACGCATTTTTACAGCGATGAAGCTAAAAATATAAAATATATCTTTCTGTAGAATTACTGTGTGGTACCGGCTGAGTAGAATAGTACCTCCCACTATACCAGGCGTCGTAAGAGGCGTCTGAGGTACCAGAACCGTCTAATGACAGTTTTTTAACCCGAAGCGGTGTAGCTCAAATGCAATAGAGCGGGGATGGGCAGTAGCATTCCCATCGCGAAGTTACGCTCTGCGGTTGCCACCTCGCTTGCCCAACGCGACGACTATTGGCAGATTCCCGCTTTTTTGAGGAGGCCTTTGTCCAGCAGCGAACGTTTTACGGTCGCTTTTATGAAAATGACTCAAAATTCTGTATTCATAACATATTTTTTTGAAATACGCAATGGAAATTCATTCATATAAATCAATCATATGAGCTTCAATAATATTTATTTATACTATAGCGAATTTTATTTGATTTCCTTTTTTATTTATATTTCTCCTTTTTGTACATGTCTATTGAATATTTTTTTTTAGTTGCTTTGTTCAATAAGCGACGCCATCGGGTCAGTGAATTCCTCCCTCATGCGCGTAATGCAATTTATGAAGGCCCCCCAAGTCCTGCAGAGCCCGGTGGCCCCCGTTAATAAATTGATCTAATAGCAAACTTCCGTCATCTAATCACATTGTGCTAAGCAACCAATAGTTCGTCACATAATTATTGATATAAAGACATTCTTATTTAGAGTTATAAAGTTTTTTTTTACTTTCCACACATTCCTTCGTCCTTGTACAGTAGTACACTTAATACAGCGAAATTGTGTCTAGGGCTCTAAGTATCCAATATTTAGTGCCCCGTTGGCGTATTTGATTACAACACAGGACTTATATTTGTATGATTAATAATTCAATTTGTTCTGTGTCTGTGTGTGAATAATTTATCTTAGCAATATATTTCGATTTGGACCGTAACAAGCGACTTTTTAAGAGTCAAGTCAATGTATGCGACGATGTGTGAATTTATTATCATTATGAATATACAGTATCTAATACAAATCAAATTATTTTATTATATTATAACCTGAAGTAGACCTACTAGATATAGGTTAACCAAAGGTTGTCTGCATTGGTACTTTACTCCCACCTATATCTACATCATAGCTGTAAAAATGCGTTTAGCGGGAACATTTTTGAAATCGCCAATGGCCAATTCCTTTCCTACAAAGGCATTCTATTCTAAGCTACCTTCAACTAGTAGTGTTTACATTGCTGCGTTCCGGTTTGCAAGGTGAGAGAGGCAAAGAGATTTCTGGGTAGTGTGACATAATATCTTCAAGTCACTAATGATATCCTTGTGGTATTTCGGGCAAAAATAGGCTACTGTGACGCTTACTATCACGCAGACTGTATGCTTGTTTGTCGATCTGGTGTAATAATTAAAAACCGATTAGTAGTAAGTAACATTCAGACGCAAGTTTAATTTGTAGTAGTAGATCTATTCAGTTTTGATTGTAAATGTCAGTCTGTATACAAATTCTCCTTGAAGGGTCTTTAATGTGAGACAGGCTGACTTCGCTTTAATGCCTATCTCAAAATAATATTTCTAGGAAAGCGAAATGAAAGGAGGCTGCCGATGTTTCGGGTGCTAATGCGGCGGAAACTTTCCGCCCACGCGTTTCGGATGTCTGATAGGAAGACCGTTAGGGATATCTATTACGAGGGAATATGTTGTCGAGCAGTCTTGCGGATAATCTATAAATGCTTATATACTAAGAACAATCTCAGGCGGAATATCTGTCAACATTATCTGTAAGAGTACAAGTGATGGTGGACAAGTCGGGAATTGCGTGTAGCAAGACCTGAATAAATGGTTTTTAAACTTTTATTCAAAATCCACAACTCTTAAAATATTTTACAACACTTTATTTTTCAACTTATAGGTAATTAGCTATCCGTGCAATGAGAATAAGTAATGATTATTTTAAACTGCACTGTTCCGGATGGATATACCGCCATCTGTCGATTCTGTCAGTGGGAGGTACAATTCTACATTGCCGGTACCTCACGGCTTAGAAAATCATAAATATATATCCTGGGTGGGATGGGACGCACAAGACAGTATCACTACCAATTGTGCCATCGGGACCGTCATTATATATCAAACACATAACCTTTCATGGTATACTGTGGTTTGTTGGATAAAAACAAAAGTGTGCAGTCGTTTCTATAAATTTCTAACATCCCAAATAAAGTTCGGCTTCACCCTTATTCCATTAAACTTCGTTATGTGAGTGCACGGTCCGAGAAGTCGAGATTTAATTACTTCTAGCTATTTGCAACTGTTTACATTGTCAATGTGACTATTTGCCTTGCTCTAACATTTACCTAAGTTATAACACTCACAAATTAACCCTGTGATAAATTGGCAAATGCAATCATAGCGAAATTATATTGGCGTAGTGGTCTAGCTGCGAATGGCTTTGGTTTCGGTTTGGCCTCTATTTGATATTAAAGAGGTCTATTTGATATTAAAAATGGTAAGAAACTCTGTAATTGACTTTTGTTTTGGTGATTCCAAGTTATGCACGTTGTTTTATTGCGTATTCGAAATTATACAATTTGCCGTACCTTTTCAATTACGGCTGCTTGTAAAGCTACGAGCAGTGTCACGCGTATTTACCTGCGTAGCTCCTGAGTACCTCCTTAAATCCTTTATTACTAGACGACTATGCAGATTTCCATTACTAAAATAACTTTAATAACACGTTAAGTAAGTATTTGTTACAAACGTACAAAAATACAAATCTTAATTACATTTTATTTCATCTTTTTTCTTTTTAAATAAATGAAGTCGCTGTAACTCGCAGCTAACTAATATTATAATTTTTAGGTGTATTAAAACCGGTCCAGTAATACTTTTGCTAAAACCTAACAGACAAAAGACAGACAAATCAAATCTTTCCTCTTTATAATATTAATTTAGATTTACAGACAATTCTTTGCTTGGCACGGATAGAGATCCATATTTTTGTCTTTCACATCTCACTAATACTTGCAGTACGGATGATAATTTTCATTCCATAATTTTTAACACAACGATTAAAATTAAATGTAAGTGAAATAAAACGATAAGCTCCTCATAAACAATCTGCAGATTGGTAAACCAAATGAAAATAGAAAGTTTTTCGGGTTTATACAGCAGCGCAGGTAGACTTATTTCATTGATATTTATTACCAAAATAAAGTACATTTTGCGAATGTACGTATTAATTATTTACTATTAAACAGCGCTGGGCGTCCACCCGCAAGATGGACAGACGATCTGACTAAAACCGCAGGATCGCGCTGGACACAGACCGAATACAACCGGTCCTATTGGAGAATATTTGGGGAGGCCTATGTTCAGCTGTGGACGTCTTATGGCTGATATGATGATGATGAAACAAGTATAATATAAGAGATCAATGTGGTCTAAAAGATGATGTAACAACAATTGAGAAAGGATGTTGAAATGGTTTGGACATATAGAAAGGATGGACGAAAGTAGAATGACTGCACAAATATATAGTGCAGAAGTGAATGGAAGAATTGCCTAGCCGAACATATATTAACCAGGTAGAAGAGGTATTAAAGAAGGGCCAGGTCAGAAGTACCAAGAATAGCCGAACGTGTATCAAATGACTAATGCGAGTAAGGAAAACGGGAGTTGTATGCCAAGATCGTGGTAAATGGAGATCCATAGTTTCTGCCTACCCCGATGAGACATATATGTGAATATTTATTACTTAAATAAATATTGAATACAATACAAACAATTCGATTTATAATTTGAATTACTTATGTCAATATTATACTTTTTGTAGTTGCCAGTATTGATTGAAGTGTGGCCTCACTTAGTTCAAAACCTTGTTTCACATCATTCCATTCATTCCTCGTTGTCTCCGGAATTTTGTTTTCGCAATCTCCAGATAGGGCTATATCTATGTGTGGCCATTCATTCGGTGCTATTTGCTTCGCAGGTGTTTAAGCTCTGAATATAAAGTCTTATTAAGGCGTTTATTTGAATACGTGCCGCGAGAAGCCTCACGTAACTGACTGTAAAGGTTTTGGCTTCTGGTGATAATTTCTTGACGGTTCAGTCATAAAAAGGGTGAGGCGTTACCATTGTCGGTGGAACGTTGTTTGATAATGAATTCGTATCGTTGCGAAAGGTCCTTTCTCTCACAACACAAAGAAGTATACGGAACAATAGCGACGTTAAAAAAAGGTTAATAATGAAACGACTTATTGAGTGCCAACTGCGTGCAGTGTGCGTACTAGGTATTGATAAGTGTGCTGTTTTGTAATTACAGCCATTACATCGGAACTTTTTGTTTGCTTCCGCTTTCCCCCACACAGTTCCTCCAGATGTCGCCACCTGCGATATAATGTAATGTACTAACAACGTATCCTTTATAGGACTCCCTTTTGTCGAAGTTTTATAGAACCTATGTTCGCTTACTCCTAACTGGAACAAAGACAAGCGGTCTGGTTTACAACTGATAAATCGATCATGGCCTAGGCTTTACGTGACACACGATTTTTCTCTCAGAAACTAACGTTCGGTGAATCTCGGAATGTATTTAAATCTAGTTTTATTATATACATGTTTCATTAAAGCCACAGTACAGAAGTTACTGGATATATTTTATCTAAATCTCGGATGTTGGTCGTTACAAATATATAGTATTCAAATTGTACGTGTTCTTCAGGCATTGGACTGAGTGTACGCTGCAATATTACTTTTCACTTCACTCCGATTACGTACTAGTTAATTCAAGCTAAACTATGTGGATACAGAAGTCCGTGGTAGTTATTGGATATGCTTACCAAATACTCCATTGTGTCGATGCGACATCTTTGATTCTTTGCTATAACGTATAATAATATTTATACATCGTTACTGTAATAATAATAAAACATAATAAAAAAAATTATTTTAGATGTTGGTACTTCTTTAAAACGGCTTGGGTCCAATTAAAAATTAAAAAAGTTAATAGTGTTTTTTATTATGAATTTTGGCACATTTAAGGATTACATGTATGGTTAATTTGTAGTTTTTGGACTTTGCCTAGATTGATCGAACGTGCTAATATGAGCGTAATGTGGAGGTGTGAAGGCTTTGTGCACGATTACGCAGCCATTGGTTCACCTAGCCCTAGTTTCACACACGATCAGGCGAGTGTTGTTCTGCCTAGGGATTTCGTACACGCCTACCTTCAGCGAAACTACTCAAAGCATCCAACGCAGACCTGCACTTGATACACGACGTGTTTTTCACAGCTAGTCGCTTAACGGAATTAAGTTAAATGATGGGAGCCAAAAAAATAACTTTAATAATTATTTAAAAATGTCTCGCGTTTGCTGATTAGTGGTAATAAGATAAACAGTTAACCTCAAGCTAAAAACACTAACCGCGAACAAATGGTTAATTGAATCAACTACAAATTAGGATGGTCGCTCATTATAACATCTCCCAAATTCAGCTCTCGACATTATGTCACTTTAGCATATCAAACGTATTGTTAAACCCAACAGCTATGTAAGTTGGCAGTTTTGTTCATTGTTAGTGGCTTAAAATGTTTCCTGGCATTGTTTGGTCTGCTCGCGTGGTATCAAATTGGACATGTGAGACGGTGCTGCGTTCCCTGGGTATCGAACCACAGGCACTGCACTTTCATTAGCTGTCCGTATATATATGACAATCCCCGGCTAGCCAATCTAATTAATAATTAATTTAATTATAAATATCTTATCGGAGTCGGATGTTGTAATATGTATTTAATTATTATATTGGTAATCCCTCAACTGTGTAATGTCCTCAACATAAGTATTTAAAGCAATTTTATCTCGAAGTAAGATCAATGACGTGTTGTGTGAATTTATTTAAAATATACCTATACTTAAATATACGATTGTCAAGTTTCGCATTTTTTATTGCTTGAAATATTTATGTTTAACCGGGTATTGAACGGAAAACGGAACTAGCAATTGTTATTTCAAATTGCGTTAACATTGGCTGCGTTAGTTTTGTAATAGAATCAAGTATTATTTGTAAGCCAGCAAAACTACGTATGTAAGTAACATAATTTAACTGTTATTATTCTCTATTTATAATTATTTTTGCATAAGTTTAGGGATTCATTATGCTCCCAACTACAATTTTATAAGCTTTACGTGGCAACCTGTAATCAAGGTAACGTCCAGAAATGTACACCACAGTCTTCATATATCTCTAGCGGCTTATGATTTTGTTTGCTGTCCTAATAAATAAATGAAAAAAATACCATTTTGTATATATATGTAGAATGTAGTCGGTAGTCAGTAAATTACGAGTAATTCATATAACAGCGTCCTTATTTGTTTCGTTTCTCGTTCACCGACTATAAATCAGGGACATCCCTAATTTGAAACGTTACGCGTCCCGGAGCGGGGCGCCCTGGCGCGGTCGCCGGTCGTTGCTCTCAGGCCGGCATCCCTCGCGACGATATTATCTAGGCCCAAGCTCCCAGCGATAATAATCGCAAGGGCAGGCCTAACGGTCCCTTTAATGCGAGGGTTCGTTTCGTCTCGGAGTCTACAGTACCGATTGCATTCTCAAATTGCTGTTTTTGTAGAGGACGCGTTATATTACGAGTGCTTTTAAACGAGACTTAATTTTGCGCTCTTGGTTATATTCCACGTTGTGTATCGTTAGGATGATCTTGCTCTGTCAGACAAAGTTTTTGGATAAAAGTCCACTTTGAATTGGATACCGCTAATAAAACGAGAGTAAATGCTTATTTTTTCTAATACGATGTGAATGGAAGGGTGAGTCACAAGGTTGGCAACGCGTTAGTGATATCCTTGTGATATTACGAGCGTCTATAGGTTGTAGTGATGCTTATTATCACGCGGACTGTATGCTTGTTTGTCGACCTGGTCTAATAAAAACAGAACAGACACATATGTTCATTCAATAAGTATTTGTCCTGGGTAGAGATTGAATTCACGACTTTTGCATACTTCGAATACGCCATCGGGCCCGTCCGACCGTCAATAGACTGAAGGTTATTGTATAAGTATAGGTACTAAATACATTTAACTGCTTTGTGTTGCTATTTATGGGATTAATAGGCGCCGAAGGCTAAACCACTACCGTGACAATTATTTTGTTATGGAAATTTGAAACTTTGCTTGGATGGCTGTGTCAATAAGCGGTCGACGGGTAGACCCACATTGTAGGGCTGTTCAGTTTCCAACTTCCATTATCATGATAATGCAAGGTCTAGCGAGGCCTCGAGAGCTCTTATAAACGTAAGAGCCATAAAAGCTACTTGGATTGAATGAATTACATTTATTTACTCGTCCTCGTCTGCAGTTGATTTCTCGGTATACCTTTTTTGAGTTTGACTCTGTCTAACAAGTTATTATATAATACATTTAGTGTATTGAAAAATATACTTGTTCCTGCTTGTAAACATTACTATTATCCCTTACCATTGCTTTTTCTGTAATAAATATATACATATATATGTGAAAGTATGTGAGGATGGATAGACATGATCTGTGAAATTGTATGTACTGCACGCTAAAACGGAATGGAATGTAATAAAATGAAACTCTATCGATCGCACATCAGAATGACATAGAATATATGTTTTTAATGTGTATGCACGATGTTAGTGATAATTGGAATATCTTTTGATATAACATCTTATAGTACCGTTTATATTTTGAAACACGAATGCAGCGTATATAAACCAAGAATTGGAGCAGATAGGAGGATAGGACGTAATTGAATTATTTTGTTATAGAAGAATTGTTTGTGTTAGATGATCGTTTGTATAATGATTGTTTCTGTTTGTCCACAGGGCAGTGACAGACCCGCGCGATGGCCGGCGCGTTGCCCTCAAGAAGCTGCCAAACGTTTTCCAGTCGCTCGTCTCATCAAAACGCGTCTTTCGAGAGCTCAAGATGCTGTGCTTTTTCAAACACGAAAACGTAATTATGCAATTTATTTACAGACGGCCTGTGTGATAAGTTCCTGATATTTTCTAAATATAGATCTTGTTCTAGCGAACATAAACGGAAGAGCATGATTATCGATTTTGATAATTAAGGAGATTAATACATAGTGGTTAAAATAATTAACATTATATACATCGTCCCGGCAAGAAAAGTTTCACAACAAATATAAGGATGAAATTTATTTACTTTATTTGTTTATTATTAACATAAATATACGCGTTATCCCAATTACACAATTATGAAGTTGTAACAAAAATTAAGTTATTCTACACCGAGCTTCATTATTAATGATTTGACGTTGTCTACAAATACGTCAAAGTCCGGGTGAGACATAAAGAGTGCGTTAAGTGCCTGCTGCATGCGGCATAATGAAATAATCACAAAAGAAATGCAATTTTGTTATAATTTTGCGCCTATTAATTACCAAATGAATAAGCTATTTACAAATGACATTTCAGCAATCTGACTATTACAGTTTTTAAAATTATTGATGTATAAATAAACAAAAAATCATTGAAGTTACATTTTCTCGAAACGGCTATTTTTGCATTGTGACACTTTTCTTGCTGGGAGACGATATTATATATATATATATTTTGTCTTATTGAATGTTTGTCGTATTTGAATTTATAATTTTGTCTATATGTTGGCCTTATATCATCTATTCAATATTAGGAATAAACGATAGCTTTTATTCTCTTATTTAAAGGATGGAACATATAGGTAGGTTTGATTTAGTTTGACATCACATATTCATACGTTTTAAAAAAATTGGTTTTGTAAATTCAATGTTATATAGCGCTATATTCAGTTTTCGAACATTTAAACTATATAAATTATTATGCGGAATAACAGGACGGTTTACATTGCCATACATTTCTCTAAATTTAAGCAATATATCACGTCAGATGAGCGCTACCAATCACCTTATCTACCTGATCAGAGAAAATTTGCATTTGCAATTAGACACCGACGGGAACTTCCAATTTCATATATGTTAATCAAGGACCAACACTAATACCAGCGTTCGTTTGTCCGACAAGTCATATTAATCAGTAATTATTGGAATAGATTAAATGCCCGCAGGCACAGGATCAGGCATGATAATAATCAGGTATGAAACATACGGATCAAGCATTATCACGAATTAATTATAATGCTCCGTGTGTTTCTCATAATTTATTCATTTTCAGTGTTTTATCGATGGAACGCGCATTGTTACCGGTTGTTCTCTTGTCGCCTTGTTTAAACATAGATCTGCATTCGAACGGGTAAATTGGATCTGATGTTGTGTATTATGATTATATATATGGCAGTGTTGTTCAACAAATAACATGTCAATCGGATGCTTGATGAGTGTCATTGGGCAACCAGCTCTTTATCTCTTTTACCGTCCTTATATTGAAATATGTTTTAACCCCTTCAATCGAGCGTTTATTTTGTTAGTTGTTTGTGCGCACAGTGTCTAGGCGTAAATGATTCAGCTGCCTATCAATTATACAATTATGTATGATAATAATAAATAAATATACACATCCTTTCATACATTGACCTGATTGCGGGATAAGTAGGATAAAACGCCTGGGTAGGTACCGAACCTACGACCGCGTAAGATAGGAATTAATGCGTTATCCGGCCTCCAAACATTACAGTTTAGGACTTACCGATTTGTGTCTATCAAATTATAATAATGTTCTCTTTGCAGGTACTATCGGCGTTAGACATCCTCCAGCCTCCTAGCCTCGACTTTTTCCAAGAAATGTATCCTTTTTGATTACCAGAATTGACCGCGGCTCGCTAAGTTACTTAAGACATGTGGATGGTAAGGATCTCGAAGTTAACGGACCGTGAGGTGCGATGACCCCATACGTGACTACAAAGATTGCCCTGCCACTTAGACGGAAACAGCTAGCCCGAACCTCCAGGGTGCGCGTTCGACTCGGTATCAGCGAGTTTGCCCCGGTCACTAATTGCATTGCAGCTCCCGACGACAAAGTTTAGGTACACGCTTAAACGGACCTTCTAGCTCTTCGCTTATTTTCCGAGAGCAGCTCCAAGCATTACAGTCTGAATGGCCCCGCGTCCGATGTTTTCTTTATATTTTATCTCCTCTCTGGCGTTATTGAGTTTCATCTGTTCCTTTCGACTGTCAGCGCTTTAGTTGCTGCTTCGATACTTTGTCTTTGCTGGATTTTTGTCTCCAGCACGGATTTACGACACCGAAACTTTTGAATTTCAGTATTGTAGTGAATATATATTTGCGATCGTCAGCGCAAATTATCGTCATCGCTTTCTGTCGCACATGTTTTTGAACCGAGTTTATTATAAAACCCATAATATTTTACGACTCTGTTGACACTTATTAAAAAAAATGAGTCGTTTTAATGATTTACGTATCGTTTACCAGAAAATAGCATTCAAGATTTATACTTTACTTTTTTATGACAAACGAGTTGAGATATGTGAAATAATTTTGGCAAATTTAATCTTAGCTTAGTTTCTTGTCTTTTTCTTTATAAACTCCATGAATTAACTAGTACGCTCCCATTGTTATCGCGCTCGCCTCGCAAGACTTATTGGCGACGTACCCACTCGACCTTTTGTATTATACTCTAGATACCTATTTTATTTTCCAACTGCTGTAGGTATAGATGCGTTCACCTTTTTATTATACAAGAATTGTATTTTTGAATATACAGAAGAAAAATATTACAGTTACATTATGAGTGGAGCTTCGCACATTCACACAAATTTACTTAATATATTATATTTCATTTGATCATGAAATTACCATACACGACAAAATAAATTTCGCTCTTTTCCAAGAATGACGACACAAAATCAACCGAAATTCAAAAATAGAAACTATACTAACAAATCGTTAGTGTCGATTTTCTTGCGAAAAGTGCGATTCATATATGTAAAAAGAAACATCGATTTAATCGGTAAATCTATTCCGAATAACTACTAAATACACAAACCGAAGTGAGTACGTACTCACTCTGGTTATTTGTTGAATTTTGTAACAATGTTGATTCCGAAATTCGTTAAAATGTATGCGACAATTGGAGTGTCCTTCTGATGTCAACACACTGGGTTGTTATCAAACAAGTTCAAGTATGTACAAGTGGATTATCTCTTGGTAGTTGTGGCAAGAAAAACATTGCAAGCTCCGGTTTCCGACGTCAATTTCCACCGAGTTTTCGGTTACATGCTGTTTTGTCATTCCCCGATACTGATACCATTTATCTCCCCCGACCGCAGCGCATAGCCCGCCCAAATAACACTCGGTTTTATGTTTCAAACTTTATGTCACATATTCTATTGTGCTTTTTATAGCTCACCGAGATTTTTTACCGCTACAATTTTACGACATCTCACTCTCTATATAATTTTTAAAGAATTCATGGCATGTATTATTGGCGAAAAATTATAAAACGTCTTTCCATGACACCGTTCATCGTACACAGTAATAAAATTTTTTTATAACATATATGACGAGAGATGGATGTATACGTCAATTCTTTATATTGTAATTATGATTGACAGCTTTCGATATCGTTTCATTCTATTTATCCATTGCCTTTTTTGTCGCTCCAACTCGCGCGGTACTCGTTGATCAATCAATATCTTCTTGTATGTCATGTTAAGTATTCGTAATTAAAGCAATTATTTCGTTTATTGGGTAAAATCGATAGGCTGCAGATTAGGGCGACAGCTGGCGTAGAAACACAATATCTCTGGGTAGACCGACAATTTATTCTGCTTCAAGTTTTATTGAATTTCGAATGGCCGTCGTAGACGAGCGCCCCAGCAACGTACAACAACAGCGGAGCCTTAAGATAACACTTGTAGATCCTGCGGGTCTTTCTTGTTATGCAACCGTTTTTGAATTGTTAACTTTGTTATGAAAAGTATTTAAATATTTTTATTAATTTAGTATTCCTTAATAAAGTTTAATTATCTAGTGTACTATGAAACAATTGTTATTTGATATCAAAAACGTACTTTAGTTTATTTTTGTCCTGAAACAGTTTAAATGAATATCGTTTTACTTCAGAAAAAATTGATAATTATATATACAATTCATGATTTGAAAACTATGGGAAAGGACAAATATTATCATGACCTAAGTACATATATACGTACATATTTATTTGCATATACAACATAACCAAAGCATGTTTAGAAATACGCATAGATTTATGATTCAACGTAAACACAAAATATGTTGACCTAATTTGTCTATATCTTAAAATTCTATTTATGTAGTTCGAAAAATTTTTTAGTGCGCCATTATGACGGGCCCGTTGGCTCAGATGGTAGTGGTCCTATCTAACGCGCCAATGGCCGTGGGTTCGATCTTCACCCAGGACAAATACTTATATAATATTTTTATTTGTTCTGTGTCTGGGTGTGAAATATATGTATTTATGTAGTATATTTGTGAGTCCTTCTTATGTCTTATGTACGTAATACAAGTGCCTTAAGACTTATCACGGAATAAGGTCAATGAATGAGATTTTGTGGTATTTTTTTTACAAATTTTTGCTGCATTGATCCCGTTTCTGTTCAGAAAATTTATTAATAATATGACAATCGTGTATATCCATCAAACCGCATTTGAATACACACATTTTTCCGAGATAAATAAACACGAAACACGATACCTTATGACAAAGAGTGCACACGGTCTACCGCCGCACTCATTACATTAACTGTGCATGCTTCTGAACAAACAAGTTTCCGTGCAAGCGGTATCGCTGTTCGTTATTTGGTGCAAGTTCTTGGTATAGCTGTAATGTGAACAAAATATTGTATCTAACCATAATCTTAATTTGGAATCTGTAACAACACATATGAAACTTGTTTTTATATAAACTTTAACACATTTATTTGGCCGTGGGTACCGCCAGAGTACAAACTCTAACAAATAGTACTCACCCTGTACCAGGTGTCGTGAAAGGCGACTAAGGTACCAGAACCGACAGATGGCGGTATATCCTTATGAAACAGTACAGCTCAAATACACAGGATGGGGATGGGCAGCAGCATCTCCTTTGCGAATGCAGCGCTCTGCGATTGACAAACACGCTTGCACAGCGCGGCAACTATGGGCAAAATTGCCCCATTCTTGCGTATGTCCAGCTGTGGACTTCTAATAGCTGGTATGATGATGATAACATTTATTACATGCAATTGAACATGTGTAATATAACATCCTTGCAATATTCTCGATTTATATTTTTTCATGTGAACCCTGATGAAAGAATATCAATCAAGAATAACGCAGAAATCCAATACTAGATGTGCAATTGCAAGCTGGGTGGTATTAAATATTCCGATGAGTTGTTTATGCGACTAATGTAGCTTTCCCATCGGGCACGGACGCTTGCAGTACCAAAATAGAAATAAGTGCTTCCGCTAAATAAAATGGACTGTCCCTTTGTGTGTTACTTCATTACTCTTTGTGAAGCTCGCACCATCTTCCGTTCTCTAACAACAATGCTCGTTGTTTATTTCGCACTTGAGATTACTCATTTGCACTGCATTCCATACCGATGCTTCAGTTTCTGTGCAGCTGTACTTGCTTATACGGATATCTCCCCAAGAAGCCTTGCGATTTGCGACCGGCAAAGAAAAAAAAAACATGTAACAAAGTAATGTCGTAAAAAACAGTTATAAAGAATGTGATTTCTTTGGAAGGGAAATATTCATCACAATGCTCTCGTGTCTTTTTGTAGAAATTCAAACGTCTGGAAACAAAGGAAGGAAAATTGGCAGTTGAAAAGTGCCGCGGTACGATGATTTGAGCTAAGCGCTTCTGGCCGCCCGGCACCGCTCAGCTTTTGTCGTAAAAATATTATTTGTCTTTTTCTTTATTAAATCCGGAATCTTTAGTTAGACATCTCATGTGTCGAGAATTTATGTTCACTTTTTGTATGACTTCCTTAACCAAGTATTATATATGTTCGTTTTAGCTTTAAGTGTAATTTATTAAAGCTTATATGCAAATGTATATATAAATAAATGAGCTTATCGAAAAAGATAACAGAACCTTCTTTTACTCTATACGGTTTGTTAAAAATATCATTCAGTGCATCGCAACGCGCCCAGTCCCCTTCCCGCGACACGTCAGACTTTTTAACAAAACATAATTTCACAAAACATCCCTTTGTGTTTCTAAACAACACGTTACACCGCTTGTATTTCTACTGGGTTTGCATTGTTTTTGTTGCTCGGCCACTTCTTTGTTTCGTGGCGTTTTCTTTTGTTTCGGTGGGTGTTTCTTTTGTCGCGCTTTGTTCGGGTCGCGCGCGCCGATCCGGTGCAGCGCCCTTGCGCGCGCGCTTCCTAATTAGCGGTTTTTGCGTGGGCGCGCGGCCTGATTTAACCTCGCACCGTCACGCCTGACCGTGCTCTCGCAGTGCATCGTTGTGCCACTCGACTGACAGTATGGAGACGTATGATCAGATAGACGATAACTATGGGATTTTTCCCTAGTGATTTATGGTTCCGACTGAGGTACGTCTTTTAAACTTATATTATTATTAGGATTGTAGGATTAGGTCATCGCGCAATTTTATTAAAAACTATTATGCTAATAAATTAAGCTCGATTGAGCCCACACATTCAATCGTTCGTGTTATAGTTATGAATTATATTGATGCTTTTTGAATTATATAGCTACTTTCATAAGAAAAACGTTATAGTCTACTTTTAGTACCTATATATTCAGTCTTCTCTAGCTTATTCGCAAGAGTCAAACGTTTCACAAACTGCATTTTGTAGTGCACATTCATGATCGCAAGATACGAGTAAATGTCAAAACGACAGACAACAGCGTGTCTATGTATTATGTATCATTTCACAATGCGGGCGCCAGAATATTAATTGAAAGTCAATAGGTCGCGCTTCGTCAGCCGATGGCGTTTGAAAGGCTTCGGGTGAAATCAGAGTTACGAGTTCTCGCATTAAGATCGCCACCTTTGTTGGCACTTGGCAGTGACCTCTGTCGGACGTCCCTATTATTACCCGTCCGTTACTTTAGAACTGGTTCAATATTCAGCATTGAACTTCCTTGGTCCAGTAACGTTTCGCGAAGTTACTATTCCCTTACAACTATATTTATTTATTTTAAGATAGCACTAGTTTTCTGTTTGTTTAGTCGCATTCAGAGTAAATAATTTGTATTAAACCTGACTGCTAATGAAACCTGAATGCAAATGATCTATGGCATCCTGATAAAAGAAAAAGGATGTTTAATTTATTTCAGCTGTTGATGTCTTTTATTTAACTCGTACATCGTTGCAGTAATGTGCTAAGTACCAAAACACCTCGTTACGTAACTTTGAATTTACTCTTGTTTCAAGTATAATTTTTCTTTTGTTTATTTTTATTTATTATTTTGTTTATTATTATTGCAATTATCAATGTTACCTCTGCGTGCGTTTTACATAACCGCATTGATATCTAAAAAGCCGCGTACGAGCCACATTCCGCGCGAGGACCCGAGCGGAAGCCAGCGTAG
This sequence comes from Heortia vitessoides, assembly GCA_020976665.1. Classification (NCBI taxonomy): domain Eukaryota; kingdom Metazoa; phylum Arthropoda; class Insecta; order Lepidoptera; family Crambidae; genus Heortia; species Heortia vitessoides. Next base: position 15,454,662 of record JACJUM010003085.1, read on the forward strand.
CATAAATGCAGATGTGCATTCCACCCGTTAGCGCGCGCAAAGCGTCCGCCTGTCCCGGATATTGTATCTGCTGCGAAATTCGACGGATTCGTTTGTATATTGATACATTATTGTGATTATAATAGTGAGTCGCGTAATTCTTACTTTTGGTATCGTAATCAAACCACTGCATTATGATTCCGATCGGTTCGAGTTAAAGGGACGGATGTATTATTTATCTGGCCGTGAGGTACCGACAGAGTAGAACAGTACCTTCCACTGCACCTGGTGTCGTAAGTGGAGACTAAGGTAGTCTCCTTAACTAACCTTACTTACGACACGGTTCACATTACATCTTCGGTTCTAGAACCGACAAATGTCGCTATATCTGGAACAAGACAGCTCAAGCGCAGGGCGGGGATAGGCAGCAGAATCCCCGTCGCGAGAGCTGCGCTCTGCGATTGCCAACACGCTTGCTCTGCGTGGCAATTATGGGCAAAACACCTCCTTTCTTGAAGAGGCCTATGCCCAGCCGTGGACTTTCAAAGGCTGGTATGATGTTGATAATGGGGTATCGGCAGAATAGTGCCTCCGTACCAAATGGGAGACGAGAGAGGCTACGGAGTTACCGGAGCCTGGCATTTTGTCGCTTAGCTATGTCCTGCGATTGCCACCAGTCCAGTGCGGCAATTGGGCAAAATGATCTCTTTATTGGAAAAACCTATGTCCAATATTTTTTTTATATTAAATCCGGTCGGCAAACATCTACACAGTTCGTATGGTAGTAAGCGTCACCGCAACCTATAGACGCTCATAATATCACAAAGATCTCTAGCGCGTTGCCAACTTCGTGACTTAAAGATACCATGTCACACAACCCAGTAATGTCACTTCTGTAACACGTCTACCTCCTTTAGAGTCAATAGTAGGCCAAGTCTCTGTAATCTTCTTATTGCTATTATTGTTATTATTGTTCGCGAAAGAAGAGACGCCAAGTTTTGTCATAACCATCCGAAAAATTCATTATATCTGAAATTGCTCACTGATGATCCACTCACTTAACTGCCATCATACATTTTGTTACATTAAAGTAAATTTGAGAGGAGATCGTATTGGACGTGTCCCCCTTCACAAAATGGAAGCCAAATTTATTTAGTGCCCAATAGGCGCCGCCCGAGTCTTTCATCTTTCTGGTGTTTTGTCCCATCAGTTTTTAATTTAGATTTTTACCTTGAAACCGGATGAAAACAAACGGCTAACTGTTTACTCCAAGTTCCTTATTACGATCGCTTTTTCCTCCCTTTGTTATCGGATGTTTGAGCAACTTTGAAAAGAAGCGGTGAGTTGTGATGATTGCTCTTATTTAACCTGTTATTTCTTTGCAATAACTGTGCAAGTAATTTATTATGCATGTTAATGCTTCGGTTTATTTCATTCTTTTCGCTTACATTTCGAGCTTTGTAATTTGTGAATTTCACGGAATACTCCGATCATGCATTAGGTGAGTCATCAAGAAAGGATATAGCCACGTCTAAATCTTGATCTAAATTGTTTAACACGGTTAAAATAAAATTTTCACGGACTTTTGATAATTATTATTACTTGGAATGTAATTGATTCTATTAAGAATGTTCGGTTTTATGTTTATCTGCTATTATGACATTTACGAACAAAGAACCTTTAAGGAAACCATAAGACGTAAATTATTATTAAATGTGAAAATAGGAAATTCGTTATTTGATATTACGGCCGATATTAAGTTTAACGACGGTCATCTCAGTTAGCTCGTTATTAATTTTCACTGAGTTCGCAAATGGCGCTTTACCTACTTATGCGTAGTACTTATGAGTTTTGCGTCGAATTCTAAGTACAACCTACTAAAAATTAGGCACTAATAGGTCTAAATTTTGTACCCTTTCTGAGAGAGCCAGGTGAAATCAGCTTTTACATTTCTGTTCTCATATAAATTCTATTATTATAGTATTGTTATAAACTATATAAACTTTTTTCATGATTTTGAGGTGCAGTATATTGATAGTGTATTGTTGTTTATGTATATACCATTACAGTATGTGTTAACTGTCATAGTAATCGGTTTAAATTTAAGCCTTCAAATTTCGCTCAATGAAAAATATTAACACAAAAAAGAATGTAAATAATGATCGAAAAGTATGGATATGGAGTTGACACAAAAACATCAATATAAGAGTATATCTTAGAGAGACAAATAAAAAATATCAAATTTTGAAATCTATCCTATTTGTTTCGCCTAATCTACAAGGCCTATTAGAAGTACTAGCTGTACCCGCGACTTCGTCCGCGTGCAATAGTTTTTTGGGTAACATACCTCTTTACCTTAACTTATATAAACTTTGAATGTCATGTTTATTTATATCGAATGAATGGCCTGAAAAATAAGTTTCACATTTATAATATTAGTAAGAATAAGAAGTCTAATTGTACTCGGGTAAAATAAACCATTCGTCGTCATGAAAAGTCACGAAGTAATCTATGAAATTGTGGATTTCTTTTTGTATTCAAATACGGAATAATCGTTAAAACCAACTTTTTACGTTGATAAAATCGCACGCACCAACTATAAATGTCGCGTCTTTTCAGCAGCATATAATTCAATTTGACAAGCATAAGTGCTATCAATATTTATTAATTCCATTATTAATTGAACAAGCGAGAATGAAACCAATGTCATACCACGGAAGTATGACTGCGTGCATTCACAATTTAAGGATGTTGGCAAGTATATCGTATGATGTGACGTATTCGTATACGGTGCCATCTTTGTTTATTTGCACTGTATGAACATTATTAGCATGGAATATGGTTTTGAATAACTAATATATAATAATAATGATTTGTGCATTTTGTAATTCAAATTACTGCCTGTTAATAAAAAAATATGTTTTTACTTATCATTGTAGGTATATAATAAATAAATAAATATATATATATATATATATATATATACATATATATATATATTCAAATAAATATATATTTACACACCTGACTCCGGTATAAGTCGCTTAAAACCCTTGTATTGCGGACATCAGGCTACAGAGGAATCAGAACAGAGGGGGTCGAACCCATAAACGTTAGCGCACTAGAAAAGTATATTTAACTAATTTTTTCACTTCACCCGCTAAATTTAAGAGGATAAAGTGAAAAATTCAAGAAGAAATAGTTAATTACTTTAGACTAAAGTAATTAACTATTTTTGACAATTGAGTTTTTGTATTAACTAACTGCATCATTAAAGAGATGGCGCCGATCAGCGTAGAAAGAACAATATGAAAACTTAATTGTGTATACTAAGATCACAGTAACCTAACAAAACACAAGTAGTTCGAGTCCCGCCTAAAGAGAGACAAGTTAATTTTTCGCTTCCTCCGTATATAACATTTCGGGATTTGCTCACAATTGCCACGTCGGCCAGCGTGATGGCAATCGCATAGCGTAGCCTCGCCAAGAAGTTGTACAGGGTATATGCAGCATTCCCGCCCTGTTGCATTGTGCTAAAGTTTAAGGTATTCAGGATTGATATACCGTTATCGGTCGGCACTGGTACCTCAGCCGCCTTTTTCAGCTTTGGTACAAAGCGCAAATTTGTTGTAATGTCGGTACCCCACAACGTATGTCTGAAAGATAATATTGGTTCCAATATTATTGAATATTTCAATAGGATAGTTTTTATAAATATTCTAAATTAAAAATGACCTACTTATCTAGCGTTGCCGAATCGAGTCAAGGCAGAGTTGAGGCTATAATTAATGTCTTGTCTATATCTGTCTTGTTGAATTTTTCAAAGCGTTGCTTCCAATCGATTAAACACAATCATTGTGTCCTACAATGCTCTCCGATTAAGGGGCAACATAAACTAAAATTTCTCGACGTGCCAAGGGTACTACTATAAAGGAATTTTTCCCAGCCCCCATAACTGGTTGCCACTAGATCTCTGTTAAGATTAATTTAAATTCTTCACCATAACACCGTTAGTATTTTGTCATAAAGCGTGTTAGATTGTGTTTAATTATGTGATGGGTTATGTCATGTACCCCACGTGCCGGAGCTTGAATAGTCAGCAATAATAGAGGCCTGCTCATGACGTTAACAGATACCTAAAGATATTATGGTCTTGTTAAGCTTTGGGGATTTATACTGCAGAACTTAGAACATGTCTAACTTAGCAGTTCAGTTCAGTTCGTTCGCAGTAATTGGCACTATAAATACCATGTATGACATAATATGTTTTTAATATTTAAAGTTAAAATGTGGTATGGTTATGTCATGGACGCTACCGACTCTTTAACATCTATGCGTTTACGGAAATGATGATATTGTTTTTGTAGAATAATAATTATATTCTTAAGCTATTAATCAATGTAATTAAGTAGATGCCTTCACAACCACGTGTGTCCCACGATTTTGTTATCTAGTTTCATATCACTTCGCGTTTATATTAAATCGCGATTATTAATTTAAATAATCCCTAAATGAATATTATGTTGCACTTTCCATTTTTGACATTGACTGTTTTAAATATTCACTTGATTTTTCTGTCGCACTGCCACATTATCTCAAACGAGCGCACCTGTGCATGACTTTTAAAAAAGATGGCGTTCGCATGCACTCACCTAGAGCTAGCCAGCTATAATAATTACAGTTTGAGAGCACTCATTTGCCGCAGAGTCCCCGCTATAACGAAAGGGCGCGGGAACAAAGGAATGGGGAATACTTTTTGGTAATTAGGAGACTCGTGTATCATTAGGACGCTCGCAGAACAAACACGTGTAAGAGTGTCACCCCAGTACAACGGTTGACTTTAATATGTCCTTTACTTCAACATGAACGGAATGGCTAAAAGAATTTAACTTTGCGATATTATTTAACTTTGTTCGTAAGTTATCAAAACAGTCACGTGGTAAAATCACGCAGTCGGTTGCCATGAAATAGCTAAACGTTTTCTGAAACGGAAAGTCGCTTGCTTATTTTGTAAATTGAGACACAGTAATCCAAATATTTTCTCGTTATGTTTGGATTCGGCCGAGTGCTCACATAAATGGTGAGTAAGTTGCACGTAATGTTGCACAGCGCTGGCGCGGAGCGCGGGTCAGATCACTCGGGGGATGGCAACCCGTTTTACGTTTATGATCCATCTCGCTCAGGTTATTTATGTAACTTTGATGATCCCATTTATATTTTATCTTTAAAAGAAGCATTGGAACGCGTCAGTAAACGAACGGCCTGGTATTGTCCGAGCTAGGCGCATTGGCCAGATCGTAAAAATTTTGTGGACACGAAAAAAGTTGTTTAATTTGATGCTAACATTTAAGGATCTATTGTGTAAATTCTTAGTTGTGCGATCTGCTGTTGTTCAACTTCGCCTTTTACATATCTTTTTGACTTATGGTACTTTACATGCTTAAATAATATCTTTCAACAGTCTTTACTTCTTATAATAAAACTACTGTTACGCGGTTTATATATGTTTTTGATTTTTTTTGTATAACTTTTTAGTTCGGTTCAATATTGAGAAAAGATATGTCGGAATTTGAAAGTTCCAATTACTTCGTTCATAAATTTAGATCTATTTTAGTTTTTTATTTTAAATCATCCACGCTGACATAGTATTTTTTAATCTGGCAGCGATATTGGTCATGATTCTAATTAAATGAATTCATCATTTTCTCCATTGAAATCGGAATGTTTTCTAATTTCAATAGTTTGGGATAGTATCCGTGCAATAAAATTTTGCAAATAATTAAGGTTGGTAATGTAAGACCAGACCAACAGGTTAATTTAAACGCGTTTTCAAGCCGTTAAAAAGTAGTTTTATTACATGCTTAAAACATTGTGTTACGATGCATCGAACAATGAATGAACCGAAGCTTCGCTGGCACACCCGTTTCCTAAACAACTATTTGTAAATATGTTTAGATGAGAAATACAGGAAACCTTATCCGTCTAGGTCTAGCAAAGGCCGACATGAGGCCTTCAATCATACCAACAAGCATTTTTAAACATATAACTGCGTGAATAGAATGTATGTAGGAAGTAGAACTGGCTTTGAATGATCGCAGCCGTCCCTGCTGTGTGTTCGCGGAACATAACTTAAATATTACTCGGCTGTATAAGGTAAAGTATCGCTGCGTATAAACACTTTTATGATGTTCAGCGTTTTCATTAGATTCAATAGTGTAGCTTGGGAATAACGATTCGGTGCGTGAGCGTTTTTAAAACGCTCTTTCATTATGCCTGCACGTAAAGGGCTGTAAACTGGCAAATCTGATCACTTTGAATAACTATTGAGTTCGTGTAAACCGCTTTATAATATATGCAAGTGTGAAATACACGTATTCGAATGGGGTACTGTGGCGAGAATAATTTAAGATGGAGTTAATTTATAATAAATTCGAGGAGATTCGTAACAGAACCATTTACCGACATTGCCCGGCGGATTAGTAAGTTAAAGTGGCAGTGGGCATTGCATTTGGTACGCAGAACCGATCGCCAATGGAGTCGTAAGGTTCTAGAATGAAGACCACGTTCCGGCAAGCACAGCGTAGGACATCCACCCGCAAGATGGGCAGACGATCTGACTAAAACCGCAGGATCGCGCTGGACACCGGCCGCATAAAACCGGTCCTATTGAAGATTACTTGCGGAGGCCTAAGTCCAGCTGTGTATGTCTTATAGCTGATATGATGATGGTGATGATGAAAACGAATCTTGAGAGATAAAAGAAATATTAAACGAATACATATTAGACACAAGAGGTAGATCACATGCGAAATGTCATCTTCATTGTTACCTCACTCTCACCTATTTCTACCGCCAAATAACAGTGTTTGCACTGCTATGTTCCTGTTTGAAGGGTGAGAGAGGCACTAAAAATTCTGGGTAATGTGGCATAATATCTTCATGTCACAAAGTTGTTAATACAGTTGTGATATCCTTATGATATTACGAGCGTCTATAGGCTGTTGTGACGCTAACGATCACGCGGACTATATGCTTGTTTGTCGCTGTATTAAAATTATTAAAAAAAAAGTAAAGTCCCCTTATTGGCCCGTATCTGTATATTTACGCTATCTAAAAAAAAAGGTTTTTTCTTATATTAGGTTATATCTAAAAATGCTAATTTCGGAAATAGATGACTTGTAAACTCAACGCAGATATTAATTTTAATTTAGAATAACACGTCATTTTTATACCGTTAAAAAAAACAGATTTTATTAAAAGTTATTTGGGGATCAGAAAAGGACTAAAACAAAATAATTCGTAGATATGTAAATGTACAAAAGTATTAACAAACACGATTCCGTAAAAAATGTTAATACTAACTCAATCATTATTGATCTATCGCTTTTATAAAATACATTAATATTGATGGTATTTGTTAGCTGCATTGCAAAATCATTTACATTATAAGGCAGTTTGTTTTTTATAACTTCTGATTTAATGTTTTAAACTGAATATACATAACGTATATGATCTATGCTATATAGGGACATGATATATTCATTATGTTTAATGGTAAACATAGCTTGATATGTAGGTATATTTAAATAAATCAATATATCAAAAACAAGTATTCATAATGAATCTGTGCTCTACACTAATAATTCTGGTGTAACAGTATTGCTACAATTTTTAACAGGTTTTCTACCTTATCACCTGCGAGTAGTGTTTTAAGTATTGCGCTTCGGTTGTAAAAATTGACGGACTTATAAATGTTATAAACAAGAACAAAGTCTATGATGTTGCATATTACATATCTGTATTCATGAAAGGAGAAGCTGACAGAATGACTTTACTCACTGTCTGACTGAAATATCACCTCAGGGCTAAACTGGGTTAGAAAAAGTTGACATTTAGCACAGCAGCAACTAGCAGTGCTAATTATAAAAGGAAACTCTTTTTTATAACTGCTAGTTTCTGATAAGTTTAATACACTACCTTTAATCTTCCTGGTGCAATTTTATAATAACCAAAAAAGGCAACCTTTCACAATTACAAATATTACTCGCGCTCCATCCACGACCGCGTAGAGTGGAACAGTGGAGTGATATAAATATCAAAAGTGTAAAAGACCAAAACGTCATGGCTGATTCACGATTATTTAGATATTTACAACAATCATTTAACTGGAGTTCAGATATTGCTGCTCGACAATATCAATACTTATTGTATTGTGACGTTGCTTATTTTTTTTCTGTGCCCTTCATTCGGTATCGCGTCCCGCGGGAACGTTTCAAAGATCCATGGCATGCATAATTAATTACTACCATTTTCCCTAATTATTACTAAAACAGTCCAATCAAGACAATTCGATAGACGTTAAGGATATCCGCTTTATGCATTATCTTAAAATGCTTACTGGCAATTCAACGGTTTGTATAGCACAAAAAAATGTTTGGAAATTACGTCATTAATTTTAAGCACTAAAAGCATGATGTGAACATTTTCCTGTTCCGTAATCATTTCTTCCTTCAGTTCTGTGAAGATGTGTATTTCTTCTGTGGATTTAATTTATTTTATTACTATATCTGATTCTAGAAATATGTAGCAGTCAGTTTTTCTTTTTTAGCAAATCAGTTATATAATGTCCGCTGTTTGAGGTTTCTGCAAAGGTTAAAATTAGATCGTCTATCTCATTGTTGGTAGAGGTCCTTTCCTATCTTTCGTCTGCTTGTGCGTGGTCTCCATTCGCGAACTTTACGACCTTTCCACTTTTGATTATCACATATTAAACTCAAATACACACAAACAAAAATAAATAAATTCTCTCATCTCATAACATTGACCTGATTCTGTGATAAGTCGCTTATAGTACTTATGTTAAGAACATCAGACAACAGAGAAATTACAAATATACTACTTAAATACATATATTTAATACCCAGACACAGAAAAAATACAAATCATCATCATTATTTCAGCCATCAGAAATTCACCGCCGGACATAGGCCGCCTCAAGAAAGTAGGATCTTTGTCCATAATTGCCGCGCTGGGCAAGCGTGTTGACAAACATAAATATCAGCATATAAATATTTGTCCTGTGTGGGGATCGATGAACCCACGACCTTTGGCGCAAAAGACAGGATCACTACCATCTGCGTCATCGGGCCCGTCAAAAAAGATCACACACAAACCTTAATTACATTAACGTTGACATATATATTCTGGTACATTATTTACATTTGTGGTATACTCGCATGTTCCCAAGTTACTTGGCACTTGCCGAATGGAGGGCGTGAGCAAATGTCAAGGCTTTACTGTTTCAGTTCAGCCCTTCAGGCTCGCTTACGTATGCAGGCCGAGTGGGATTAATGTCTCACGAATGTTCCGATTTATGCGGGGCGGCCTGTTTGTTACCTGGTTTCTCGCCGACTCTGTGACTTAATTGTCGATGGATTATTATCTATAACCATATATTATTATTTTTTAGTTTTAACAATGAATTTAAGGATGGGGAAGGTGTAGGGATTGAACTCATAACAACAGTCAGAGCTCTGAATATGTCACTCAAAAGTGGGTGGGATTGATTATTTATCACTCTAGTTTCCAGGGACTGGATGATTTTCAAATAAATCTATACTACATATAATATTATAAATCTGAAGAGTTTGTTTGTTTGTTTGTTTAAACACGCTTATCTCAGGAACCGTTGGTCCGATTTGAAAAATTCTTCCAGTGTTTGGTACTCGAGGAAGGCTACTATACCCCTCTTGCTATTCCACGTGGACGAAGTTGCAGGCTCTACTAGGCTTGTATAATACCTTGCTCAAAAATACCTTGAATCCTAATGAAGCACATATCCTGCTTTTGCTGCATATCCGAAAGCTGCGCTCTGCGATTGCAAACACGTTTGCCTAGTTTGGCAATCACGAGCAATGGCCGACTTGCAACTTGTGCCTATGTCCAGTAGTGGACTTCCAATGGCTGAAATGTTAATGATGATGACTAAAGATAATAAAAAACATATTTTAATTTTTTATATTTTATTAGCATATGAAAATGTATGTTTAATCAAGAGTATTTATTGAGTTGTCCAAATCTTTCGAAATCATTTTATGTCATTTAATATAAAGATTCTATTTGTAAGCGACGTAAGGTTGGAAACTCATTTACCTGCACGGGACGTCATAGCTGATTATACTTTGTACAAGAGTTTAGCACAACAACTCCACCTATATTCCAACAGATGGCAGTAATAACCGGAATTAAAATTATCGATTTTTAACATAAAGAAATGTATACCTTTACTAATTTGCGATTCAGTGGGAGTTGAACTCGTAGCTTACTGTGCAGGTTGTTGAGATAGGGCGGGCGACCCTTCCGCTAATGTATTCGGCCAATTCGGGCGCCGCCCCCGCCCGCCCTCGCGGGAACTTGAGCCTCCTAGGCCCTAGATTAAATTTGTACCCCTTCTGTTTACCATTACTTTTTGTTCTTCATCCGATAGGCTTAGAGACATTGCCGACTTGGTGCTTATGCTCTGTTGAGGTTTTATGCAGTGGGAAGTATTATCTATTCCATTATTCTCAATGCATATAATAATATTAGATTCACAGAATACCTCACATATTGAACTTTACAATAAGTTGCTTGATGCATTTGTGTTACGGACATCAGACAACCGAGGTATCATAAATGTAATACTTAAATACATATTTTTAACACCTAGAAACAGAACAAACATAAAAAGAAAAATCAAATGTTTGTCCTGGGTCGACCTTTGACCATTGACGCACAAAAACTACAAATTGAAAAAGGCATTTGATATCTGATATTAAAAAAATTCTAGCTTTCCCAAGTAAATGCAAATGTCGTTTTCAAGGGATAACGTCGTTACATAAAATTTATGCAATTACAAAATATAATGTTTATTTGCACCTCATTCAGGATCTTTAGAAATATATCCTTACTCTTTCAAAACAGCTATACATCATCTCGATTCTATCTCTAAGAAAGAGAAAATAAAAACAAGCGAAGCTGTAAACGCTTGTTAATTATAGCAGGGATATGTATGTACAGTGAAATTAACATCTTAAGTGTTTAAACGTAACGTTTTCGCTATTACTTACGCGCAACGATGCAATAAACAAACACCTCGAATCTGAAAATAAAGGCACCCATTTTCATGGTCGGATAAGTATGTAGTTTTAATTGGACACCATTAAAGTCCCTTTTATTGTCCTTCGTTACGGAGATGTCAGACTTCGGGTTCGTATCTCTATAGTAGAATAAAATAATAAATAGTTCGTTCAAACCGTTCATAGTTTTTATATTGTTGGGTGTAAGCATGTCATGCCTTAATTACAAACGAGCGGAGTAGCATCAACCATACATATAAATAAATTGGCGGTTTGTTTTGGCAAAATAACGACTTTTGAATGTATATGAAATAGGTGTATTTTAAATTGTAATGGTTTTTTATGAAATACACGTTCAAAATGTTATTTATTTATCTGGCTAAGCTCTGAAATGTCTGTTGAACTATAACCAGTTTTTTGGCAGGTACTTTATTCATAACGCAGATAATAATGATTAATTCCCACAACACCTCAAACATTAACCTGACTCCGTGGTAGGTCGCTTTAAGTACTTGTGTTACGGAATACAGACAGTAGAGGGATCACAAATGTACTACTTAAATACATATATTTAACACCCATACACAGAACAAACACACATATTAATATTGCTCTATGTGGAAATCGAACCCACGACCCTTGGCGTATAAGATAGGATCACTACCATCTGCGCCATTGGGCCCGTAAGAGACTTATATAAAACTATAACTTAAAAGTCCCAATAGTTCTTAAAATGTGTATTTATGATGTTACTAGCTGCTGTTCGTCCTTAACGCGATTCCGTTCGCGCCGAATTGTGAATTTGGCAGCATTTTAATATTTTAGGCAATTATTTTGAAAAAATACATACATGTATTAAAATAAGCTATGTATTTACTGTTAATAGCTTATTTAAGAACCTTTTTATACTCGACGTTTTTATTTCTGCCGTCTTTTGTCAAAACGCTGTGCCATTCAGTGAGTTTCTTACTTACGTTAATGAACTCTTTCTTTTCGTACTTGCTAAACACATTTTTAATGACTACGTTATTCTTTGTTTCTTCTCTGTTTTTATTTTATCGTTCGTAAGCTTTTTGCAGACGTAATCACACAAAACCCCCATTTTCTCATTTCACTCCATTTTTGAGTAAAATGTGTACGAATTTTGAATGTTTTTATTTGAGTAATAGTAGAAAATTCAAACATCTAACTTTCAAAATGATGTTGTTTTCATACAATTTTTCATTCCACTATTTTAACCCTTGAGACCCTTTTTTTAGCATTATAAAGTAGTATTTGTCTTTTCTCAGGCTCTTCTTTATATTTGTTTCAAATTTTATTAAAATCAGATTAGTAGTTTATGCGTGATTCCGTAAGAGAGTTACTATCGCATTTATAATATTATGTTAGTAAGAATTTACAAAACAAGTTGTAATTTCCATTTTAAATTGAGATATCTCTCACGTTAGATCAAACTGTACAAAGTGAGCAAAAATTTTTTAAATATCAATGCACTAGTTTAGAAGTTAGGAAGAAGACAAAAACCGTGACATTGTTATTTATATACAAAGATGTGTAAACTTGTATATATTAAAATTAATAAATTATACTACTATATTAAAATATAGGTTGAACAATGTATAGCTTCCCGCATGGTGGGACCCTTCGTTCTCCCCTCTTGTAATAACTTCCTCCAGCACCGAACGACCCCTGTCTTCCCATGTCTGTTCAATAATTCCACCGATCACTCACGACGCGTCGAGTCCGTGTTTGTCACAGGATCACTGTTTCCTGACATTGACAGTGCAGACTGTGGAAACAGTACACTAAATATTATATCTTTTGTTTTATAAACAATCGACTTTGTGGCACGTTCACGCAAAATAGTACTTGAGATACAGTTTAGAAAAGCACCGCCCACTGCACCAGGTGTCGTAAGAGGCGACTAAATTACCTGAACACACAGATAGTGGTATCGCAAAAGCTGTGCTTTGCGATTGCCTACACGCTTGCCCAGCAGTTGGGCAAAATTCCTCTCTTGTTAGAGAGGCCTATATCCAGTGGACTTTTAATGACTGACAATGATAATGTATAATGATAAAGCAATGTTTTTCGTTAGAAAAAATAGGTTAGATGCAAAATAACCACATGCAAACGACAGATCTAAGATTTCCGCCTCAGTAAATTCTAACCATTTGCAGATGCTAATTTGCTAACATTGGAACAATATTTTTCTGGTTCTCTAAAAGGTGCTCTAAGTGTTTTTTTTTATTTCCTCAAGAATGTGTGTTCAAAATTTGATAATTGTAACAATCGACTAGCCAATGTGGATTGTGAACGCATTTCAATGAAACTTACATCTAAAAAAATATAATCAATGCGAAAGTCTGTTGTGTGTCTGTTTGCTTGTCTTTCTTAAATTTCAAATTAATAAAGTTTGTCATGTAGAGAGTTTGACCTCTAGTGCAAAGTTATTTCGTATACTAACAAGCTCTATATCGTAACAAGCACGTGGTGTACCAGAGGAATAGAATAGTACCTCTCTTTGTTTGTATCAGGTAAGAGGCGACTGAGGTACCGGAAACGACAGATGGCAGTATAACCATCTGAAAAGCGCAGCTAAAATACTATAGGGCAGGGATGGGCAGCAACAGAAGTTACGCTCTCCGGTTGCCACCTCCCCTGCCCAGCGCGGCAATTATGGGCAATAATCACCCAAATATTGGGTGCTGATATAATGCTGTTCCAAGCAAACAGTCTTTTATTTCCTCTTTTTAATATTATGCCCATGCCTTATGCCGATGTAGTATATCTATCGTCGCACATGAATCCGTTTAAAACTGGCTATTTTTTTTATTATATATTAAGACTACACGTATACAATATCTTCGAGTTGGTAGAGAATACTTGATGCCCACCGATAAAATCTGAATGATCAAATATTGCAAAGTAGTAATTTGGTTGCGTTCAGAGAAGTATGTTGGCTTCCAAGAGGCTCTCGGGCCGAGCGCGGATCAGCCCTCGCTGTCTCGATGACGTGTTGGAACCTTGCCCACTGCGCTTTAGATAAACCTTACCGTATTGCGGCTTGCCTTTGCATTTTTCTAGTACCAACAACATTTTAAGTTTATATTTTTAATCAGCCTTCAAGCACATAATAATATTTTTAAGGTTCGGTGTATTGTTACATTTTATTAATGTTAGAAATAATTAAAACGTTAGTGTACAAGAAGCGTTTTCTGCGGACTCTATAATTTGGTTTAAAAATACTGGTTTGTTTTCATCGTTCCAATATAAATCAACAAAGTAAATTGTCGTTTATTTCAGTTAGATACGAAATACCGGCCGAAATGTTTTGCCACAGGTAGATGACGCTTCAACTATGCTTCGTTACTCAGAATTATTGCGGTCGACATATTTCTAAAACCGAGCCGCGGTACTAAATTTTTTACCAATGATTGATTCACACCGGTGTTTCGAGGCGCAGTTTAAAAGAAACATGTTGTTAGCCGACTGTTGAATGATCAATGAAAAAAACTCGAACCGATTTTCGGATCGCAGCAGATCAATGCACGGTTTGTTAGATTCTATTTTCATATTTGAAATGTATAAACGGTAACCATTGTTATATGTTCTGTGGCCGTTTTGAGTAATTCGTTGTTCATAGTCGAAAATTCACACGACCGGCTTTAATGTAATGAAATACCTGCAGTATTGTTTGGAAATATAATGAGAGTAAACCGGTGGTTTTACGAAATTTAGATGGCTCGTCCCGCAATATTTTTGAAACAATTTAAATAGCTGACGCCTCTTAAATATTTAGCGCCATAATATTTGCTGTTTCTGTTGGAACTTTCAAATTACTTTTATACCTATTCAGAGTTTGTTGAGGCTAAGTAGGAATTTCAGGGCACGATGCGGCGTTCGTAAATGTTGGAAGTTTCCGCGGCAACTTTAAGGTCGTCGGAAATAAGCTTTCTCATTACGGGGAGTTCAATCGGGTTTATGAATGGAAATGCGAAGGAGGTTTCGTTTTTTTTCCTCTAGTGAATTTCCATTGTCTAGATTAGCATCCTGCGAATAATGGTCGCAGAGACGGCGGCGGTCGGAAATTCGTCGCTGAGCGCACCCCGGCGGCGCCACCGCCCGCCGCGTGATAACTTCGCTTGATTCGTTTGTTGATTGTTACTAAATTTACTTTATTGACAATTTTTATTTATTTGAATCTCCTGTTTTTTCTGGCTTAACCTTCTTTCAATCTTTCTGCTGTGTCTATTATCCTAATCTTTGTTTTTCTTTCGATCTTTAATTAACAATTGGTTTTATGAGAATTCCGCTAAAACTCAATTTCCTTTGTCAGTAAGTATTCCTATTATCGAAGTTGTTTTACTACGGCAACTTCGAAACTAATTGTAAATGTTTGATCATATTATTTATGTTCTAGACTCTTTTAACTGTTTTTCCTGAAGTGAGGTTAAGCGAGCCTTTGTTTAAGAGGTTATTGTTTATCAATGTCAGACGTTTACGTGCAAAGTGAGAGCTTAGGGCTTAAATAACCTTTTTTATGGGAGAAAAACTGACTTCAAGTTTTCCGTACAAGCAAGAACTCATTACACAATACCTAGTAAACAACCGGTGTAATTTAGAAGGAATGCATTATTATAGATTTATTATGCTAACTGACGTTTAAGTTAATAAATTAACGCAACAAAATCTACAAACTTACATTAACTTTAATCTTATACGTGGAAAGGGAACATATTTAATTTTTGTTATAGAATTACTCTGGCACCGCAATAGTCATCAACAAAATTGGATATCCTCCTCGTTTTGTAATACACATTGAATTTAATTTGCATATCTGTTTGTTCTAGCATCTTGTAAAGTCGGTAATAGAAACGCCATATCTCGTTCACGGCCGACAACCGAGGTGTACTATAAGTCCACCTGCAAATGTTGCCGTGCAAGAAGCATATTTGGTATTCATTAAAATTTTGGCCGCCAACACGCGGCTTCAGGATCCGTTTGTTTGTCATTTCGTGCGCCTTATCTGCACGGTGAAAAGGCACCTAATTAATACGACGCTCGTACTTTTACTTTCAAGAAATATTGCGGTTCATTATGCTCTTGATTAACATAATGTATTTGACACGGGCGGACCCTAACCTTTTCGTAAGGACGGATTACGTGAGACTTTTCATGGAATCAACTTTACTTGTTTTAAATCTTTATATTTACATATGACAAATAAATCCAGTTCAGGTATGAGTGTACTCTTCCAAATTGATTAATTGCGTTTCGCTAATAGTATCTAGACCTTGAACCCAATTTGTTCCTTCGAGAGGGTTCTCTTGTGTCGGTCCTCGAAACCGATACTAGAACATACGATCCAGTCGGAGGCTAGACCACAGCCGGTGTAAGTTTTGCCTCCGCTATATTCATAGTAATGTATAGACATGAGGGACCTTGTTTATTCTTCAGATGGTCACCTGCCTGTCGCTGCATATATGAAATGTAAATTCAAAGTTTCAACAGAAATTAGCAAATGATCACAAGGTGAACACATTGTTCACTGAATAAATATTTATTTATTTGTTAAGGACACATACGTGTAGTGTTTACGTATAAAAGTATAATGAGTAGGCGACATAAAATTTAGTGATTGTAAAGTAGGTTGTCATATATTATTCTAAACTATCGATGTCCACCTGTGCTTTATGTTTAAAAGATTCTACCTTTTTTTCTCGATAGTACAGTAGCCTAAAGTTGACTGTATTATAACAAGCGCGTTGCCAACCTCGTAACTTAATCCTGCGCAGATCTCGCGAGCCTTGCGGGGGAGACAGTAAGCTAAACTTGCTGTCGCCTTCGTGGGGCACGCTGATAAATATCGGGCACATGTTTGTTCATAAATGAGCAACCTCGCCCCCTCCTCCGGTGGTCCTGGAAATGTCGCCTGAATATTCCAGCAAAAGGTTTGTTCGGAAAAACTATTTTTAACTTGGAGATGTCATGTTTTACTACCCAGCAATTTTAATTCCTCTTTAACCCTACAAACTGGAACAGTTTAGCAGTAGAAATAGGTGAGAGTGAAGTTACCAACCTAGGTGACCTCCGTACGAGGTCGACCTCCAGTAATATTTGGTCCAAATATTTAAGTTTAATTTATGAAACTGTAATAATTGGACCACGTATTGTTTTCGTAAAGCCTGGCGCGAATCGAACACAGGCTTAAGTACCCGGGCCAAAGGCTCGACGTTGATGGATCGAGCCGAGGAAAGAGTCGACAGATGACACTCGTTGCGCAGGATTACCGTCCGTGCGCACACCGATATGAGCTCCCGCCGGACCCGGCCCGCTTTGTGCTAATGCCTGATGAATGGATGCTTCATATATATTTCTTTTATGGCCTCACTCAATGTTATTAGAACCATTCGATTGCACATAGATGATACCTTCGCCTTGAGTATTAATTACTGTACCCTCGTTCACTAAAATGATTACCTGAACTTCCAAATTGCGTACTGTACTTTCAGTGCTTAATGGAATTTGCTATACAGCATCTATATACTTTTTTACGAGTACAAAATACACAGTATTTACATACATTTTGGAGCATTATTTTTTTTGTCGATGTTATTTATTGCAATTTTGATATTCAGAAATATTTTTATTATTTAGTCACTCGAAGGGTAGGACAGAACCAACACTTATGGTGTCACCTGTCCATGCCTTTTTGTGTCACGGGCATAAGTCTTTAAAGGGGCGTTTCTTTTTTAATCTTTATAATGTAGTTTTCTGTTTCATCAAGTCTACAGCAAGTTGTTTAGGAGCTCTACACGAAGCCTACCTACATACACACAGAAAGAGAGAAATATGTGCACACAATGTTCTTACAATAAGAAATAAATGTAACATTCCTCAAGAATATTCGCTCTGTTTTGAGGTTTTATACAGTTCTCATTTTGAATTCGCACCGTTTGTTGAAATAAATCAATGTCTCTGAAGCGGACGTTGTATGTAGGTACTAGAAAGCGGTACCAAAACTGAATTTTGTAAGTAGTTCACGATAAATTAAGTTTGTTGGTTGTATGCTACAACGTTGACCAATAGTTGTAGTTGACGAGTGGATATCAAACTCGATAAAGATTTTTTAAATCCCTCACTTTATAACGTGGTTTACCGGCGGAGTAGAATAGTACCCCCTGTACCAGGTGTCGTAATAGGCGACTTAGGGACCAAAAAAATGGTGGTGTAACCATCCTAAACTGCGAAACATATATAGGTACTACAGGGGATGGGCAGCAGCGTCTTCGTCGCGATCTAGTGGTCTGCAATGCCACCACGCTTGTCCAGCGCGGCAATTAAATTCCCCTTATCTTGGCTTATGTCCAACAGTGGAGTTCTATGGCTGATATGACGATGATGAAACTCTACGCTTATGCAATGGTTGATGTAGTAGTAGGGTGTTCATTTGTATGTTTCTTCTTACTCTGTACTCGCAATTTGCTTTAAATTTGCACATAATAAAATCAAAACGTTATCTTATGAAACTAACTACAGATTTGTTCTTGTACTGTATCTCTCGTGTATTTTCTTTTTTAAAGTAATATACTAAACGCATTTCCATTTTGCCGTCGCCCGTTCGCATTTGGTCAGCCGGGCGATCTGTCAACGTCGTCCCGCCGACCGCCACCGCTAAAATGGTCATTCGCTCTAGTAATAGTATATTTTGTTTTCGACCTTCTCCGTATATTGTAGTCTTGCTCATCATATCTAGCTAGCTATTTTTTTCACCTACGAGATTACTTGATTATTTGAAATCTAGGTTTAGACTTGGTAACAAAGCTTTTTTGTCTGAGACGACTTTAAATTCCGCCAGGCTTATAAACTAATAATATATTGGTTCTTTGTTATTGAAAGAGACAATATCGTTTATTTATTATGTTTTTAATCTTTAATGCATCTATACAACTCTGTCGGTAAATCCATCAAAACAAGCTTCTAGAGTCCTATATAGTAGTTTTGTCATACCCGTCGCCATGCTACGCTCCGTTATTGCTACCACGTCTGGCCTGGTAATTATGGTCAAAAACCCCCAATGATTAATCTCTTAGGGAGGCCTTTGTCCAGCGGACGTCGTGCGATATATACTTCGTACAAAGTTCTCTTTTTGATCCTACACAATGAAATAATCTATTCGATAATGCAGAACTAAGAATGTGGCTCGTTTTTCTCACGATCCAGAACTAGGGTTTCTCTGTCATTGATAAACTTACGTTTGTTAATTATCCTTTTCAGCATTTCAAGTACACTCAATGCAAATGCTTCTCCATCCATAATACTGTTTGCCATTATGTTCGCGGTCCAAAGTCTGGCCATTTATCACAATTCGACTCACGTCAATGCCAGTTTAAAATTGCGGCTTTCAATTGTTTAAACTAATATACATTTGAACTAGCTTCGGATCCGTTATGGTAATTTATTAACTGTGCTGGTTTGTACTACGCCTGCCCTACTACATGTGCACAACAACTTAGAATAATAATTCTAAGGTGGTATAGTTTTGGTATTTAATGAAATTGTGAACTTAGTAAAATTTGTTTACATTATTAAATATAGAAACAAATATTACTAAGTAGTACCTAATTAGCCATGAGGTACCGGCAGAGTGGAATAGTACCTCCATCTGTACCAGGTTTCGTAATAGGCGACTAAGGTACCAAAACCGACAGATGGTGGTTTATACATCCTAAACAGTGTAGCTCAAATGTATAGGGTGGGGTTAGGCAGCAGCATTTCCGTCGCGATAAATGCGTTCTGCGATTGCCAACATGCTTTACCAGAGCGGTAATTATGGGCGAAATTCCTCCTTTTTTGGGGAGGTATTCCCCCTTTTTTACGTCCAGCAGTGGACTTGCGATGGCTGTAATAATAATAATGATGTTGATTAATCAAAGCATTTAAAATTATATTCTTCTGCGGACATATCTTTAGAATTTATGTGTTATAATTATTATGTTTAAAATGAAATCAGTAGTTTTCTTGTCAAACATTAAGGAACACCTACACAAATATGGCCATGAATCAGCCCCCTACCCAATCCAGTGTTTGCTTGGGAGCGATATATTTCTTACTAGCTAACCAGCAGATTGTATACCAAAATGATTGGAGTAATTTATGTGGGAAGTAATACTCTTTTTATTAACTTTTTCGTCAGAATAAGTGACTGGGGTTTTACAGAACTGCGTGGAACGACGCTACTGCGTCGGACACAGAAGAAATAGGCGTGTACCATGCACTAATAAAGATTATCTACTAAAAGTGATACAAGTGAATCGGACACATCGATTGTTTAGCCTCGAGCTAAATTTAATTTGAACAGTGGATCAGAAGTTGAAGAGCTGCTAATAAATTGGGGGGGGGGGGGGCTAGCAACAGTCCGCCAGGTCAACTAGTTGTAACAAAAATTTTATTATTCTACATCGAGCTATTTTACAATGCGGGCTCGATGGCGCAGATGGTAGTGATGCTATCTTGTCCGCCAATGGTCGTGGGTTTGATTCTCATGCAGAGAAAGTATTTACATAATGATATTTGTGTTTGTTCTGTGTATGGCTGTTAAATATATGTATATAAGTAATAATAATAATTATAAAACTATCAACAAATAATGTTTTAAATTGTGTTTATTTATTCTCTTTTCATAGTATACGCTGGACGTAAGTCACTCCTAAATTATTTTCTATTAATAACAAAGCTTCGCCTGTATCGGTATAAACCAAATTGAACTTAAAATTTTGTGTTGGAAAATAAATGTTTTCTCATTTTAAATGTAACATTATATTGCGTGTAAATATTAATTTATCTTGAGTAGGTATAACATGGTTTTGTTCTTAAGCTATAACAACCTTGGTCTAAATGCAGATTGTGAAGTACCGCAAGGGTGGTACGATCCGTCCTTACAATGCACTCACGCTGACTTATGTAAATACGTCTCGTTTGTATTTGCCGAGCAAATAACTTTAATTCCAAGAGTTTCTTTATTTTCTCACAAATGGCTTATGACTACACGCTCAGCGGTTTGAAATAATAAATAAATATATTCACACGACATCGGGGGTGTAAGTAGATTAAAGCAATTGTGGATCATACAACAAAGGGATTACAAGGGTACATTAATATAAATATCCTATTCAGGTATGTGATTAGGATTTCCGTGAAGAAAAAAATACATATGTTCATCACAAAAATATTTGTCCTGGGTGGGGATCAAACCCGCGAATCTAGGCGCATAAGATGCAATTACTACCAACTGCCATCGGGCCTCTAAGAAATTTGGAATTGTACCCTTAATTGCCGCGCTGGATAAGCGTGTTGGCAATCGCCGAGTGTAGCTTCGCGACGGGGACGCAGTTACACAGTTACGGATGGATATACCGCTATCGGTTCTGGTACCTTAGTCGCTCTTACGATAGCTGGTACAGAGGGAGGTACTATTCTACTCTGCCGGCACCACACGGCAAAACATAAATACTGTATCGAAACACAGTGTATCAAACCTGAGTACATTAGTGTACCAGGAATCAAGCTATTTAGTTTGTTATTGCACCAAAGTAATATCTATGGATGATCATAAAAATGAGTTAACGCAGTCAAAACATGAAAACGATAAACGATTTATCGGTCATGGCCCAAGATGGCCGATAACGCATGTTCCTTGTTCTTTCAACCTTCAACGGAACAGCTCTTTGCAAATTTCTCATAAGTAATACTTATTATGAGGTACTTTGATGTATTTTTTTTATATATGCAAATGAAACAAACTTAATATGTAGTTTAAATTTACTGTCTGCATGCAGTATGCAATGATATGATATCTATTTCAATGTTTATTGGGTCTGTCTGTTTGATCCATCTCCATCTGTTATAAAGAGTAAAATAAAAAATTCTTACACGCGAAACATCCAACATTTATTACATGACACGAAAGTGTCAATTTAATTTTTAACTTTGTGTGGTCGAACGTCATCCGCCGTTGCGCGATAATTTATGTTTTAATACCTGAACAGAATAATTAGTAAAGAGCATTTATTTCTTGGGTTATTTAGAAAGTATATGGAGTTTAAAACTCAGTTGATCGATCAAATTTTAAATTCATTGCTCACACGATATTCGTAACCTCTCAAGTCACGCACTTTGATACTCATATTTAAACTTGCCGCTTGTCTCATATTTTGAACTTGCGTCGTCCCGCGGTTTCACCCGGTTAGTTCCCGTTCTCGTAAGAATAATACACAAGAATAATAGCCCAGGTTACTTCTTATAACATCAGCTATCTCCCGTTAAAACCGGGCCAGCCGTTTCGGAGTGTACGTTAGACAGGGAAAAATATTTCAAAACTTTATTTTTGTTGCTGTCGATACTTTCATATTTATCATTTTAAAAAGCTGTTATTTTAATATTACAAACACTTTATTATTTATTTATATGTATGTATGTATAGTTTGGAAACTATTTGTATTATGAATAGAGATGATTATCTAAATGTTTATACAAAGTTTACAGAGACCAACTTTAACAAACAGTATATTGTTAGCCGGAAGAAAGCCAACGATTCTCATCCTTTCAATTTATTGTATATTTATCCCTAGTTTTCCCGCTATGATTTGTCACTTCTTTTGTACATTGCGTTGCTATTTGCTCGGTCGTGCGTGCGTTATTCTTTTGATTGTGAATCTATTGTAATCCTTTTAAAACTAATTAATTGTCTGTTAAATATACACACAACATTCTCACCTGTTTGCAGCTGAATTTTTCGTATGAAACTTAGATATTAACGGGCCGTAACACGACCATCCTAAATAGGGCATGATATGCTCCAATAGATTTCCTATAGTACCGGTCGCATGCGGGCTGCACCCAGCGCAATCCTGCGGCTCTAGTCAGATCGTCTGTCCACCTTGTGGGTGGACGACTTACGCTTCGCTTAATGGTGTGTTGTCTCCATCACAGTATATTACAGCCCTATCAGCTATTAGTTCTGCGTGCTATGTGCCCTGTCTTCCACTTCGACTTGCATTTGGATGTAGGGGTCTCCTCATTTCAGATTCGATTTCCTCCGATAACGCTTATCTTGTTGATGAATTTTGTTTCTAAATTTTGTATATAGATGATGTCTTGGAGAATGCTAATCTAATGTATAGGCCCGATGGCGCAGATGGTAACGATCTTGCCTTGTGTGACAAGGGTCGTGGTTTCGATTCCCATCTAAAACAAGTATTTGTATTATGAATATTTGTGTATCTCTGTTGTCTGATGTCAGTAACACAAGGGCTTTAAGCGAATTAACTAGGAGTGAGGACAGTGTGTGAGATTTTGTGTGAATTTATTATTATTATTTAATTGGCGAACATATTCAAGATACATATTATTTATATTGTGATTATCTTGTGTATTTAGCTGTTGTAATGTAATATAAATTACATAACTAGATCTTTATGTAATTTATGGATTTCAGAAATGATTGATTCTAATTTGGAAAAGTTTTGCAGTCTCCAAACAAACCTTAAAAAAATACTGACAACGAATTGCTTAAAAAAATGTGTTCACCTGAACTCTGTTTAGTTTAAAATTCACACTACGAACAAGTGTGTAATCGTCTTTTAAATTACGCCATCAGTTCATGAGAGTTCTTGCAATGGTGTTTTTTATTTGGTGTTTACATTAATTCACATATTGCGGACATTAAGACTCGTTAGCGCGCTGTTTAATGGATTTTATTAAAATGGCAGGTGATTTTTGGGAGCATTTCTTGCATACGAATTATCCGTTGCATGTTATTACGCTAATTTACAAGTC
This sequence comes from Heortia vitessoides, assembly GCA_020976665.1. Classification (NCBI taxonomy): domain Eukaryota; kingdom Metazoa; phylum Arthropoda; class Insecta; order Lepidoptera; family Crambidae; genus Heortia; species Heortia vitessoides. The sequence goes on from JACJUM010003085.1 coordinate 15,478,598, forward strand.
TGAATAAAAATTGGATGAAACTAAAAACAGTGAGACATTTGACCCGGGACCAATGTAAAGCTGAAACTAAAACTGTTCTTACTTGCTGCTTATGCTAAAGGTAACATTTATGAACAGCAATTGCCGTGAGGTACCGGCAGAGTAGAATAGTATCTCCCACTGCACCAGGTGTCTTAAGAGGTGACTAAGGTACCAGAACCGACAGATGGCGGTATATCCTTTCGAAACAGTGCAGCTCAAATGCACAGGACGGAGATGGGCAGCAAGCAGCATCCCTGTCGATAAAGTTGCGCTCTGCGATTGCAAACACGCTTGCCCAACGCGGCAATTATGGGCATAAAACCTCCTTTCTTGGAGAGGCCTATGTCCAGCATTGGACATTAAATGGCTGGTATGATGATGATGATGTATTGATCGATCTCGGCTTAAGTAGAGTTAAAACTTTCTATTGTTGGTAATAATTATATTGTCGGTACTAAGCTTTTTGCCCGCAAAATTGGCCGCGTGAATTTCATTTTATAAAGCTCCCCTCGTGAACCCATGTTTACCAAGTGGCTGTCGAATTTTGACCCCACAAATACCATCCGGAAGTTGGGATAAAAAGGAGGTTATATGCCAAACTACAATCTCTGCCAATTTTATCTGGTTCCATTTAGCTAGTTTGATGTAAAAGAGTAACTTATATCCTTACAAATCTATATGTAATAGTATTAGGATATATCGTCAGAATAAGTTTTAAGTGCATTGGTTTATAGTATTTTGTAGACTCAATTTATTTTCTTCATTCATACACTTACGCGCCAATATCTATTTTTTAGATTAAGTTAAACTTACAATTAAAATTTATAAACAGACAGATTAAATCATGTAATTTCTATAATCCTCGTGATATGATATATCTCATTCATTACATTTTTAGATAAACTGAAGTCTAACCTTAAACTGTCGCGTGAATGAGAAATTAAGGTCATATTTGTAATATCTGCAAACACAAGGAATCATTAAAGACATTCGTATGCAAGCAGCAGGTGTGTCATTCCATTTAAAACGAAATGTTCACATTATAATCTGGCTGAGAGATTTTTTGTTGGCCGACCGTCGGGACAAGACATTCGGGCACAGCTGTACTCCATCCGGGCTCATACACACATCTGCCTAGAACACACCCATACGCGACCGCAAACACAAGTGTTTCGTTCACTCCAAAGTGACTCGGGAATTTGGAAAGTAGGTACACCATTGTAAATTCTGTAAGCAACACTTAATGTAAACACTTCTGTCATGTTTGTCCTCTGTTCTAAGTGTAGCTGGAGATTGTTTGTTAATGTATATGTACAGTTGTTTCTACATTTTATCGGTATTTAATGAGATGTTACATGTTCTCGCTGCGCGTCGTTTTAGATTCTAAATCTATATATATTTTTAAAAAATTGGTTCTGAATCTGTGGCTTACGTTTTTTAAAAGAAACGCAAACTAACAATCATGTTTAAAATTATCAGAAGAGTATTCATGATAAACTAATAAAAAATATCATCAATTTGAATACTTATTTATTTAACAATTTTGCAATCGGAACATTTAATCCTTCTAATACTTCCAATAAAAATACTTCTATTGAAAGTATGAAAAGGATCTATCAATCTAAAATACAGCAACAAATGTGTGAGATATTATTTATAAGGATAGAAATAAAACATTAATACATGTTTCTCTCATCTATTTTATACCACCATAAATAAACGAAACGTCTTCACAAAAATCTAATTACTAACTAACAATTACTACGAAAAATGCATGAATCAAACGGCTCGCGATGTAACGGCGGCATCGGAGAGCGCGCTTGAATCTCAGCCCTCCATAAATAAATTAAAGCGTTGGGGGTGCCGGTGTTTGCAGTCGATTCTTATTGTTCCCATCGAGAATCACCATGGAGATACTTTGGAATCTTTTATGGTTTGCGTAACTTTTTATCGTCTATACCCGTATTTTTACACAAGAATTATCAAAACATCAATGTAAATAAAACTGGAGTGTCTATATGTAATAATAAATTAACTGCTTTTTGTTATATGCTAATATATATGTATATGTTTATATGTTAAAGTTGTATAACAAAATAAGATTTTTAAACATTTTGTCTATCTATCTGGTCGTTTGAGGTAATCTCTGTAACGGCCGCGCCGATTTAGTTAGTATTTTAACTGGCAAATAGCTAATAAAATAAGAAATAACTTGATTAACATCGCAGCGAAGCATCAATCAAAAATGTGGCAAAAGCGCGCGAAAAAATTGTGAGCTTTCGTTGTGTGCGATACGAGGAAGTTTGTCGATTAAAAAAAAATATCCCGGCCAAAGTCACTATTCCACGCGGACGAAGTCGTGGGCACGTTTGTCAAATAAATGGGTGCTTTTTATGTTCCTTATAGGCATACACAATTTTATATTTATATTGATGAGGAATATTGGTACTTAAACGGACTTAAGTATGAAAGGTCCCACTGAATTCCTTGTTAAGATAAGTCTAGAAAGTATATTTTCCATAGAGCAATACTTTGTTTTAATGATTATTTGAAGTACGTTTATTCCGTATAGTTTATGAGACAAGTAAACAAATTCTGTTATAGTTTTGTTAATCATAAGTCTATTTTAAGTATTATTTTCTATTTTTTCTGTAGATAAAGATTTGCGTAATAAAAGAAAGGACGAAGTTTGTAAACATTCACAAAAAGAATACCAACATCTTCGTGAATTTGATTTCTATCGGAAATGCCAAGTTGGATGTTTATAGATCTCACCATTTGTATACAAAACAATGTAACCGAACACGGATTCCGCAACTGAACGGTTTTGGGGATAAAAATAGCAAATTATATTGTAATTAATTCAAAAGTTCTTGATTTTTTTTTATTACAACTGTTCGAGAATTTATTTATTCAATGAGAATAAACATGATACCGTTATCCGCTTTACTAAAATCTAGGAAGCTTCGGGTCGTAACTGTGTTTCCGAGACAAATATGAATACTCTTGTGATGTTGTAACCTGATAGCTTGTGAACCGAGCGTGCTGAGTGCACTCGGTGGCATACCGAGTCCATCCCGAGCATAACCGAGTCCCGGCATAAATAATATAAAAAAAAACTTGGGCCATTTATGTGTAAATGAGACGGTTTGTTTTTACTACACGCAGGTACCCGCCTAAGTTATTGCCTCACTTTATGAAGCTTTGGGTGTATATATTTACCGAACGATAGACTTTGGAAACTGCGAGCGTTTTATTGTAAAGGAAATTCACATTTATTACCGGCCCGACTCTGAATGGAAATTCGTATTTATTTAATACACTACCGCTTTTACGTGCGCTTGTGTTATTTGATGGGAACAAGCATTTTACGTTGGAACGTATATTTTTGACTCAAAATATTCAACCTTGACAATATCTCCGATTATTACATTAGCACTCTCATTCATGGCCGGTCTCCAGTTTCACGCTGTATCGGGTCCTCGCTTTAAACAGTGTCACACACACACATGTGATATGTAACGAACTGACGATGATTACGTTTCCGACAGCTTTGAGGTCAAGGTGAGACTGATTGACACTCTTTTGGGACCACGACTAAAATAGCCCATATCCACTTACGATCCCTTCATAGGTATCTTAACCAGTTTCGCTTGCGATGTGTTATAACATTTTTTAATTAAACCAACATAATATAATTTTAGTTCTTAATTATATACTCTTAATGTAATTATATGTATCGATTTTATACATTCGAAAACAAATAAACAATAATTATGGAGCAATAATAGTTAACAGGGCTGTTAAATTGCCTAACTTAATAGTAATTATTCCGGGCCACGATCAATTCACGTTCAATCTGGATATTGGCAACATCGTTAGTCAGTCGTCATATCAAATGAGTCATTAACACCCACACGTAGAGCTGGTAATTGCTTGTACGATGAGCCAGGTCAGTACACAGCTTTGAATAACTAATGGTATTAAATTGATTACATCAATTATTCGCTGTGTGTAGTTGTGCATATATATACATAACATGGCATGAACTTGAGGAATGCAACGTGAAGCAGATTCTTTTAGTTTTTGTCGACACTAGGAACATCGTTGCTGTTTATTCTTCCATCTTACTAGCAATTATCCGCGTATATTGAAGGCATATTTGATTCAAGCATGCTTTTATAGAATTGGTTCTCACGACGTCTAGCGTATTAACATATTCCGCTTCGATTTTACTGTTATCCTCTTAGTCCAATCGGTCCGTAATATTTCTGACCAATAATGTTGTATTTATTAGCGCAATACATTTAATCCAATATCCAATTATGGAAAACCGATGACGGTGGAAAACACACTATTTCAGCTCATTAAAATTGATTGAAGTAACGCGTTAATTTTGGAATATCAATATTAAATTTGTGTTTTCCTTTTGTCGGCGTGACGGCAATATAATTAAGTCGAATGGCAATAAATTTGTTGCAACGAATGTAGCCGGAGGTTGGCTGGTGTTCTGTAATCTTGATAATGCCCGCTAGGGGCGCGGGCGTGCCCGGTAACCAAGATAAGAGGACACAGTACAGTTAGATTATAGAATTAAATAGGCTACAAATTTAATCCCATCTTTCTGGAGAAAACCACTTTTAGTCGGTTATATCCGGACAATGCAATAAATCAGTGCTCAGAATTGGTTAGCGCCTGGAAATTATAGCCAGTTAAAAATTGATGTGCAGCTGTAGGCGATTTAATTAAAATCTTAGTTCACTGTAAGTAGATTATTTATTTAACTAAATACCATTAAGGCATATAAAATGTTATTTAACTTACAGAAAGAGGGTAAATAACAGCGCACAAATAATTGAATGAATCTTTTTAATAAAAATATTTTTTAGTAGTACATTTTTATTCGTCGTTTTGAAATGTTTTCAAGAAAAATGGAGATCGTCTTTCTAAACCGTTTAATAGTAGTTTTATTATAAGTTATGAATGCGTTAATGTTAATAAAAAATAATACGAGATACAATAAATAAGAAGTTCAAAACTTCTTATTTATTGTATCTCGAAGTTAGATCCTGTTTGACTTCGAATTACAATAAAATAACCTATAACAGAAATACGTCGACTGATATTATTGTAGGCGGTTTACTCGGTTTGTTTGCAACGGACTTCGCTCCTTATTGTCTTAAAATGTCGTAATTAAAGCAATTTAATTGAATCTTAAACTAATTTAATTTTTAATGCAGTTTTTCATGCAATTGTCACCTTACTTTATTTATTTATAAACGCTTAAATATATTTTAATGTACTTGGTATAACGTTATGAGATTTCACAAATTGCACTTGATGTATTTGTCGTCTAAACTTCTGAGATTCAAAATCCCGAGTTGCTTCTCGTATTAATGTGATGTTATTTTATATTAGTTAATATTTGTTTCGGTCTAACATACAGTCTGAATAGTTGTGGTGCTTATTTGAGAATTTTCTATCAGCGAATTCTTTGCGTGTTTGTGCTTAGAGCTTCTTTGACGTGTATGGTCAACTTACCAAATATAACAAATAGGCGGGACTATACCATAAGTCCGATGACTTAGACGGGGTTTATTCCTCTTTCATTAAATCATTTATTTGACGATTTTGTTTATTCTGTTTCTGGGCGTAAAACATATATGCATCTAAGTATTATATTTTTTATACCTGTTGTCTGATCTCTGTAACACAAATGCTTTGAGATTTACATCGGAGTCAACGTTCGAGATCCTTTCTATATCATATCTCTATAAGAAAAACGTTTTGTTTCTTTACCTATAAATAGAAAGGAGTAGTCATGTGTATGTTTTCTTTAATTTTCCCTAGAGTTTTGCGTTTTCTATATGAGAAAACAGTTTTTTTATCTAGAATGTTACAAATGTTTTCCTTAACATCAGAACAACAGTTATGTGATTACGGAGCTTCTACAAAGTGACCTGCACAAGATCATCGTTTCACCTCAACACCTATCAGCCGACCACATCAAAGTCTTCCTCTACCAGATATTAAGAGGTATGTATACTAAAATATATCAATTAAGTAGAACGGCTTATTCAAACAGTCTTTGCACACTAATAGTCAGATTCCTCGAACGATTTCTCACCCCACTCCAAACACATTTTAGAAGTCAAAATCTTTATGTGAAGTGCAATTTCTTGATTGAGCTACTCAACCCGTTTACCAATCAGTACACGTCTGCTGGAACCAAGTGATGATGATGATGAGAAGTACTCACAAAGTTTCAAGTCAGATTTTTAATGAAAATATGTCTAGTTTAATGATCTAACGATAAGCATTGAACAATCTAGTAGAATTATGAAATGCCGAGACACATTATAGATCAATTTATATGAGCGTGAACTTAATGAGATTTTAATGAATAGGATATTATTTGTAATTTATTATCATACGTTTTAACTAACTAATATGTTTCCAAATGTGTTCCTTAATATTTTGTTTCAATTTGCGTATAAGAGTTTTCCAATCTGAACCCGTTCGCTAGAACTACATTTCAAAGTCTGAAACGCGGATCGTATAACATTAACGTTTTTGTTCGACCTTCAATCGTCGTGTAAGGGATGATAACATTTCTCAATTTTGAAAAATGTTGCCGCATGATAGTTAAATATCATTTTAAAGCTTTTTAAGTAATGTTTTTATGATAAAATGTTAGTTTATTTCGTTGACCGCGCTAGTCATAGGAACTGCTTGACCATCTTTCTGATAATTTCTTGCAACTTTAAGATAGTTCATGTATCAAGAAAGGCTATATAAACCATTACTCTATGACCTCGGAGCGGAGCATCAACGAAGAAACATTTATTTTTTATCTCCTAAGCAAACCAAGTCGTATTTAAAGGCTAGTTTATTGTAAGTGCGGTGACTTGGTGGTGAAATCGTGGATTTATTAAGGCAAATCTACATTAGCTGTCAGTCGATGTCTGACCTCCTGGACGAGGGATTTATACCAACGCTATAAAGTTGGATGGAACTCAGCGGCTTCTCACTGTGGGTGTTTTATTGCCATATACTGTATGCACCTATGTCTGGATTAGTTTTTATGGTCCGTAATGCCGTAATTGCCGCGGCCGATCGCGTTTATGATTCTTTAGATGTTAACGTGCGGGTACTGTGAAGGCAATGTCTTGTGAAAGTTTGGGACACTAGGATTTATATACCGACAATCTTTTACATCTTTTAACTACAAATATGTACCTTACTCCAAAGAAAGGGGGGAACAGTAAACATTAGAACATTGTTATACACCAGTTTGTTGTACCATTGTCGTACGTTAATCCACACCAAGTGATTCCATTCTTTAGGGGTTTCTGAAATTCCAATCGTGGAGATTTGCTTTGCGAAAACTATCTATTCCCGTATATGTATTTGAGAAACGCCAGGAAGGATGAATATACCGCCATCTGTCGGTTCCTGTATCTCAGTCGCCTGCTGCGACACCTGATATTGGGCCGGTATATACGTTTTATAAGTATATATATATGTACGAATAATATTAGATATACGAGAGTAATTCTGTCTATTTAGTTTAGCTTTCTAATCTGAGAGAACTAAAAATTAGACGCGACGGACGAAGTCGCCAGCGGAAAGCAAAGCAAAATGAATATACCAACAGACGGACATACTTTTAATAATATGCTTACATTATAAGATACGTTGTGTTCTTTCGAATTGCGTGTGTCCCAAGCTCCTATTAGGCATTCAAAGTCTCAAATAGCTTAATTTTATTTATATATTTGTAAAAAAGACAAGGCACCTCTGTTTAAACGCCTTATACTGTATTTTTTATGTATTTTGACGGGACCGATAGCGGAGATGGTAGTCCTATGTTATGTGCCAAGGGTCGTGGGTTCGATCCACACCCAGGACAAATATTTAAATGATGATATTTGTGTTTTTTCTATGTCTGGGTATTAAAAATATGTATTTAATTATTATATTTGTATTCTCCTATTGTCTGATGTCCGTAACACAAGTGCTTTAAGCGACTTACCCCGGACTCAGGTCAATGTATGAGATGTGTGAATTTACTTTTACCTTAACTTACAATTACATTTATTATACCTATTTTTAATTCTAGCGTTAAAACTGTAGGGATTGCGTCAAAGTGGGGGTTACAAATGGAAGTATAACTAACTGACACGCGCTCGCCGCACTGTCTGCGTCACAACGGAATGCGCTTGACATTTATTCGATGGCTACGCGCAAAGGTAATAAAAAATATTCAGACCACTCTGTTTCACCATGCAGTGCAGGCTAGCAATACAAAAGGGGCTATTTCATTTAATATAAATTCACACAACATCTCATGCATAGACCTGGCGCCAGTATAATTTTATTTATTTATTTATTTATTGAACAATATATTACAAAATGTTCAAATGACGAACTTAATGCCAGTTGGCATTATAAACACAAATATCATCACATAGATATTTGTCCTGGTTGGAGATCGAATCCCCACGGCCTTAGGCGCATAAGTTTAAGTATTAGTACTTAGTAATACTAGGGAATGCTCCATTTAGCTTTATTTCAGTAATATTTTCTATTTCGATATTGTTTTATTGTTTTTTAGGTAATTGGCTTATGCTAAATTTAATATAATGCCAAGTAAATAGCTGAAGCAAATTTTTCTTTTACTTAGTCGGTTATTTCTTTCCAGGCAGTGTTTTACCATCAATTTAGTGTAGGAGTAATTCAACAAATGTTTCGCGTTGTTTACTTTCACTTGTAACTTATTCAAATTATAACATGTTACAAATAATACGAAACGGATAGCAAAATATTGTAAACGAAATAAATTATATGCATTTTGTAGACGTTAAAATTTTACGCAGGCTTTATAGTGCAGTTCGAAGTTAAGGCCGAGTGCAGTATATTGATGAATTTATTGTTATGGAGCTCTATCTGTGGAGCACGGTCTCTTTACGAGACGAAGCCAGTTTTATGTCAATGGGTACTCGCTTAATGGATGTTTCTTCACTAAAGGAAATAACTTTTTCCATTACGTGGAACACGCATAATCTCAGGCAGTTCAAGTCTTCGACTTGGCTCCAATGTTGATTGAGTCTATAAATTTTATTTGTTTTGAAACTCAAGGCCACTTTATGTTTTAATACCTAGTGCTTATAATTATACCTATACTTATTATCATAAGTATATCACTAGCGCGTTGTCAACCATGAGTCTTGAAGGTGATACGTCACATTACCCAGTAATTCATTGGGTCTCACACTCTTTAAAGCGGAACACAACAATGCGAACTAACAATGAACTGTTTGGCGTTAGAAAAAGCTGAAAGTAAGGTACCAACGACCTTTGTTTGAGGTCTATCTTTCTAAAGACTGACTGAACTCAATTGTACTTAATGAGGCAGTGTTCTGTAATCTTTGCAATATTGTTTGACTTATTATACAAAAAGTAGACAACCAAGAGTAAGTAGAAGTAACACACGCACTAAGATTTTATTATTTTAATGTAAGCCTAGACCTTATATGTATAACGAATACTTGGCTAACTTAATATGCAAATGTCGGTTGCCTTTGCACGGAACGCTTTTAAAAACCCTGCAAATCCACTAGGGTCACTTTCGTTAATGAAAACGCGAGAGCGCCGGACGCCGAGGAGCTCTAAGCGTTTACCCACAGGCTCGGTAAACACGGACGAAGGTTGATTGCGGCCGAGTGCGGACACCGCCGATACATTCAAGTTCCAAACAAACCGGGCCCTCCCCCGAGACATGCTACACTCGGCCACAAGTCCACGACACCGGTGCTACATCCCCGCACCCGGCCCCTCCTACCTGCCGATCCGTAAATCAATTAAAACTCAGCACTTTGAGCTTCTTGCGGTGAAGCCCGCTGCGCCAACTTCCTAAATACGCTACGTTTCAGCAATAAACATTCAACTCGTTCACGCTAACGCCTTAGTCGAAACATTAACTGCCAACTTCATATCGCGGGCCTGATGACGCATTCGGTAGTATTCCTATCTTATGCACCAAGGGTCGTCAGTTCGATCTCTACCTAGAACAATTTTGCATATGATGAATATTTGTGCTTGTTCTGTGTATTTACGTAAATATGTATTTCAGTATTATCTTTGCGATTTCTGTGTTGTCTAATATCCGCAACACAAGTCCTTGTAGCGACTTATCTTTGAATCTGTTTAATGTAATAATAATGTATGAAAAAGTTTTTTATAATGTATGAAATATTGTGTGAATGATTTCTTCATGCAAATGTAATTTACTTCAAAAGAATCCGCGTCACAGCTGTCGTGTCCTCCCGATTTTGTATTATTAATTTGCACAATTATTCGTGCAGTATCTAGAGATTTCCCGGGAGTGAAGCGAGCGAAGGGGATCTAGAAAAATGCGGTCGTTAAGCTCCGGAAGCCCGTCGCGCTTAATTAAAAACTTTATAGTGGCACCGCCTTGATGGTGGCCGGTTCTATATCACCTAAAGGACAAATAGGACGAGTTGGTACCTTATAACGTATATGGAACTGTTTCTTATTGGAGTTTCATTCAACGATTTCAAAAATGCTTTTAAAAATCTTGTTATCGGCATGGAAGACCGGTCAAATGCAACTGAAATTCGCGCTTTTGTAAATTATTGCGTGACATTACGAATACTCACTCATACAAAAAGACAATTATGCTTTATTACAATACTAGCAATCCGTCCCGACAACGCTTGGATGCAGTAAAATAAAAAATAGTTATTGTGGGTTATCCCTTAGATAAGTTAGGTTGACCACCACAGCTGTCAAATGAAATGTGTATTTTATAGTACTATTTGTGTAATGCTGTTAGATTTCGAAATAAATAAAAGAAGTAAACACCGGCCACACGAGGATGATAATTGTGAGTAACACGTGGCTCGCATAGTTTTAATATTCCACGCGCTGTCCAGATTACAATACGCCGGATTGTCTTCTCCCTCATTCCAGTATTACAAATAAGATAAGTTTTAATGGGAACTCTCCTTTATTTTTATTAATCATAAAGGAACAAATGCTTTAATCCATTATCAGTTGTTTTTGAATGCTCCTCACTGCAGTAGGTACTAGACTACTTTAGGGATGATTAAGGGACAAGGGTCGTAACTGAACAAATTACGCGGGACCAAGGCGAATCAATGTATTTTAATGATAGCAAATGCTGCCATTTCCAATGACATATAGTGTCTACCAAAGCTCGCGAAAATATATTTTGGGTCACCCATCACAAAACCTGTGTAAGCTGCTTGGTACCGGCAGAGTAGAATGGTACTTCTTGTACAAGGTGCCGTAAGAACCAACTGAGGTACCGGAGTCCAAAGTGGTATATCCATCCGAAACAGTGTAGCTCAAATGCACTCCGCAGCCATAAAGGGCAAAATTGTTTCATTCATGAGGAAGTCCCAATATCCAAAGTGGATATCCAATGGAAATGATGACCTTAATTCCAATCTTCGCTTAACAGTAAAACATGAGAGTAATACAGATCTCATACTGAAACTCAAATGTAAATTTGCACAGTCGGAGTTACCGATAAAGTTTTCAAATTGAAAACCTGTCGCCTGTTACATATATGTTATATACGCTGCAACTATCCAGAAAATGCATGCTGACCAAGTACCGCCATTTTGACCATAAGCTTAACGGAATTTGGAGAATGCGTCGCGCGCACTTGGTATGCCGGTAATTGATACACACTCGGTCGAACAGCCTGGTAGGATCGAAGCAGACTACGACCTCTTGTTATAGTTTACCTTGTTCACGGAACATGCTTCGTTTAGTTTGACGCTTTTGTGTATCAAGTCAAGAGTCAAAGTCACTTTATTCAATTTCAAGCACTTTTGAACCGTCACTAAAAAAATAAAAGCAATAACATTCCGAAGCAGGAAGATTCTGTACTAATAATACTTAAGGCCCTGATGTCTCTACATGATCATAAATTAATCATAAAAATTTGGCCTACCTTAAACTATTCTACTGGCAGCAGACTGGTCTTAAAACTAAGATTACTGCTGGTTCTTGCTACCAGAAAGGAACTTAGAAAGGCAAGTGTTGAACAGTTCCATCAACCAAATAATTAAAGTAAAACTCATATTCACCCGGAGTCAACATTTTTATAATCTTAGGGATTATCTTCAAATGACTTATTTCATCAGAATTGGTTCACCAACAATCAGATACTCTACCTAATATTGGCATGCTTTCACATTAGTGAATGAACGTGGAAAATGCAAAATGGAACAACTCTATTAACATTTTCATTCCGATATAGATACATTGGATAACGTAGGGCATACTTTTATTAATTTCTGTAATGTCTATAAATGCGGCAATGAACAGCAATCATTCCAAAGGATACATTTCTAGTCCCTGGTCACTATGTTAATGATGTCCGCGTTGCCGGCTCACATGCCGGCTGCTACATAAATTATGAATGGATCGCAGCCAAGTGCAGTCCGTATTTGAAGGCTTGCTTGACTACATATTTTATTTCACTATTTGAAAAGGCGAGATATTACTTACGACCTACAAGTATGGAATTTTTTAAATGCTCTTCTAAAACATGCCTTATAATAATGAAACTACTCTCGCCTTTGAAACGCAGTTTTTTAAGCTTTTTTAATCTTTGTTCGACGATTCGGTTACATTACGGCAACCTTCTCAAAGTCAACACCTTTTGACATTCTTGAGAACCGTTGCTGCGAAATTACCGAACAAAAAATGAAAAAAATTAAATAAACAGCGTTTTAAAGGCGTTAAAAGAGAAGTTTTTGTATAAGTAGGGAACGCGTCAGTTAGAGATCTTACATGCTAATACATATGACCTTACATGATACATATAGTAGACGCATGCTAAAATTTCTGAGCAGACATTGGAATGGTATAGAGCGTTTGACTGAGACTTCCGTGATCGATTAATTAAACATCTTGCTTGATATGTGTTTTAATTTAAATAAAATGGTGCCGAGGGTTAAGAATGTATGGCTTTTTAATACGCCCCTTAAAACGGAACGACCCCTACGATTGAAGCAAGCATCAACACAATATTTGTGTCTGGACGTTTTGGTTACCCTCCTTCATTCATTCAGATTTTAATCATCTTTACAGCCATTAGAAGTCCGCTGCTGACATAGGCAAGCGTGTTGGCAATCTGTTGATAATATATAATGCTGCCCATCCCCACCCTCTACATTTGAGCTACACTGTTTCGGATGGATATACCGCCACCTGACGGTTGTGGTATCTTAGTCGCCTCACCTAGTACCGAGGGATGTACTATTCTACTCTGCCGGTACCTCTCGGCGTATTTATTAGACAATTCAATATTATAAGAACTGAGAACTTTTGTTGCATAGAAGGTAAAAATATTATAGTCATGAGCTCTTGCCATAATTTTCTTGCGATATTTATTGATTTTTTATTGATACTCCATTCATTTTGATAATAGAACTATGTTTTAAAGCCTTCTTTGATTAATGAGCTATCAAACCCAAAAATTATCTGTTCAAATGGTTACCGCAGTTTCTGAGATTAGCGCGTTTATACAATAAAGAAACTTCAGATTTACAATCATGCAAGCAGCGCTCCGTGATTTAACTCACGTAATACTCCTTCTCGTGAAAATATGGGGATTCAATATTTTATTTTGTCATTTGCTGATAATGTGATTTTCTATCCATGAAAAAGTTTTTGAAATGTGTTTAGTAATTTCTGAGTTTATTTGTTACAAACGTACAAAAATACAAATCCTTTTTTACATAGTTATATTATTATTTTATTCAAATATATATAAAATAGCCAATATTTTTTTCTCGTTAAAAAAGTCGCTCTCTAATGGTAAAAGAATTTTTAATATCGGTGTAGTATGTTTCGAGTTAAACCGTAACAAACAAACAGTCAAATATTTCCTCTTTATAATATTAGTATAGATGGATAAGCAGTAGAAGCTTCACTAGTAAATATTGAGAGTGATCATTGAATCGAGGTCCATAAGCCAGTAAATGAAAGCGTATTAATAGCTCCTTAGAGGGTCTATATTAATACGGAGACCGTAATTTCGTGCAACCAGCGGTGAGAATGCGGCGAGAACAGTCCCCTCGCGGATAGCGAACGGAATTATGGAAATGCGGCGCGGGCCTGGCAAAAGGCTTTATCATTTATTTGTAGGTTTTCCACCCTGGCATCTCCAGCGCACCTGTAAGCTAGGGATCCGCCCTGATAAATGGGAGTGTACGCTTCGGCAACTTCGCTGACTTTTTCGTTTGTTTATATGTTATACGTTTTATATATGTTAAGGTTTTTCAATTCGATTGTTTGGTATGCGGATAATCTGTAATATGATTTCACACCTACTCAAAGATATAATGGCTTTTTAACGGTAAGCCGTGGTGTACTAGCAGAGTAAATTACTACCCCCCTACCTTCTAACTCGCCTACGTGTATTTTATATTAATAGTATCTGCTTTCACATTTAATCGAAAGTTTTAAATTAAATCGGAGTAACTCGCCGGATGAAAATCCATAAAACGAGTGACATATTGACAAAAAGTCGGAGCGGAGAGACGAAGGTTCCCTGGAAAAACCACTAAGTGGAGAGCCCTGCGACGACGCCTCTACCACTAATGGAATTTACTCCGGCCCTCTCGTAATGTAAAGGCTTTCGTTACACATGAAACGCTCTACATACAGACCCGGGAATAATGAAGGTTGAAAGGAAACGTTTTACCTCAGAATGTATCTATTACATATTTCTACTGCATTGCTTAGCCACTAAATCCAAAAATACGGTCCCGAGAATACTTTACGTGCCCGATGGCTCGTTCTGTACAGCAAAGAGAACATTATTATAATAGGTCAGTCCCAAATCGGAACGTCCTAAACTGTAATGTTTGAAGGCGATTAGTATCTCTATCTTGTTCAAACATTTTTATGATGAGTGTTTGTGTGTTTTCTTTGTCTGAGTGTTAAATATGTATTTAAGTAATATATTTGTGATTTTCCTGTAGCCTGTCGTTCGTAACACAAATGTTTTGAGCGATTTATCTCGAAGTCAGGTCAATGTATGAGATGCTATGTGAATTAATAAAAAAGTAAGGAGAATACAAGTAATATATAGCCGAAGAAGTTGAGACGATAATTATTCCTTATTTAAAGAGGCGTAAAATAAGCAATCCTTGTTTGTCGTATAATGATAATAATAATATTACTGTTATCAAGTCTTTGTCTGGTTGTTTGTGGTTATGTGTTTGAGTATATATTATGTGTTGTACTTGCGTTGGTTCTGACGCCCATAACACTGGTGCGCAAGCGATTTTCTTTGAGGTCGGATCAATGTATATGATATTGTTCAATATTCATTTATATTTATGTCGTTTTACCTACGGTTAGTCTGGAAGAGATTGCCTTCTAGTGGTAAGGCTCGTAAATTGCAACTTTACTGTGCATAGTACAAACTGTTATTGTTTTGTGCAATAATAATAAAAAAAAACCTTTTTTAATGAGCAACTAAGTCTCAGGTTAGAAACTGTACCTATAATTAATTTTTACATTATAATTAGCTATAAGTTCTCATATAAGTGGCAAAATGTCTTTTATGACAAATGTCTTTTATGACAAATGTCTTTATTCTGAAAAGTTATATCGAAGTGTAATGCAGGATTCTTGATATGCCCTTATAGAAGCTACATGGAAAATGAGTTTTCTATGTAATTGACTACGACTATCTCATTACAACAATTTTGTAACAATATACATAGTATTATGTTTATTAAGAGTAGTAGCTTTTTGAATTAAGCCTACGTTTTTTGTAACTTATATAGATCGGTCCTAAATGAGTTAATGACGACGAATCGTGCACCTGCACATTAGTTCGTTCCAGGTGTGGAGATTCTAAAGTAGATTATGGTTTCGTAGAAAGAAAAGAAGTTACATTACGCTTTGAAGTTATATCGAGACTGGGTTGCTGGAAGACTTCGCACTTAACTGAGCGATTCAAAGTATCCGAATTTAAATTGATTAATTCGTGTGTTGCAATTAGTAAAATCGAGTTGAAAATGATATATCTATATTCTACATAGAATAACTGTTTAAGAATTCAAGTTGTTTATTAAACAATAAAATCACAAACAACTGGTGCAAGGTTCGAAATGCGGACATATCATATTATCTGAATCATAAATTAAATTCCATAACTGATTGCCATAACATACAGCGATTTAGACAAAACAAAATTAATTTGTGCTGATCATGGATTAATAAAATCAATGTTACACATAAAATGCAATATTGACCTTTACAGACACTAGGAGTTAGCTGTGTACAGACGCGTTAAAAACCACTCTAAGCATGAGTGGTTTTTAACGTGTCCAAAAGTCGTGACCAGAAAATTATTATTATTGCCCCATTTGTTTTTATCTACTAAGGAACCCTTTAAACTACTTTAAAGCGACGAAGCTTGCCCCTGCAGTGCATTGCCAAAGACTATTTGTTCATGTTTATGCGTGAGTGAACATCACATCGAATTGATTTACTCTCTACAGTAAACCCTGGGAATGCAGTTCTTATCGAAGTATCGCGTCGTAAATCGATATTCGTGGTCCGGCTCCATCAAGGCAATCTAGCCATATTATATTCCAGCCCGTAGATCACGCTGACCTTGTACAAGAAGCTCATTTCAACCCAGAGGTCGATGCTGTCTAGCGAGGAATCTTTAATTTAAGTCAAGATTGCTATCTTCAGAAAAGTGGTAACATAAGGATATTACGGCCACGTTTTCTATGAAATGAGACATTAGTCAATGTGGAGGCGCAATTAAAGCGGTTATGGCGGTGGGCAGCGAGCGGTGGCCGGCTGTTTATACCGGTGCATTGTCCCCGGAGTGCGGGCAGCAGGAGCAAGGACTAGCGCCACAAAACTAATGCAAACAGATAGACCGTGCAGCCCGATTTGAATAGGCCAATGAGCATTTAAATAAGTGCACTCTAGCCATAAAATGTATATCTATGTGTCTTAAAATTGTCAAGTATTCGAGTCTATAAACAGTAGGTGTTCCTTATATATTGTATGGGGCAAAGCATCTCCAATTTATACTCGCTGGGAGTGTCGCGGTTGGGTGCGCGCGCGCCGGCCGACGACCCGCCCGACTAGTCGGCCAACCGCGCGCTAAAAACGACTCAACGCGGCCATCTCATCGCACCCTACACATCCTTTTTACAACTTTTCACGCCCGCAGCGTTTTTACATCAGGAAATTAGATTTTTTTTCCGAACGCAGCTGTTCCCAGAAACGATTGTGCCTCACTCATTACGCACAGTCTCGATCACGGTTTTGGTCCGTTTATGGCAATGCGCAGAGAAAATGACTTCAGTTGAATTTAAAGCTGCTAAAGACCTCGTAATGGGACGCCATGTTTGGCCCACCTCAAACTGTGTTAAGCACAATACGCACCGTGCCTTTACAATGTCGATGTATATTAATCAAACTTGGTGAAATAGCATAATAACATTTTGTTGTTGAAAGTTTAATTGTTTAGACTGCTCATTCGTCAAGCCGTAGCAGAGGGTTTTATCATAAAATTCGCTCGAGCTGCGTGGAGATGAAAACTGCGGCGTACCCTTTGGGAAATTAAACTCGTCGAGAGGCGGCGAGGCGTCGTTAATTCGCCGTGACGTCACGCGCCTAGCGTCGCATCGCATACCACGTCGCGAGTGCGTTACTTTGTCGCTCTACTGTGTCACTCTTGACTGATTGCCGAGATCTATGCGAGTTTTTGGCGTTGCTTTGAACACAATCTATATAAGACACTACATATGGAACCGTACGTTATGAAGCAATATGCGGATTCTAATTAACGATTTTGGCGTAACTATAATTATTTATTTATTTTTTTTTTTCGGACGAACCTAGTGCTGGACGCCTGAATTCTCTACAGTGTATCGTCATAGTCATGCCAGACATTGAAAGACCACTGCTTGACATATGCCTCTCTAAGAAAGGAGGTTATTTGCCATTAACTGCCGCGCTAGGCTAGCGTATTGGCAATTGCAGAGCGCAACTTTCGCGACGGGGATGCTGCTGCCCATCCCCGCCCTGTGCATTTGAGCTGCACTATTTCGGATGGAGTATATCCATCCGCCATCTGTCGGTTGTGGCACCTTAATCGCTTGTTAAGACACCTGGTGCAGTGGGAGGTACTTTTCTACTCAGCCGATACATCCAGTGTGTAATGTTTATAAAATCAGATAGGTGTCTATATACATTTATGGCATTGTCCGCCTGGTCTATCAGCAGTTATTAACTCTCAAAGGATTGTTTACCTATTCCTCGTTAATTATAGACTAATAAGCGGACTTTGGAACATCCAAGTCAATTAACATAATGCGTTTAATTTATAGATGCATATTCATTCCGCATTTTGCTCAAAGGACAGATTGTTTAAGAATTCTCTCTTTAGCTGTTTTCCTCTTAGTTCCTGCAGGTTCGTTTGTACGTGTATATCTTTATAACTACAGTCAGCAACGGTTCAGAGGAGAGTTTCCTCTGATCTGATAATTTCCATGGGAATATTTATAAATATTTAGATTCGATAGTATATTTATATATTTTTTAACAATTTAAGAATATTTCCGTGCTTTGAGGAGTGTGATATACATACATGATATAGTTAAACTTAGTATAAAATAGAAATACATTTTTACTAATAGGATAGTAGCCTGTATTCATAAAATAATAAAAAATGTTACCGAAAGCAAGTACTGTTTAAATTGATCACTGTGAAAGTTAAACTCTTTGGTGTTTTAGAACGTTGTTATATGTTTTTTTTTATCTTACTTCATGGTAGGGGGAATAGACAACATAAAATTTTCAAACAAAGAACGAACCGCAGCCAATCTATTCCGGATATAACCGGAAAAAGTGGTCACAAAATAGGTTTTATTAGAACCAACTTGAGTCAGGCCGAAAGGAGTATCAGCCAGTTTAATACTAGCCACCTCGTGTGACGGTCACGAGTGCGCGAAACAATAGTAAATAAATTTTATTGATACATTTACATGTAAATGTACTTACACAATCAGATATCAATACACGGCTATTAAATGTTACTATTGTTTTAAAGTTGATCGTTATCTTATACCAATTATACCAATTAAATTCGAACTTTAAACCGTGGCTTTGCACAATCTACTTAAATTTGCTTGGAATATATTACCTAGGTCTATCAGCATATCGCCACTTTGAAGTATACCATACATATGGTGCCAGTTGGAGAAATAGATTACAAATTTGTGTGATAAGAGATCAATGTGATGTAAAAGGTAAAGAAATGCCGAGATAGTTTGGACCTGTAGAAATGATGGGTGAAAGTAGAATGACTTCACAAATATATAGAGTGGAAGTGAATGTAAGAGTTGGTTTAGGACGACTTAGTCGACGACCGACGCGATCATACCTTAACCAGGCAGAAGAAGTATTAAAGAAGAGCCTGGTAAGAAATAACAAGAATAAACAAGTGCGTATGAAAGGACTAATGCGAGTAAGGGAAGCGAAAAAGGTATACCAAGATCGTAGCAAGTGGAGATAAATAGTCACTGCCTACCCCGAAGGCAAACAGGTAGGATTCTTTGTAGGTTAGGTTCTTAATGTCTGTTAAAGAGAAATCGTGTAATGAAAATAATATTTTCCTTATAAAAAACATGAATGTTTAATAAAACGTAATAAGTAGATCACTGTTTACAAAGCTTTGCGAAATCTTTGGCTTATATGAGATCTCAATCATTTTTCCACGCTTTATATTAGCTTCAGTTGTATTTATGTGTGTATTATATTTATGTTTGTAACCGACTCATTCAAAGTCGAATTTGTCCCACTTTAAAATGACAAATTTATTTGTAATTTTTCTACACATATCAAGAATCGGTGCTAATTCATTATTTCGATAGATTATCTCATTATCCTGATCAGGATGCTCAGGATGAAAAAAAATCCTGTAAAAGCAAAAGAATCCACGCGCATGTACTGTGTGCGTACTTAATATTATTTAACAATAAATCTAACTAAGATGTAAAAAATTAAATAAGTTAAAAAAAGAAACTAAGCAACACGCTTTTATACACTACATGTTAAACTAAAAAGTAAAAAATATTTTATTACGAAGTGGAAATAATGATGAACAAAAAATACTTGTAGTATTTGAATATTTGCGTTGTTATTTTTCGTAGACCTAGCAAGTCTTTTTTGTTTATAATTATTTCCACTTTGTTATAAAAAATATTTTTTAGCTGTTTGATTTATTGTAAATGAGTGATTTATATTTTTTTTTATATTTAAGTTAAGGTCAATTCGCTGACCATTTTCGCTCTATAAATTTTTGACACAGATCGTTGCAGGTTAGGTACATGTAGGGACTTATATCTAGTTTATGGAAAATCATCATTATCATCATAGCAGGCGTAAAACATACACTGCTGGACATAGGCCTCGCCAGGAAAATTATTTGCCCATAATTGCTGTCCAGGGCTAACGTGGTGACAATCGCAGAGCAGCTTTGCGCTGGAAATCTGCTGCCCTGTCGCATTTATGCTACACTTCTTCAGGTGGATATACCATCATCTGTCGTTTCCAGCACCTCAGTCGCCTTTAACGTCACCTGGTATATCCTACTCTGCAACAAAATGCCATATAAAAATATAAATTAATGATCCCCTATTCCCCGTGGTCTCTGCATCATACATTTTCGTTTATGTTTTTTTAATTACTTTTTGTTGTCATGACAAGAAAAAATAAAAAAATTGCGCGGATAAATATAGATGTTTGGATGGATTAAGAGAATCGTTTTAAATAACCGTTTAGATCTAACTAAATCGAATTCAATATATATTGTAGTTAAGACAGGACAATATTTGCCGGTTCTGCTAGTCAAACGTAACATTTGGCAGTAATAGTATCTGTTTTTGTCCCCAGGTCTCAAATACCTGCACTCTGCACGCATTCTTCACCGTGATATTAAGCCTGGCAACCTCCTCGTCAACAGCAACTGCGTGCTAAAGATATGCGATTTTGGTTTGGCGCGAGTCGAGGAGCCAGACGCGAGTAAGAACATGACACAGGAGGTCGTCACGCAGTACTACAGGTAAATAAGAATTCTGGCCTTCTTTTATATCTGAGAATGGTTATCATAGACAGAGAAGACTTATTATTAAGCTGTAAGTACTAGAGGTGAATACAAGATCTAGGATATCTGTTCTGCTTAGATTCTTTCTCGAGATTCTTTCTGGAACGCCCAAGAAAAATATTACTGACTGAACTTATATATTGTGACGTTTATATTTCTTTTTTTCTCTATTTTCTAAGAAGATTTGTAAGCATATGATAGGCAGACAACGAGAAAAAGGAAATCTGTGGACCTTTTTTTTTTAAAAAAAAGACGAAGTTAATATAGTATGTGAAATACTTCTGTTGAATGAGTAACTTTTGAAATGGCAGTTGGACGTTGATGCTTCAAGTAAATGAAAATCCTTTATTCTACGTAATACTGTTTGACTATCTCGTCCCATGGGTTTGTAGAAATGATTTTTCCTTTCTCTCAGTTACTACGGAAAAAATCTTAGATTGTTAAAATTGTTTGATCTACGGACCTTTCCTTTATTGAAGTTTCCAGTTCGTTGTTTTAGGACTCGAAATTGCCTGTGCATTAATTTTCCACTTGATAATTATTTATACAAATCTTTGCGTATTCAACAACACACTTTGGTGTGAATGGATAATAAAAGAGCTTTGAAATTCCACGTTTCATGTAAAAAGTAATATGATAAAAGCTTTCAGATAGAGCATCTACCGTCGTATTATAAAGGTTTTTGTCGGTATTCCGCGACCTTGTTTCTTGCGCCCGAACAAAAGTCAGAATAGTCGTAATATCCCGGATCTGTTCCCGACTCCCGGCACTCGCATCCCGAAATATATTACGTCATTTGTATCGGAATTTGAGGACGTGCCTTGCATTCCCCCTTTAGATACGGTTTTTGCGAATTAGACGAAACTAGAATTCCACTGTTTCGCTAAAATGTTATACTTATGCTCTATATATTAAACAGGAATATTTTACTGAGTTTCTTAACACATTTTGTCAGATAGCTATCGATTCACGTTTATCCATACCAATATTGTAAATGATAAAATAAGTATCTTAATCGGTGAATTATTTTTCTATATATTTAACACGTTTATACCCAAAATCCTAGAAAAAAATTATGGGACAATTTTGATCATATGCATGCATGATGCATAGGGTGGGGATGGGCAGCAGAATCCCCATCACAAAAGCTGCGCTTTGCGATTGCCAACACGCTTACCCAGCGCGGCAATTATGGGAAAAATTTGCCTCTTTCTTAGGGAGGTATGTTGAAACGTGTATGTAAAGTTTCAAAATAAAGTAAAGTTATACCTACTTCTGTAAATCAGTATCTATCGTTAAGAAATCATTAGCAAATGTATTTGCATGTGGAGTTAAAGAATATTTTAAGCCTTTTGGGTTAATTAGAGGTGGAGCCGTATTAAAAGGCAAAGCCTTCTTTAAAACCTCTTATCGCGTGTACTCGAACGGGCTCCGTAGCCGGCACACAGTGACTTGGAAATGAGCAATGGGTGACCTTTGGCCGCGGTTTTGAAACTAGGCCGTAGGTGTTGGGGAGTCGGGTATACTTTCTATATATATATCCGGCTGTACATAAAAGTTGAGCCGTGAGGTACCGGCAGAGTTGAATAGTACCTCCCACTGCACCAGGTGTCGTAAGAGGGGATTAAGGTACGAAAACCGGCAGATGGCGGTATATCCATCCGGAACAGCGCAACTCATATGCACAGGGCAGGGGTGCCGTCGCATAATCCGTAAATCGCGTAATCGTCGCGAAATCTGCGCTCTGCGATTGCCAACATGCTTGCCCAGCGCGGTAATTATGGACAAAATTCTACTTTCTTCGAGAGGCTTATGTCCAGCAGTGGATTTTCAATAGCTGGTATGATGATAATGATGATATAAGAGTTATATCCTTGATGTATACATGTACAATTTTAAGGTATGAAAAATTATCAGCTTCATCCATTTGATCTGTAATAGGTAATTGGTTACTGGTTACTTTTATGGCACTTATATTTGGTGTCTCGCGATTCTATTTTAGTTGGGACCTCAAAATATGGACAACCGTTTCAAAATATCCGGAACGTTTTCGTTCAGTCAGACAAACATTTCCTTTAGTCATATGATGACAGACAATAAATGAATTATTTTAGTCATATGATGACAGACAATAAATGAATTATTTTATTATATTTTTTCTATCATTAAGGACTTCACTATTAATTATAACACTACTTATTGACGGTTTTGAATCGCGTTGTTATTTGCTTTCAATTGCCTTAGTACAGCCGTTATTTAAATTCGACGTATAAAAATCGGATTGTTTAAAACTGGAGAAGTAAAATGTAAAAGTTAAATAGATAATTATTATGAACTGCCCCCTTATAAAAGTAATTTTCATATGTTTTTGTGTTAAAAGATGTTATGTTAATAATCTTATGTATGTATATTTCTTTGTTAAAACACAGTACATATAAAGATTTCATTGGTATCATCAGGTTTTAATCGACCGAATTAAAGAACTGGTTTGGCTTGATACATTTTAATCAGTGTTCAGTTTGCACTGTAAAACGGTTCTTGCCGATTCGTAACCTACAAAATTTTGTTTTGGTGATTTACTCTTGCATCATGCTTTATTTGAAGCCAGCTTCCAATTGATCTCCAGATGTTTCTGGATCATTTCAGATCTTTAGTAAGGAACGGTCGTATAAAACAGCTGTTCGCGTTATGCTTTTGGTCTATCTGTAAATTTGATATGGTCCCTAATGTTTGTTGTCACACAATTTTTTTTATATGATGATGATTTTCTAATAACTTAAACACAACATATTCGTCATAATATTAATTACCTTTATCTATACTAATATTATTTATAAAGAGAAAAGATTAGTATTTTTATTTGTAATTAATAGCCTTAAAAATAACTGGACCGATTTCAAAAACTCATTGTCCGATAAAAATCTTACATTATCAGCGAGAACCAAAACTTATAGTTGTATTCTCATATTCCCACGGAAAAGGAAACTGCAATGCAAGTGAAACCGCGAAGCGCTGCTGATACTTAATTCATAAATCTTGCTTTGGGCTGGCGTCGTTGCATTCAAATGATTTGTAGATTTTTCATATGAAGTATTTGATGGGTCCGAAGGCGCAGGTGGTATCTTGTGCGCCAAAGGTCGTGGGCTCGATCCCCACCCAGGATAAACATTTATTTAATGAATATTTGTTTTTGTTCCGTGTCTGGGCGTAAAATGCGAATTTATGTATTATATTTGTGATTCCTCTTTGGTCTGATGTTCGTAACACAAGTGCTTCAAGTGGCTTATCTTGGTTAAGATGGTGTTCGAATTTAATTATTTATAAATATAATTGTATTTTTCAGAGCACCAGAGATCCTCATGGGCGCGAACCATTACACCGCTGCAGTGGATGTGTGGTCAGTGGGCTGTATTTTCGGCGAGTTGTTGGGCAGACGCATCCTCTTTCAAGCTCAGAGCCCTGTTCAACAGGTGGGAAATGTTAACAGTAGTAATGACTTATTCTGATTTTGAAGACCTACCTGGCTCAGATAGCGTAGTTTAACACGGTAATACAAAAACAGACAGATTCATACTAATCCCTACATATAGTTGCTAAATTAGTTGCGTTATTATTATTATTGTGTTGCGAACGAATTGTGTATAGTGTACAGGTTTATATTCCTGTATATAACAATAATTGGTGTCAACTGCAGGGTCCATTGTATTATTTTTATTTTCCATTCCATTTATAATTTCCTTGTTTCATATAAATATAATAATAACGAATAACTTCTCTCGAGGCCTCCCTCAGTCAGCCTCTCAGAGTAGGGGAGTCAGAAAAAAAAAATGCTGCTCAATCATTCGCCTCATGCGTCTCTTGGTACAGAGAAAATTGTGATATTCTTCATTATCATAGCAGCCGTAGAACTTCCACTGCTAACTATATGCCAGCCAAATATGGTAGAATCCGCCCATAATTGCCGTGCATAGCAATCGCATAGCGTACATACCTTCTTGCCTTATTGCGTTTAATATATATCGCCTTCTATCGGCTCCGCTACCTCAGTCACCTCTTACTAGGGGGAGGTACTATCCTACTCAGCTCGTGCGACACGGCCATAATAATAATCGATAATAATATAATGATTGATCTTCCAGTTGGAGTTAATAACAGAGTTGCTCGGCACTCCGTCGCTAGAAGATATGCGGCACGCGTGCGCCGGCGCGCGCGCACACATGCTACGCCGCGCGCCGCGCCCGCCCGCACTGGCTGCTCTCTACACGCTCTCGGTGCAGGCCACGCACGAGGCCGTGCACTTGCTCGCACAGGTAACTATATAAAACCATTTTTTTTTCCCAAGAGTAGTATTTTATAGTCGATTAACTTTCTGCCAGCGAGATCCTAAATTTATATCTCACCTCTTGACTGCTAAATTGTCCAAAAAGTCATAACGATTCCATAGTAAAAAAAAATTAGAAGCCAGATGTATGAACATGCTTTTAATATACTAATTTCATCTAGATATACTAACTGGTGAATAATTCGATCCGCGTGATAACCGTCGCCGTTAGGCTTTAGGCGCTCGAGTCTTTATAGACATATCAGTATCAATTTGCTAGCCTTCTGACCTGGAGATAGTAAGTCATAATACCCAGTGACTTCAGGTATTAACGCAGACGAATTTTATTTATATATTTATTGAACTTTATAGCGCAAAATATGTCAAAATGTACAATTAGCGGACCAAATGGCATTGCCGCTTATAATTGGCATCATCTCCAAGTTAATCATTACACAAAATAGAAAAAATATGGTGGTGGTTCAATCATTGGTCCATCATCAACATTACAGACAAACTTGTAGTAATATTTATTAGAAAATATACATAGATAAGAATAATAATAAAAATAATAACAGTACATCAGAAGTAGGGTCATATAGTTTGAGAAGTAGCATCAGTAAAGAGAGCACTGAGATAGCGTTTCAGAATCAATTTGTTAAGGTATCGTTTAATATTCCAAGGAAGCTTATTTCAGAGTATATAGCAGCTATTGAGAGACCACTGCTGGACATAGACACCAAGAAAGGGAAATTTTACCGTGCTTTTTTAATTTTTTTTATTGCCGCGCTAGGCAACCGTTTTGGCAATCGCAGAATGTAGCTTTGGGTCTGGGACGCTGCGCCTTATGCATATGGATATACCGCCATCTGTCAGTTCTGGTACCTCAGTCGCTTCTTACGACACCTGGTATAGGGCAGGGGGGGGGGGGGCTAAGTAGCGTTCTACTCTGCTGGAGCCACACGACAAGCTCTAGGAAAATTGTGATTAATAAATCCACAGATGTTGGTGTTTGACCCGGCGAAGCGCATCTCGGTGGTAGATGCACTAGCGCACCCGTACCTCGAGGAGGGTCGGCTCCGCTATCATTCGTGCATGTGCAAGTGCTGCTATAGCGCGCCGCCCGCCGCGCGCCACTACTCGCCCGACCTCGAGCCGGTGGCGCCACACCCCTTCCACGATGGTTGGGAGAGGAAACTCACGTCCGTGCACCAGGTTAAAGGTATGCTTGGGAGAGGTGTGTCTTGCACTACAGCTACGCCCATTTCTGTTACTTTAATTCTTACAATAATTTCGATACTGGAAGTCCCTATCGTTGATATTTTAGGAGCTACCATTTAGGGGGGTTACCATTGTAACACTTCGTTGCAACAAAACACGTCAAAAGTACATAAATACTTACAAACATTACACACTGCATTTTAAAAACTTTCAATAATTAAATCAATTCAAGCACATCTTATACTAGAGATTAATTATTTGTCCGTATTTCATTTGACCAAAATCGGGTAACCCTTTAATGTATTAATTGTTATATATTTTTAAAACATTGAAAAAACATTTAACACCATTTACTTTGATTCTGCGGCATAAACAAAACAATCTAAAGGTTAATAGGTAATTAGGTGACCATATCAGTAAATCAACTCTACTTCAACCTTAGTACACGTACCAGTTAAGTTCAGTGAAATCACACGTGTATACACGTTATGCCCCGCAGAGGAGATCCATAAGTTCATAGCGGAGCAGCTGCAGACGTCGCGGGTGCCGTTGTGCATCAACCCGCAGTCCGCGGCGTTCAAGAGCTTCGCAAGGTAAGGCGCCGCCACCGCAACCAACCGCAACCAACCGACACTAGGTGATTTATTTGCGATACGTTACTGCTGTCCCGGCTGCACTGTGGCGCGCGACTGGCGGCCAAGTTAACACCGGATACAGATGTTTTGACGGCTATTGACGTATTTCCTTATTCCATATGCTATTCAAATGCGTGTTCTAAATTTTTTTTTAATTAAAAATAAACGCATAGCTTCCTTTCAGAACCTTCGCAATTTTGAGTTTGAATGAATGAATGTTAATATCTGTCAAAGCGGAACAACGTCTGACCGGAATGGGCTTAGCCGCCGGTCGCGCGCGCGCGCAGCCGGGCTCTACGCTCAACCCATTAGCGACCACCCGCACCCGATAGCCCTCCAACAAAGACGGGAGACAACATCTCTACACCTCACTGTGCTATCGAATGACACTCGGATGTATTGGGATGATTGGGATAATTGGGATCGGATGTATTGAACAACTGTGAACTAATTAAAAAAATAATGTATTTTTGTAAAAATTAAAATTGTAATTCTGTAATTATTATATAGAATTTGGCCAATTGATTTAACCAAAATTTTTCAAGGCGATGCGTGTTTACTACCGAGTGTCATTTTCTTTATATTTAAAATGTTAATATTAATGTTCCCCCTTTATATATGTCGATAGTGTTGTCTCCACGTCTGCAGAAAGAGTGAGAAAGATAATAAATCAGACGAAGCAAACGGACATCACAACTAGGTGTGGCACCGTGCGATATGTTTAGTGCACGCTCAGTGTCCACTGTATAAATAATGTACCATCATTGTTTATGTTTGTTCAGTAGTTTGATTGACGAGGTTCATTCAAGTTTTTATGTAAAAACAGATTTTGTACATACACTATTTGTCAAAAAGAATATACATTCTCAGACTCCAAGGGCAATATTTTCGGGAACATTTGAGACTATGAACCTATAGTCTAAAATTTCTTCAATGAACATATAAAAAAATAAATATAATCGTCATTTGAATCCGGTGTATTTTCATGAAAGATGTGCTTGATCCCAGCAATAACTCTACTGAAGTACTGAGAAGTATGTCTTAACACGATACCAATCTGAATTAGCCATCGGTGGTCGCAGAAGTAAAGAACCTATGTCGCCCCCCCCCCCCCCTACCGACCCGCCTCCCGTCCCGCCTCGTAGTGTTAGGATTTGTGCCTCCTTGTGTACAGTTACAAGCCCGCCTTGTGCATGGGTTTTATTTTTACTTTCCGCGCTTCCGAGCGATAGTTCTTTTACAAACAAATGCCGCAAAAGTACCGCTGTTTTCAAGCAATTCATCAACCCTCTTGAAATGGTGGTCCTCCCGCTTCACAGCACCGCTGACCGAGTAGTAATAACTTGCTTTTTCTGTGTTTTTGCGACAGCTCTAGAACGGGTTCGAAAGCAAAAGTTTGTTCCCCTTTCAAGACGGCGGCAAAAATACTACTGCTATCGCCCGTGATATTTCTGTGCGCCGCATAGCGCCCAGTCCCAGTAAGCGCCAGCACGCCTTTACCTGTGTTGTCCATCCATTGTTAACGCGGACACCGTTCACTGAGGCAAACAAAATATTACAAAAAATAAAAAACAATTGCAAATTGCAATTTCAATACAACGACGCAAAAATTACAAAAAAATTATTTATAAAATTACAATTGTAATATTACCATTTCAAACTTCAACTTGCTATATAATGTTCTTGAATATAAATAATGTTTGTGTTGAATGAAAAGTTTGCCTTCGCGAGCGGTAGTCGTTTCGTAATTTCAAAAGGGTTGATCGTTAGATAGCTCGCTCCGTCCATATACCGGTGCAGTTGCATGAATTGGCTGACTTCTGCATTGACAGCTGCGTTGATTGAAACGTTTTGAACGACACCTAGATCCAGAAATCATAAT
>JACJUM010003085.1:15524914-15567723 GCA_020976665.1 Heortia vitessoides
ACTGTAAAGTTTTTGTTATTTTCATATTTACACTTAATTTATCAAATGTTTATTACTGGAGTTGTTTGTGTAAACAGTTACTTTGTACTATTGACTTAGTCTACATTATCTCGTTTCCCGTCTTTACAGTCTATTTTAAGGAATTACTCTTGAACTTGATGACGTCAATTAGTACATCGCATAATGACATAGTCGCCTCTGTCTCTGAACCATTTTATCTGAAATGTCTTTAACGTTTAACAATATTAACAAATCGTTTAGCCTAAATAGAAATGTAAACGACGGGCCCGATGACTCTGAGGCTAATCTTTTCTTGTGTGCCAAAGGTCGTCCCGACTATCCCGACCCAGGAAAAATAAATTAAATCGTTTGTGTTCACTCGTTGTTGTTAAATATGTGTATTTAAGTATTATATTCATCTGTTGTCTGATATTCGTAACACACGTGTTGTTAGCGACTTATCACGGAGTCAAGTCAATTTATAAGATGTGAATTAATTAGATAAACCGTGGGGTACCAGCACTTTAGAAATATTTTCTGCTGTACGTTTCTCATCGAGCCGACCGTATGTCTGTTTGCTGACTTCATAACATAAAGAAGTTAACTAGTTAATAGTCGAACATAGAAATATTATATTAATTTCCTGAAAAATTTATATTTTATATACTAGTTCTACAGAAAGTTATATTTCAATTCACAACTTGACATTCATGCTGATCCATAATTATTAAACATTGGCGTCTTGTTATCGCTTATTTTGATATTGTTTTATATTTATTTGCAATAAAGCTCGACGAGATCATTCGCTTGGTCAACGCTCAATAGCATGGGTCACTGTCGGCAGCCATTATTTTGTTGTGCAAATATGCAGTGTTCGGCCATCTTTGTGATTTCCTTGTTTATTGGTACGTAACAATTACATTATTTTTTTTATAAAATAGCTAGCGGTATCGTTAAATTGTAAGTAGAAAATTTACTACTGGTCTCCAGAGTATCCCTAGATTTCCTCAACTTTTCCATTTGTCTATATACCTACATCCTGGTTGGTTTATTCACATCGTCTAGTCTAGACGTCCTACGCAGTTGCTTGCTTGCTTAAATTGGCTATTCCACTAGGCTAACTAGTAATGTTTGTTCGTCTATAAATTAAATTTCTAATTCGGTTACGCAAATAAATTTCTATATAGTTAGATACATTATTTTGAGTTTCTGAATATCATTAACAGAATTACAGGAAAATCCAGACTTCAGGCACTGAGTTATGTCCGATAAGCCTAAATATTGTTAGTAGTCAGTTTTTACATAATTTTTTAGTTATATTTCATAACTATAAACAAAAATACTTCATATTCTTTTTTTCATATTAAAGACACGTTTTTTTTTATCATAATAATGATTTCCTTCTATTGAATAATGTAAAATATTCTTACTACTCGATTAATGAAATAAAAACTATAAACTCTTATAGAAAAAATTAAACACTGGATAAGTACGAGTATGTTGATATTTATCACATTATTTTATTGATATTAGAGAAAGTACGCCTGCCTGTTTGCTTCGTTTTCTATATTGAATCGATTAACCAAAAATAATTAAACATTTAACTTAAGCTGTACAAAAGTGGATTAGCCAGGATAAGTGTTTAATTAGTTTTTTTGATTTCCTAAGACTTTATAATTATTACAACAAGCGCCCATTGACCGAACATGGGTGTCCCGAAGAAAGTGGAAAATTTAACCATGATTACCGCGCTCCCGATATGCCTTGCAATGAATATTTGTATGGCCGCCTGTCGGCTACGATCTCGATTGCCATCATGCTCATTCAGCTTGACATTCTGGCAAATTTATTCCATTGTGAAGACTTTTAGTCCAATAGTCTATGGTTGTGTGGATACAATTAATATCTCCATCATTCTAATCATCACAATAAAGTGCGTTTTGGATAAACAGTGCCTTGTCTATCCCTCCCATTGGTTATAAGATATTTACATAAACAAACAAACTTCTAATTGCATCCATAGTATTAATTGGAAAAACACTTTATACCTCTCTCACACCTACTTCTACCGACAAATTGCAGTGTTCGCATTGCTGTGTTCCGGTTTGCACGGTGAAATTATTGGGTAAATGTGACATCGTATCTTCAGTTCACAAGGTTGGCGTCACATTAGTGATATCATGAGTGTCACGAGTGTCTATAGAGAATCTATAGGCTGCGGTCACATTTATCATCAAGCTGATTTCTTAAAAATAAGGAATCTTTACTTTAAGTACGTACGTACGTTTTGTATTAAAGTTTCAAAATTTCCAGATCTGAAGAAGACTAATATATTCGTTTCAGCGATCGTAGTAGCCCCCCCACCAAGCTCCAGCAAAGTGTACCGAACAGATTATGTCTACAATAAGAAGACGGATGCATTCTACAAGCTGCATATAGAACAAAAAAACCGTTTGGATGCTGGGAAGATATGTGAGCTTGAGGGGACAAGCCTTATGTACCCAAATAAGCTGGACATTGTTCAGCTTCATGGGATGTTGAAGCAGTATCCGGATATTGGGAATGTTGTGCGAGTGGCTGAAGATGGGAAAGAACACGAGTCTGCGGAGGAGCCAGCAATCATTAACTGTAAATGTTGTTATCATTAATTGATCGAGGAATTTGTTACTAAATAATGACGATCGCTCAGTTGAATTTTCTTAGATTTTTTTTCGGGTAGTGCAATGTTGATGTAGTGCAATGAGGAAGCAATGCTGAATATTGAGAACTTCTGATATAAGTAGTAATTCTCACTTTTCTCATAAAATTAAGTAATTTATGAAAATTCTAAATATACTTGAGAGTCCTACCAAGTGGGACCAAGCACTTTAGAATCTCTTTTTTTGGAATCAAAAATTAAATAAATAATAATATTAATATTTTCAAAATAGGAAGAACGGGATCATGAGTCATCTGATAATGTAAATTGCGCCTTTTAACTAGTCTGCCGGTACCACATGGGTTTTAAAACTAAGTAGTCTGCAGGTTCAATTGGAAATGGCCTATACCATTTTTTATGTTTAGTTCTACCAGTTTCCTCGCTAATTATAGCGCAAGCGTGTTGGTAATAATCGCAGTGCGCAGCTTTCGCGACGGAGATGCTGCTGCCCAGCCTCGCTCTGCGCTATTGAACTACACAACTTCGGATAGATATACCGCCAGCTGTCGTTTCTGGTACCTCAATTGCCTCTTACGATACCTGGTATAGCGGGAGGTACTATTCTGCTGGTATCTCATTATATCTGGAGTATTTAAAATTCTCAGACTTAACGATGTACACTTTGATTAGATAGCAATTATTCAAGCAATAACTTCTTCGAGACACTTACGTTTGTGATACATTGCAGTCGATGTAGCGGAGGAAAGCCGTCCGTCTTTGATGACGTCAGAGTGCGATGTGGTCACCCGTAATGGAGAGATCGACTCAATGCCCTGTTATCGTCTTCTGCCGTTCATCTGCAAAGTTGAAGCTAATGACGCCCCGTACAATCGCGAATGTGACGTCTATGGGACAGGTGAAAACGATATGTTTATTTTTATAGGTACCGAAGCTACTAAGGCATTTTGATGTTATATTTTTTACCGGGCCTAAAGCGCATTCAGTAGTTTTCCTATCTTGTGCGCCAGAGGTCATGGGTTCGATCTCCATCCAGAACGAACATTTATATGACGAATATTATGCCTGGGTGTTAAACATGTATTTAAGTTACTCGTATTTATTTGTGATTCTTCTAATGTAGGAAACACAAGTGCTTTAGCTGCTTATTTCGGACTCAGATCTATGTAAGTATTAGATGTTTGGTGAAAGAATAAAAATAAGAAAAAATAATAACCGATGTGTAAATTAAGAAAACTATATAATAATTATTTTTTTTGTTTATTAGCAATTATTAATTTCAGGCTACCATATATTTCCCAACGTCAGCAGTTGCTATAAAATCCCGCATTACCCAATGACATGGAACGAGGCATACTCAGATTGCAAAGCGGAGGGAGCCCACCTCGTGATACTTAATTCCGTGGCCGAACACGAGGAAGTGTTTCGTTTCATGAACTCAGAGCCGAAGGTCGAGGGTTCACAAGCCTGGTGGTTTTACTTCGCCGGGTTCAGAGCTGCAGTTCCATCTCCGGGGGAACAGCGAGTGTTCAAAACTGTATTCAGTAAGTTTAGGGAATTATTATTGACGATTCGTTGTGAATTATCCTGTTGATAGCTTGAAATTGTACTGTTATCAAATTACAAAGATCCTCACCTCGATCTCCTTTATTTTTAATGCCTAAGAGTAGTAGTATTGCTGTGTGCATTCCGATTCAGTCCCATTATAAAGAATGAGAAATTCAGTGAAATTTTTGGGTAATATGACAAAATATCTTCCAGTTACAAGGTTGTTAATGTGCTAGCGATACTTAATAAATGCGACTAGGCAACGCTGACGCTTAAGCGTCACTACAGTAACAGCGATATTTATTTATTTAACTGTATTGCACAAAATGTTACAAAATGTACAAATGGCGGACTTTGGTATTGTAAGTAATTCATCATCATCATGATAAAAACAGCCTTCGGTAGTCCAATGCAGGATATAAGTCTCCTTAAAGATAATTTTTGCTGATAATTGCCCCGCTTTACAGGCGTGGTGGGAATCGCATTGTGAAGTATCACAACGGAAAATCTTCTGCACATCCCCTTCCTGTTGTATTTGACCTACGCTGTTTCGGTTGGATATATACCCGGGACAGGACCATAATATTCTTTTCATCTTCAGATACCTTTTTAGCAAGACTTGGTCTTGCCCTTTTTAATACGTTTTTATTTACGCAGTTATATATATTATATATGCAGGTTAAAATCTTGATGTATTCTTGGTTTTTTTTCACAGATGAGACTTTACAAGATGCTGGATTTGAAGTTTGGGCAGACAACGAACCAAATAATGCTAAGACTAATGAGAACTGTGGAAGCTTGTTTAGAAATGACGGAAAGTTGAATGACCTCAGTTGCTGGGATACCTACGGATATATTTGTGAGAAAGAGATTGCACACCATTAAGTTTACTTACCTACTGATATGGTAAATGACTTTGAAAATACTGTGCCAAATGTAATTAGACGCTATAAGTGAGATTCATCGAAGAAAAACTTGTTATTTATATAATTATAGGGATACTAAATTGCTTTAGAAAATATTTAAAGAATGTTTTCGTTATAAGTAATATGTTTTATATAAATAAATTTTTAGCTGAAAATCTACGTTCATATACTTGTCAATATGTATTTATTTATGGTTTAGTGAGATCAAACATAAACTTAAGTTTATTTTGTAAATTACATATTCTATTTTATTTTATAAAAAGGATTCAAGATACCTCATTGTGCTTATTGTGCATATTTCATATACAAATATATAATTGATAATATACATTTTATTTCTGGTTCAACTTGATTCAAGGACTCTTAGACCTCAAATTCTTTTAGCTAAATGAAACTTGACTTTTTGTTCCATTAAAACTTTCTTGTGACTACTTAAATTATGGAAGACTTGAGACATGTCCGCGGTGTTCCCGTCACCTTCGAATTTAGGGATAAAAATATAGCTTATATAATTTGAAAAAAAATGTTACTTTCCATTAGTAAAATATTTTTTGAACTCAGTCGCGTAGTTTTTGGATTTATTCGTAACAAGCACACAATAATATGCCGTGAGGTACCGGCAGAGTAGAATAATAGAATACCACTCTGGAAAGAGCTTTCGTTAAATATTAAGCAATCCCCAAACAAATTAAAAATTATTCCTATTAAATTTTATTTCATTTATATCACTTATGTTACGAATGCCAGACCACAGAGGAATCACAAATTTACTACTTAAATACATATATTTAACATCCAGACACAAAACAACAACAAATATCATCATATAAATATTTTCTCTGGGTGGTAATCGAACCCACGACCCCTAGCGCTCAAGACAGGATCACAAAAATCTGTGCCTTAGGGCCCGTCAGTATCGCCATCTACGCCATCGTCATAATAAACTATATGGGACAGATACCTATTTAAAATAACTTCATATGATCAAGAGTGTAGGTGTATTCAAATTGCCGAGGCGTGTTTTATGGTAATGGGATATCTATGGAAAAACCTGCTGGTGCATAGGTCTAGAGTTCGACATACCACTTGAGGTAGACCTCTTACAAAGGTCGTATTGACATCCCAATAGCAGTCCGCATTGCTGTGCCCCGGTTGAGAGAGGCAGTGAAATTACTGGGTAAATGTGTCATGTTATCTTCAGTTCACAAGGTTGGCGACACGCTTGTGATATCTTTGTGATGACACGAGTGTCAAGATGTCATTAAATAATATAAAAGTTTGTAAGTGAATACTGTTTGAATATTTTTTATTAGTTGCAAGTTTGGTGTAGTAAGAATTACATACTTTACAGGCATATAAAAATATATTATTGTAAACTTATTTATTTTATTAATATATATATATATATTTACTAAAATATAAAATAAAAAATTCTCTCCGGCGGGGAATCGAACCCCGGTCTCCCGCGTGACAGGCGGGGATACTGACCACTATACTACCGAAGACACATCTGAATGTACGAAATTTCGGAGTGTATGCTACTTATCTTGTGCTAAAAGGTAGTATTATTACAGTAATATAAACCTTTCTGTTTGAAACCAATAAATTAAGTAGACTTGGTTGTGTGTGAGTATTGACTACCCATAAAGATTGAATTTGCTATGTTTGTCTATAGGTTGTCTATTAAAGAAAACCCATAGACTAAACAAAAGAGCGTGCGTCCAACGTTTGGTAACATGTTGTTTTTGTTAATTTAACATAGATACAATGCATGTCAAATAAAAATAATAGCTTCCTTTATTTTATAACATTTCTTGTACAGATAAGGAGTTGGATATTTAAACTCCTTTGACAGTCAACATTCTCTTGAAAGGAGCACAAAATTTTTGCTTGTACTTATTATACAATTATAGTTATTTTTTTGTTTCAGACGAATTTATTGCTGGACTACTCAGGCATCAATTCCAGCGCCACCGAAGAAGAGGGTAGGGACGCTCGTTAGTGAGCAACCCTTTGCCGGTATTCACCTGCGTACCCCGCGACGACGACCGCGCTTTTAGCTATGGTCACCGTATAAATATGGAAATAAAATAAAGCTTGTATTACTTACTGATAATGTTATTTTTTATAAGTGAAAGAGTTTTAGAAATCATTCTAGTGGTATTTGAATTTATTTCTTACAAACGTACGAAACATGTCTCGTTTGTGTATGTATATCAATATCAAAAAAAGCAAACCTTATTTTTTTAAATATATTTTAAAGTCTATGTTAATCCAGGAGAATGTAACTTTTATTTCGGAAATTAACTTTAAAATATATTAAGTTATAACAGAAATACAAATCTTTTCTGTTTATAACATTAATAGGTATAGATAATTTATGTTCCCATGTCATTATTAGTATGATTCCAATTAATAAATCTGAATTATTAAATGATAAATAATAGAAAATATTCCATATTTATTTATAAATGCTGTACATATTTTTCCCACCTGCTAATTTGTTTTATTCGCCAAAAATGATATGACGTTATTGTATTTACGTAAAAATAAGATAAAAGATATGTTATTGTTATTCAAGAAGCAAAATATAATTTTTCCATTAAAACCAAATCATGTTGTAGGATTATCGAGTATTTTGTTATCTTCATATATATAAACCACGAGTCTCGTTGTTTGTCCGCGATGATCTCCTCACCACTTTTCCGCTTTTTTAAATTAAATTGACACACCGTGTGCAGTTTGATCCAACTTGAAAGACAGCTTACATATCAATTTAAAGCCGCAGTATAATTCTATTGCAACTTATTTTTCTATTATTTGACATTCACCATTATCTGGTAACTCCAAACAATCCAAATCTCCAAATAACAGATGGCAATATCTGATGACTGGATTGAGTAAGTAATCAATAGATGGCGCTTTCCGTTGTCTGTGTATCTCTTACATCTCTAAAACTTCGCAACGGATTTTCATGCGGCTTTATGACTTCGAAGGTTTATATGTATAGTATAATCTGTGGAGAAACGTTCGAAGAAGACTGGATTCAGTATCACAAGTGCAAAGATTGGGCGCATGCAACATGTGTGGATATTAATGCATCTTTGGCGTACTACTATTGTGACGTATGTAAGGCTAAAGAACGATTTGGACATCATCAATTCTATGTCAGGGGCGGTAGCCTCGGACATAGAATTAAGGAGGGTACACCAAAAATTATTTTAACAAAAACTGAGGACTGATTTTGAGACTTGATTTAATCTAAGTTAGTAAAACTAGTATTTTCTTACTTAATTAACATTATAAGAGATATATTCTAATAACGTTAAAAATTAAAAATAAAAGTTTATTTCTGTTGATTTTCAAGAAATCGTAACTTTTAATTATGGGGCCGGGGCTGACGGACTCTCCCCTAATAAATCTAAAAATATAGTGGAGAAACACTGATAATTTTACAAGTTCCCAATGTGGCAACGTATTTAATTTTTCAGGATATGTATGTCTATGTATTATATTTACCCACAATAACCATTTATTATCCTTATTCTTCCCGTGCAAATCAGTTGCGAATCGATAGTTGATTTATATAGTGTTTGCCAGGTAGGTCAAAAAGCAGGCATGCCCCATTTAGAATAATATGATACAATAAATTTGCAGTTATTTGTGAATATTGACCATTTTTAATGTTATGTAAGCTTTTTATTTTTACTTACGATTCTAAATAAATTACAAAGCATGTTTTACTTAAAGTATACGATAATAGATACATACTATTGTTTTATCTTTAGAATTGAATAGAATGGTAACTCTCTCTCAGGTGTCGTAAGAGGCTACTAAGGCATCAGAACCGACAGATGGCGGTATATCTATCCCGAGACAGTGTAGCTCAAATGCATAGGGTAGGGATTGGCAGCATCATCCTCATCGCGAAAGCTGCGCTCTGTGATGGCGAACATGCTCACCTAGCGTGGCAATTATGAGCCATATCCCCCCTTTCATGTATGCCTATGTTTAACAGTGGACTTCCAACGGCTGCAATGATGAGGATTTATTTTTGTTTACCAAAATATAATTTTGTTGGAATAAAGTGATATGCACTCTCTTAACACAAGAAATAACAATAAAATTTCAGTACCCAAATACAGATTACAGAT
The DNA here is from genome assembly GCA_020976665.1 of Heortia vitessoides. Lineage (NCBI taxonomy): Eukaryota > Metazoa > Arthropoda > Insecta > Lepidoptera > Crambidae > Heortia > Heortia vitessoides. Next base: position 15,534,199 of record JACJUM010003085.1, read on the forward strand.
AGTGTTTAAATATTTTATGAGACAGTGTTTGTACTACTAGCATAATAAAATTCCCACAAGAATTGCCACTTCATAAATTTAAGAAATTAATTTATTGATAAAACGTCTGTCTACCACAGAGTACATAGTTATATTTTATGAAATACAATTAAAAAGGCAGTTCGAAATGCGTTGGAGGTTTTTCTTTATAACATAACTAACGTTCCGCCCTGGGTTCGCACGGGTGATATGAGGAGAAAAAATGGTTTTTGTTATTATTCACGGGAACAACACACATAAAATCGCGGAATTTTTTATAGGCTTTTTAGGGTGCATATTATTTTGATCTATCTAGTCAGGTTCTGTCGGCGTATGCAATGTAATTGATTTTTTTTTAAATGTTCATTACATTGGTAACCTTTAAAATTATCGGTATTTCTTTACTATAGTATACATTTAAACCTTTCTCTTGAATTACTTTGTCTTTTATATAAATTCGCATCAACATCCGTTGCGTAGTTTTTAATATCTAATCATAAATGTGGACAGAGAGACAGACAGCTGAAAGTGATTTTGTTTTATGCTATGTAGTGATAATATAGATATAATTCACACAATATTTTAGATATTGACCTGACACAATCCCTTAAAACACTTGAGTTACGCTCATCAGCAAACAGAGTAATTAAAAATTTAAGTAATTTACTTAAATCTAAGCATATTATATTTGTGGTTTCTCTGTTGTCTGACATCCGTCACGCAAGTATTTAAGCTACATATAAGTAGCTTAAATACTTGCGTGACGGATGTCGAAGTCACGCAAGTATTTAAGCTACTTATATGTAGCTTAAATGCTTGCGTGACGGATGTCGAAGTCACGCATAAAGTGTCTTGTGAATTTATTATTGAAATACATATTTGATACTCAGACCCAGACAGAACAAACATAAATATTCATTATATAAATATATGTCCTGGGTGGTGACTAAACCCACGACAGTTGTCGCTCAAGATAGGATCCCTACTATCTGCGCCATCGGGCGCTTTTAATTTATTTTTATCTAAGATTGATATTTAACAGTTATTAATAAGTTTGAAATAAAAGTTTTTAAATGTTCTTGCAATTTATTTTTAATTGCTAAACAAGATATAAGTACACAACATTAGACATTAATTCAATGAAAAATTGTAAATTGGGGAACAAAGTATTTTTTTACACGTACAATACAAATCAATATTATTACGCTAGCAATGCCCTGCGGTTTCACTCGCATAGTACCCGTGAGCTTACGTAAATGGTTATGAAATACAATTATATAATAAAAATGACTTAATTAGTTATGGGCTCGTTGACGTCTTTAGTTGTGGCTGTTCGTTGCAGGCGGAGGTATCACTTCCTTTTCCAAGGTTCTTTCGCAGTCCTAGTATTATTTGGGATTGTCTGTCAATGAAAAAAAAATAGTTTACAAAAGGATATTATTTATTACAGAAAAAGTTCTGACGTGACGTATTTTTTTCTCTAAACCATCCATTCTAATTGACGAACCACCATGCGCTGTTCTTCATTGATAACGATTTCATCTTACACTACTATATTCTTCTCCTCCCCCTACACAATTTCTGTGCAAATACACAATAACTTACATCTCACTTTTTATCTCTTATCTCATCTGCGTACTTTATTACATTCGTATTTTATTGTTACTCATAATATCATCTTCCACACTCCATCTCTTTCTCCATACTTCAGGACGAACTAACGAAAAATATTTCATAACTCATCTCACTTTCTCTTTCTCTCTCTCTTATTTCACTTTCATTTGCCACACTCAATACTCGCTTCAATCCTTCAATTCCTGAAACAATTCTTGATAGAAGTACAAAACTGTATCTAGTAAAAGCTGGTTTCGTCTCTTGCAAGACTGTCTTTTCGCTATATCTATACCTAGATGTTGTGTTCCGTTAAGTCATTTACCTGATTTCAGATTACTTTAAATATACAAATCGCATTTGTCATACCGTATGACGCGTTTACGCGCCTTTTCATCGATTACCATAATTTTAATTACTTTCTATTACTTTCCATTAAAACAACATTTGTCTATTTCTCATTGAATATCATACCATTCATTTTTAGTACGTACATTTTTAATACTGTAAGAAATACCATGCTCCTAATCCTAATCCTGCTTCTAAACACATGCCAAAATATTCTAAAGGTTGTTTTCATCACTTATTGAAACCCTAACCCTTATATTGCAGTGAAATGTTAACACAAAGTTTACCCTGATTCATTGAAAGAAAATTAAAGTGAGAGATAGTTATGAAATGTAGTATTGATGAAAGATTTCACTTATTTTTAACCTCCTGTTAATAGTTCAAACATTCCACTTCATCCGTGTAACTTAAATACTGTTTTGTTACTTGTTGTTTATCTTTTAATAAAAGCTATATTCATATTTTATTAAAATAAAACTGCCAGAATAGAAAAATAAGTCAACATAATCATTGGGTATTGTAGCATGCCATTGACACGACATTGAGTTAAGTTTGCTTACCTAATATTGTACTTGGCTGTATCGGGCTGTTCTTTCAAATCCTTGGGCTTAATCTGGTCGAGCACAAGCTTTTCTTTGTCGTCAAATATTGGTTGCTTAGCTGATGAAGGTCTGTTGGCGGACCGACGCTGTCAAATATAAACATTAGTTCATATTATTATTATTATCATAATCAGTACGTAGCAGTAGGCAAACATATGCGCTGTGGGGTACCAGCACAGTAAAATACAGACACCTCACTCTGTACTAAATGTCGTAAGAGTGGCGGTATATCTACCGGAAACAGTTCAAATACCTCAGGGTGCAGATGGGCAACAGATCTTCTGTCGCAAAATCATTCTTTGTGATTAACACGACGCCAGCCCCACGTGGCATTTAGGGAAATGTCGGGTAAAAACGTTGATGATTATTAATCGGTAGATTTTGCCGCGTTTCTTTGATTTATTAGAATTTTTTCCCAATCATGATCATAATATTCGTTGCTTATTTTTTGCTGTATGCGCTAATTAATGAGAGATGTTACTTATTTAATTTGAATCCTTACACGAAGTAGACCTATTACAAAGTTTGTGTGCATTGGTACTTCTCTATCTCACCTATTTCTACCGTCAAATGGCAGTTGCTGTGTTCCGGCTTAAAGGGTCAGGTAGTGAAATTACTGGGTAAATGTGACAAAGTATCTTCAGTTCACTATTGATATCCTTGCGATGACACTATTGTATATAAGCTGCGGTCACCATCAAGCAGACCGAACGCTTGTTTGCCGACTTTATAATAAAAAAAAACAGTTGAACCGTAAATGCGTCACAAATTGCCAGATTGACACACTTCCTTTTCTTTGCTATATTGGTAGAGTTTATAATATTTTAGAAGGAAATTTATATTCTCATATATTAATGTTGATGTAACGTAGGTCTGTATGTAACTCATAGTTTACTACCGTATCTCGCGATTTTGCCCGAGTGGACTTCACTCTATATAGAGTCCTTCGGAGTCAGTTGTTTGATTTGATTAAAATACTTGCCAAATTTCGCTAAAACCGGTACAGCCGTGAAAGCGCAACACACGGATAGACAAACATATTTACGCATTGACAACATTGGGTATTGATTTTATTTTTCTTACCATACTTTGACGGTGCACGCTCTTTTTTATTTGTCGAAGCTTCTGTTGGTTTTGCCTTTCGAAGAATCCACACTGTAAAAACATATAGAAAATAGATCAGACGAGTTATATAATTCTAATGATGACACTTTTAGCGCTGTTCGTAGCGTTGGTAGAGACGCAAGACCCTAAGACCTTATGGCCACACAACAAAAAGGTACTCGTATATAAGTTAATTTCTATACAAAGTGAGCTCGAGCAACGCACACAGATAGTTCACGGACAGGATATTTTGGACTGACTGATGGCAGTACGAGCGCAAGTGTCCCATAGGGGTAGGTAGAGACTACGGATCTCTACTTGCTGCTATCTTGGCTAGCCGTGACAGAGTAAAATCCATTTTCAGAACCATTCTTCTTTATAATATTGTAGGGTTTAACGTACCTCATAGAGTGCGAAGACAAATATGAACATTATCAACAATCCCACCAAACTTGCAACTATAATAGCCCACAATGGCACTTTTGCTTGACTAAGTTTCAACGTTGTGGTTACACTGAAAAAAAAGCAATTGATGATATTTTCTAAAATTTACGCGTTCGTTACTCATTATAAAACTACTCTGTTACATTGCCGAATGGTTGCCGCAAGGTAACCGAAAAGTCGAATAAAACAATCTAAAATGTTATAGCCGCGTTTTAAAACCGTTAAAAGAGTAGTTTTATTATGAACTGGCGGTACGCCAAGAGGACAAGAATAGTTACTGTGGGTTATATGTCCCTTAAGAGATGGAGATATGTCATTGCGGACTTTTTTGTAGACCATTTTAAGGTGGTAGTGTACACCTAGTACATTATTTTGATTTATCTTGTCGGGTTCAGCCAGCCAGTCTACTACATTATTCTATGCATGTATTATACATATAAACCTTTCTCTTGTATCATTCTATCTATTAAAAAAGCTGCATCCAATTACATCATGCAGTTTTAAAGATCTAAGCATACATAAGGACAGACAGCGGGAAGTGACTTTGTTGTATATTATTTCAGACGGTCACAATAGCGCAGATGGTAGTGATCCCGTCTTAGGCGCCAATGATCGTGGGTTCGATCCCCACCTAGGACAAATATTTATACGATTATAACAATTTTTTTCTGTGTTTGGATATTAAATATATGTTATGGATAATAAATATTAAATATATTTAGGTAGTATATTTGTGATTCTTCTGTTGTTTGATTTTGGTAAAACAAGTGCTTTAAGCGACTTATCACGGAATCAGATGAATGTATGAGATGTTGTGGAAATTCATTTATTATAATTTGTTATGTAGTGAAGATATTGATTTTTCAAAAAGTACTGATGCGCTCGACGCCGCATTCAGTAGTGTTTCTATATTCTTCATAGGTCGTGGTTTCGATTCCTACCATAGGACAAAATTGTACATGGTGGATACTGCCATTTATTCGGTAATGGGGTGTTAAATATATATTTAAATATTAAATTTTATTATTCCTTTGTTATCTATCTAGATTAAAAGTGTTTTGATCAACTTATTTCAGTGTCACGTTTTATTCAACCATTTTTAATTGTTTAATCTGACGATGTCGCGGGAAGCAGCTAGTTTGCTGTTTGTGACTCATATATTTCAATACTAGCTTTCCGCGAGCGACTTCGCCTGCGTGGAATTCAGTTTATAAAGCTTCATGTGGGAACCTTCCCAGGAATAGTCAATGTACTTTTCTAGGGAATTTCTTCACTCGGTTCTTCGTTGTAATCGTGAAAATGGAACAAAGAGACAGACGGACCAGAATAGTATGGATACTTTCAGTATATAGCTGTAATTCTGATAACTTGAATACAATTTGGTCCTGAAATCTCTCATCCAGTTTTGAGTAAGTAATACATAAAAACATACCTTTCATTCAATTGGTTTTCCCCAAAAATCAACTTTAGATTTGATAAAATTGTCTCGTCGTGATTCTTTAAATGTTCTGCATCTGAAACAATCATCACCATACCATTATCATCATCATCATCATATTAGCCGTAGGTTGTCTGTTACTGGACCTACTACAGATTTTCTAAGATAAAAGAGAATGCATATAAATGCTACGCTAGGCAGGCATATTAGCAATCGCAGAGCGTAGCTTCGCGTTGAGGTTGCTGCTCAAGTCCGCCTAGTTTTGCATATATATAAAGGTGTTTAAGATCGAAAAAGCATCTGTTTTAGCACTTTACTACACCTGATATACCTAATATATATAAGAGGTACTATTTTACTATCTTAGTACCTACCTCTCGACTTAGTACAAGATTCACATTTCCATTGTCGGGCATTTGGTAGTATTCCTGTCTTATGTGTAAGGTCGTGGGTCGGTCTCTACCCAGAACATACATTACTATGATAAATATCAGTGTTCGTTCTGTGTCTTATATAAGTAATTAGGTATTATATTTGTAGATTCTATCCCCACCCAGGACAAATATTTATATGATAATATCTGTGTATCGGTGTTAGAAAAATGTATTTAAGTATTATATTTGTGATTCCTCTGTTGTCTGATGTCAGTAACACAGGTGATTTAAGCGTCTTGCCACGGAGTCAGGTCACTGTATAAGATGTTGTGAAAATAATAAAAAAAATGGTATTAGTCAAATCTGACTAATACCATTGTGACTGTGACTTACCTAATACCCCAGGTTCAGTATTAAGCGTGATGATGATGTCTAATTTGCGGGTGCTCCTCAATTCCAAGATGTTGCACTCTGTCGTGTAAAAATTGTCTTTTCCTAGAATTAGATCTTGGCACATATAAGATGTTTGGGCGTCAATCTAAAAACAAATAAAAATAATTGGTTCGCCATCTTGGGAATGCCGCCTTGTTATATTTAGAATGACATAAATTTTGGATATGGATCAATTTTGGGATACACAATTTCAGATCAATCAGTTCAAGAAATCTGTTTGACAATAAGGTTGCAAGATTTTACAAACTAATATACTTAAATTACAAGTGAAATAAAACTTGTAAAATAGTAAGGTACCGGCAGAGTAGAATAAAGGTACCAGAATTGATAGATGGCGGTATATCCATTCGACACAGCATGACGCACAGTGCGGGGATGGGCAGCAGCATCCCCGTCGCGAAAGTTGTGCGCTACAATAGCCACGCTTGCACAGTGCGACAATTATGTGCAAAACCCCCCTTTTTGGGGAAGCCTATGTCCTGCAGTGGACACATATCCAATAGCTGATATAATGATGATGCTGATACTTTTAACCTTTAATAATTTAGAACATGGTCGGAGAAGTATTGACATTATATTTTTTTATAAAATACTAGTAGAAGTTTTTTTAATATGTTAAGTCTTTGCATAAATTCATTAAGCATGCAGCCCGCTCGATAACAAATGTGACCGCAGCCTATGGACACTCGTGTCATTCCAAAGATTACCACGTATCTCGTATCGCCAACCCTATCGAATTGAAAATCCTGTCTTTCTTAATATTTAGCGGGGCGGTATTGACATGAATCGAATACATGGGTGCATTCAGCCCTTTATGACAGAATCTAATTGCTATCAAATAAATACTTTGAAGACTTAGTGATACGATACTGGATTTATTCTTTACCAACATGTTGGACTGTGTGTTGTCGGCGGTATCTAATTCTTTGGTAATGTGCGGATAAACACCATCCACCTTTCTGGGTATCAGCTCCGTTCACAAATATTACTAGTCACATGCAATGTGAACCCTCTCAAATATATTATTTTAAGAAAGCTAACTATAACAAAATATAAGAGGAAATATCCGCAATAAATTGGAATGAACTTTTTTATAACAAGGCAATTGAAGAGGCTGTTTTGTGTTTTTACAAGATTCTACAGATAATTAAATGTCATTCATATCCATGAATGATATTTAATGATATGCTGGTGTGTGATATTATTATGTAAAGAGGGATATATGGCATTGTAGACAAGTTTTTCAAATATCTTGGAAAGAACAGACAATATAGAAATGGGACGATAATTCTCTGCATCACTTTTTGATCCCCCTTTGTACACGGGAACGATTCACTTTTCCTTAACCTTGGGAAAACGCCCTCAGAAAGACATTTATTATACAGATAATGAAGCGGCTGGTCAATAACATTTTCAGTTTCCCTGAAGAAGATGGGAGGTATATTGTCAATCCCAGCGCTCTTGGAGACATCGAGCGACTTCAAATAGTTAGATATTTCAGATCTAAATAAATTAATATCACTAATTATGTAATTAGTCGTATTATCCAGTTTCATATTAAAGTCATTGAAATCGAGTTTATCAGGTACAGAGTATGGTTGATATACCGAGAGAAAGAAATCACTAAATAAACCACATGCCTCTTCAACATTATAGGCCTTCAGGGTTTTATAATAGAGATTATTAGGAATATCTGCTAATCGTTTCCGACGAGATATATAACTTCAGAAATAGGTAATCCATTTATTATATCCAAATATTTTTCAAACCATTTTCTAAGGATTCCATATACACTTATTAACTACAACAATTCTATAATACTTACAGTCACCGCAACGTTTTCGAAGAAATTCTTTTTACCCAACGTAACGGCGCATTTCAAATTCACCCAGTCCGTGATAGCGCCGTTGAAAACCTGAAAGAAAAAATGTTGAGTAATAATAATAATATTAAATTTAAATTACCACAACATCTCATTCATTACCTGACACTTGTTTTACAGACGCCAAACAACATTGAATCACAAATATACTTAAATATCTATATTTAACACCCAGACACAGAACAAATACAAATGTCATCATATAAATATTTGTTCTGGATGGGAATCGGACCCACGAACTCTGGCGCACAAGATAGGATCACTACCATCTGCGCCAACCAGCCCTATCTTCAGTAGCAATAAATGTCAGCAAACGGAGCATAATGTCTTAGTTGTGTTCAATTTATCATATATCATCATTATCAGATATAAAAAAACCACCGTTGTAAATAGGCGTGCTCGGAAGCGTGATGGCAATCGCAGAGATTAGCTTGATTAGGAACTGATGCATATGCCACCATCGATCGGGTCTGATATCTGAACGTCTCGTCGTCGACGAAGAACGAATCTTCGTCTCTTACGACACATGATATAGAAGCAAGTCATACAATTCCACATTGCCGGTACCTAACAGCCCAGTTCTATAAGTTGTTATCTTTAAAACTACTGACTTAACGTGTCTTAATGACCTTCACTCTTCATTACGGCTTTTATGTTTTCTTCGGAACAATTTAGCCACTGGTAATTACCTAGGTAAACTAGTACTGTACCGTATATATATGTGATATCTGTTTTCCCGTCTCTTCCACCTCCTGTTTGGTGAGGTAAACTGGATTGCTTGATTGTGTTTGCCTGAATAATAAGTAAAATATATAAATTAATATAATAAAATAATAATAAATTAGCCGTGAGGTACCGACAGAGTAGAATATTACCTCCCCCTGTACCAGGTGTCGTAAGAGGCGACTAAGGTACCAGAACTGACAGATAGCGGTATATCCATGCAAAAAAGTCAACTCAAATGTACAGGGCGGAGATGGGCAGCAGCTTCCTCGTCACGAAAGCTGTGCTCTGCGATTGCTAACACGCTTGCCAGCGCGGCAATTATAGGCATCATACTCCGTTTCACACAACTTTCCAACACCACTCCTTTCTTGGGAAGGCAAATGTCCAACCGTGGACTTTGAATGTCTGGTATGATAATCATCCCCGCTCTGCCATCCCATCCCTGCCCTGTGCATTTGAGCTGCAATTTTTTGGATGAATATACACCTGGTACAGGTAAGGTACTATTAGAAGGTACTATTAGTAGAAATTATACTCTGCCAATACCTCACGGCTCCATACGATACACTGTAGCTCAAATGCATAATTGAGGTAAATATTATTTGTCAATTGAAGGTCAAGCATAGAGTGAAAGGTTTTAACAAAATTTTAATAATTATGGTCGAATCATCGTTTTTATTTAATAAGTTTTAAATGAAAAATGTCAGGTGGCGTCGGAGTGTGACGCATAACTCAATGGCGGACGTTAAGGTTTGTGTATTTTACTATAAGGGTATGTCGTTTCTTTGTACATTCCAAATTTCTCGTTATTCTTTATACATATCTATGTAAGATATGACGCTGTAAGACTGTTTTGCACCTAGCTCACAAAACACAGCAGTTGCGTTCTTTAGTTTTTGATTGGAAACTAACTACCGCAAACGAAAAATGTCCATCCATCCATCACAAGATGAACAGAACATTTGATCAATTAATATGGAGAAACAAGCAAATACATAAAAACTCTCACTCCTTTGCTTCGACACTCGAAAATACCTCAAAAACTATTCCATCACATTCGACCTCTTGAATGATCTTGGTCATTTATGTGAAAAAAGGTATATGAAACTATAACACCAGATAATATTAAAGAAACTATAGAACGGAACAAATGCTCCAGTATCCATAAGAAATAGGTCTATCGTGCAAAGCCAGATGAAATCTAAAGTTAGAACATGATAGAATTGCGTAGACCATGGTTGAGATATTAAAGGAGAACAAAAGACTCCATAAAAAAAACGATTGTCTGTAATGTCGGTTTGATGACGATAGTTGAACGTGACTTCGTCATAAGAAAATACTGTTAGAATGGTTGCATTTTTAAAATAACGTTTTAATTTTATTTATGAATATTTATTATTGTATAGCATCTGTCCGCTCGGGCGCATCGCTCGCTCGAGTACGAGAGAGACAGATATCGAACGCTGCCGAACGCGGGTCGATTGTGCCTCTTTGTCGCTCGTCTCGCTCTCTCACGTGCACTTCAAGCCTTATACGGAAGGCCTCAGAGCAAGGTAACGCCGCAAGAGTCATGTTTTTTCCTGCGTGCAGCCGACTCCATCGAATTATAAGACGTTGTCTCGTCAAAAATTATACGCTTCAGTTGCCAAGCAAGTATACGTGGCAGCCAACAATCTAAGAGCTATGATGACCAGGCAGTTTTCCCAAGATATTTTAGACATCATCCTAGACAAGACTGGAAGACTATAAATTGGCTTAAGAATAACGAGGTACCAGGTGATAACTAAATCGCATCAAGGCTTCTGTAAGAGGGTTGAACTCTGTCATCAGATATCTCATTTTCGAGTCATGTTCACAAACAGTTCACTAGAGTTATTAGAAATTGTCTCGAGTACAAGCTTGATGACTAACAAACATTCCAAAAAACCGGTTTCAAAAAAAGGCGGAAATTAATACGGAAAATAATACAGTAGATGGAAGAGCATAGTAGTAGCAAAAGAGGTAGACCTCAAACAAAGGTCTTATGCATTGGTACCTCAGTCTCACCAATTTCTACTACTAAATAGCTGTGTCCGCATTTTGTTTGAATCCAGGTGAGAGAGACAGTGAAATTACTGGTTAACGTGACATATTTTCAAGTCACTAACTTTACTAATGTAACGAGCGTCTATTTATTTTTATGCTTGAAACTTGATGATGCTTTGAGGAATTTATGTCCAGAAGTGGACGTACTACAGATAATATGATATTCTAATCCAGTTTAAACAGGGAAGTATTAATCACGTTAGTGTCAGGAAATATAATGTATATTTAAACAAAGAGGAAACGTGCACCAAATATATAGTTATTATTAACTTATTTTTCCTTAGTTTCAAACGCCCGATATAATTGTTTTGCTGGTTTCATATCGTCCGATTCAGTTAATATATGAATTCAATAAAGTACTATGTATGCTATCAATGGTGGAGATGGAAATGGAAGTCCACTGTAGGAAATAGGCAAGAATAATTTTGCCCATAATAACCACGCAGGGTTAGCGTGTTGCTGCGGTGATGCTGCTGCCCATCCCCGCCCTGTGTATTTGAGCTGCACTGTTCCGGATAGATATACCGCCATCTGTCGGTTCTGGTACCTTAGTCACCTTTTATGACACCTATTCTACTCTGCCAGTACATTAACCATTTAAAAATAAAAACGATAAATATATCCCATTTCTATATTAAATACTATAAGAATAAGGAAAGAGCTCAATTCGGATATCAGATTGATTAGTAAAGAAATCCGAATAGTTACCCTGTCAAAGTTATTGCTTCACTGTCCTGAGTTAATTTAACCGCTAGATGTTTTTTTAATATTTTAGAATGATCCTGACAGTGTGGAAACACTTTAACAGTAAACGTTATGTTCTTGATGTCGCTCTTTAATCCTGCTGTTTCCAGAACAATATCACCTGTGGACTAAAAACGGATTATAAGAATTCAGTCAGCATTATTTTTGGTATTTATATTGTTGAGTTTTAATTTTTTACTATGGGAGAGTCGAAAACCAATTCAGGAAACTCGTAATAATAATTCACTAGCTGTCTCAGAAAACGTTGTTCTGCCATATAAATGATATAAAATTACTAATATCGCTATTTCAGATAAAGGTTGTTAATAGAAGGGTGAAAAATTAGGGTTATGTATATGTATATTTTTTGTCACATTATAAAAATATGAATATATAGATATTTTTTGTTGATTTCTAGCAAATTCATGTCTATATATCAATTTACAAAACTTCTTAAGAACGAGCCAAAATTAAATATATATTAATTCTAAGAACTGTTGAAATAGATGTTAAAATAATGTCTTTAGCTTATGAAGACAAATATGGACAGAATAGGGCAATGAAATAATAAAATCAGCATACCCAGTCCGCATTTTTCCGTATAGGCACCTTAGGCGAACAGATAATTACACCAAACTTGTCCAATTGGCACATAGACGACCATTGGTGAACGTGTACTCCCTCCACTGTTATGTGCGCGCAAGTTGTATACGCCACGTCGCCAGTGTTATTCACAGACACGCTTACGGTTTCATTAGGCGTAGATCCAATTGTATATCCATCTCTGTAACAAATAAGAGATGACAATGAGTTAGGAGAATTTGAAGCACCGTAAATTGACAGCTTCTCTTGAAATGTGGGATACCGGCGGAGTAGAACAGTACTTCCCTCAGTACCAGGTGCCGTAAGAGGCGACTGAGGTACCGGCACCGACAGAGCGCTATAACCATCCGAAACAGCGCAGCTCAGATACTTCAGGGTGGGGGCAGGGGATGGGCAGCAGTATTTCCGTCGCGAAAGTTGCGCTTGGTGATTGCCAACACGCTTGCCCAGCGCGGCAATTATGGGCAAAATTCCCCCTATATTGGGGAGGCCCATGTCACACTGGACTTTCTATGATGATATGATAATGATGATGAAATGTGTCATCGTCATCAATATCAGGCACAAAACGTCCATTGCTTAACATAAGACTCCAAGTGATTTACAATTATCGGGGCTCTAGCTGATAATTTGGGTGGTAAGGCGTGGTGGTAATATCAGATGGTAGATTTGTGACGATAATGCTGCTGCTCGAACGCCAGTTGAATTTGAGCTACACTAGTAAGGATCTATACAGTAGGTACCGCCATCTCAGTCTCCTTTTTCGACACCTGATTCAAATGGACATACTATTTTTCTCTGCTGGTACAAAGCAAACTAATATGTAAATAATATATCTCTGAAAATAATTCTTTGCTAAGTGTGCAAATGTGTGTGTGTTATATTTGCAAACGTATACCAAAGATAACGTGATAATCCTTACTAATATTATATATCCGAAAGTAACTCTGTCTGTTTGTAATGTAATCAAGCCTAAACTACTGAATCGATTTAAATGAAATTTAGTACACAGATAATCCTAATCCTAAAAAGGGACATAAACTACTTTTTCATTTGACATAAAAGTTGTAAGGGGTCGAAAGGGGGAATGAAAAGTTGTATGGAAGTATCGCTATTGTTAGAGCTAGAAGCTATTATTTAGGCTTACTGGTATATATTAATAAATATAACGTTTAAAGTTTATATATGTTAAATTAAAAAGGTAAGGAGCCCAAAGAAACTACTTCACACGGAAGAGGTCGCGGGCAGGTAGTAAAATATAGGGTTATACAGTAAATCAAACAAACGCTAAACCTTCTTACTCTTAAGGGTCTTACTTTATAGACGTGTATATGGAGAAGACCAGGTCAGGATTGCAGACACGGTTGCCAGCGCAGTCCGCTACCCATACAGTCTCGGTTTTGGTGAGCACGCTTAGATCACTCAGTACAGCGTGGGTTGAATCAAAGTACGTGTTTTTAATGGGGCTGTTGGTTTCCGAGGCAGTCACTGTATACTGGATCACTGGTTCGTAGCCGGATTTCTATAAAAATGAAATAACTTTTTAATTCATCATCATCATCATATCAGCCATTGGATGTCCACTGCTGGACATAGGCCTCGCCAAGAAAGGGGGAATTTTGCCCATTATTGCCGCGCTGGGCAAGCGTGTTGGCAATCGCAGAGCGCAGCTTTTGCGACAGGGATGCTGCTGGCCCACCCCGAACAGTGCATTTGAGCTGCACTGTTTTGGATCGATATACCGCCATCTGTCGGTTCTTCTGCTACTCCTTTCCACTACCACTACCTCGCGGCTCCTTTTTAATTATAAACCTATTATTTTAAAAGTAGGTTCTCATATCGGCTGAACAGGACTGTACCTCCAATTGGTTTTAAACAGTTTTGAGACATTCTGTATAGAATTGCCACTCAGGTGTCAGGCGGCACAAAGTTTTTTCTAGTAAATATAAACTTAAATATAATTTTCTATGCATAAAACCTCTCAAAGTTACAAAAACAATGTTCATCCCATTCCTGCCTGGGAAATGAACCCTTGCCACAGAACATGGATAAACCCAATATGCCATCGGGCCCGTCACAAACTGCAATATGATTGACTGATTGAGATGCATATGATGAAAATTTATATTTGTTCTGTGTCTGGGTGTTAATTATATGTTTTATGTATATTATTTGTTTTACCTCTGTTGTTTGATGTCCTTAATACAAGTGTTTTCAGTGACTTATCTTGGAGTCAGTATAATGTATGAGATGTCGTAAGACTTTATTAATTTATTAAATATATATTTGAACTTACCAATGGTAAAAATATGCCCACTTCTTTGCAATATGTGGTCTTCATATCTTTCAAAGTCGCTATGTTGTAGGTGAAAGATTCATCGACGCCCGCTTTATACAACTTGGCAATTGGGTGTGTTAAGCTGATTTTTACAGATATATCTAAAAATGGTATTTGGTAAGGAACTTTAACATTAAGGTGATCTACACACATATATACTATATAGATATCTGACAACTATCCACCAACACAATAAAAGCCGTACGACGTCCACTGTTTAATGAACTTACATTTTTTATATGGCCAAATCGACCATCACTCTATCTGCGCATTTGTAAACTCACCGCAAACTATGAACACTCGTATCATTTCAAGGATAATTTTAATCAGTACATTTACTGCCTCGCTCATCCTACAAACCGGAACAATTAGGAAATTGCTGTTTTACAGTTGAAATAAGTGAGAGTAAGGTTACAATGTAGACGACATTGAATGAGGCATATGTCTTGTAATATTTTAACCAGGTCACCACTCATAAGTTTTCCGATACATAAATTTCTAACTCAAAGGCTATCAAAAAATATATTGGTTACCCTTTATTATAGTCAAACTTCCTATTTCAATTATATTTTGTGTATAAATTTCTATTAATTCCGATAATTCGAATCTTTCGTCAATACTTATCTGTCATTTCACATTTCTGGAATTACTTTACGAATTAATTATTTATTAGATTTTATTGAACAAATAATTTAACTTAATGCCGTAAGTATCAAATATTTATGATAATTTACTTTAGTACATTTTGCTAGACTATGCAAAGAGCTTAACAGAGATTTCGTCTTATTGTATAATGATTTCGGGGGCCAATGCAAGCACTGAAGAAGGTAAGTCCTATGGACTAGCCCATTCCCATTAACGACATATACCGCGTAGAAATATATAGAAAGGTAGGCGTATATATATAACTTTTTATGATTGACGCGTTTACCAATCACTACATAGTTTAAAACAAAGTCGCTTTCCACTATCTGTCTGTCCGGATGTATGCATAGATCTTAAAAACTACGCAACTGAATTTGATGCGGTTTTTCTAAATGATTTGATTGATTCAAGGAGAAGGTTTGTATTCATAATATATGCATAAAATAATAGAGAAACACTGATAGTTTTAGAGTTTACCAATGTTTGTAAAAAAACACATTGCGATTACGTTTCAAACGATGGCTGAACCCGACGAGATAGATTAAAATAATGTACTACAGTACTGTGCACCTAAAAACGTTTCCAAAAAACTAGCGATGTTATTTGTCTAACTCTTGGAGATAACCCATAATAACATTTTTTTATCCTCATTGCACCCCACGAAGCCGAGGAATCTAGCAAACCGCCTTACTTTATAATATAACTCCTTTTTTTAATGGTTTCAAAACGCGGTTTATTAAAATTTAATATTATTTGTCGAACGTTTCGGTTAACTTACGGGAAACGTATGCAACTTTAATAGGTTGAGTATTATTATGTGGTTATGTTTCTGCCGTTTGTGTTCACTATCGGTTTTGGTAAGTTTATTAAACAGCGTTTTAATGCCGTTAAATATTACGCATGTATGTTAGAAAATATCAACAATATGCATTAAGCGTTGTTTCGAGAAAGTTAAGTCATATCTATTTGTTTAGTACATATATATGTCTATACATAAAATATACACTGTACTATACTATATATATAATAAAACTTACCAGATTTAACACGTTTAGGTTTTTCTGGATATTGTATATTTACGCAGGATTGGAAAACAAAATATGTTTCGTTTCTCCGAGAACTTTTGAAAGGCGGGGTTTTATCTTCCTGTAATATAATTATAATTAGATATTTTTTAATGTGTAAGCTGGCATTTTTGATACTAAGAAACTCTTGACATCGCCATATTAAAAGAAAAAATACATAAACGTCATATTACTTAGTAATTCCACTGAAAGGGTTTTTTACTCCGCTTAAATTTGTATTAATTCAAAAATTCCATCAGTATATTATATAAAAGTCCAAACTGGAGGACTATACACACACACTAAGCCATTGAGAGTTAAAACTTGAGATCAATGTGTTTCCCGGTAATAATAATAATAATCTTTATTGTACACCAATCAAACATAATTGGATACGAATTTTAAATGAAAGTGGGCGGTCATATCGCATGAAGCAATCTCTAGGAAAAAAACCGAAGGAAAATAGTTACATAGTTTGGTGTGTACCTGTGTAAAAGTAATAATATATAATAAAGTAAAAGTAAATATGAAAATAATTATTACCACAGTCAAACCTAATAATTACAATGACTAGAACGTAATTGAAAGTCTATAGCTACAAGGCTATAGACCATACCTATGCATAGTCCTGTATATATCCTTTATGCTATCATAAAAGATTTCCTGTAATCAAATAATGTCTTTTTCCATAATTAAAGCTTGAGATCATAAAAAATACTATTACTTTAAAAGAATTTTCGTTGGTATTTATTATATAAGCATTTTCATTTGCTACAAATAATCACATTTAATTGATTTTATTTACATATGCCGTTACATTTATAATCCTTAAATTTCAAAAAAGGAATTTATATTCTGGGAAATTTCACTTTACGTCAAACAAATTGTCGTATTAAGTTTCGAATACTTCACGAGAATCGTTCTCAAAAGTGACAGATGTGTTATCAAAATGTGTAACGTATACGTCAACAAGTTCGAAATTTAAATTTGGAATATTTAAATACCCATCCATGAAGGTGCTAACTGTGTTTTGTGATCTTGCGGTGATACCGTGTTGGCCTTGTTGGTCTTAGCTGTATTAAAACCGCACGGTTTGCTTAATTATTTATTTAGGATAACAACAACCCTAATATATTTTCAATATATTATATTGTCATACTAATGCAATTGTTAATATACTTATCTACAAAGTTATTTAAAAACTCGCAGAGAAATTTAAAAATAAACAAGTGTAATTCAATAAAAATAATGCGATTACGAAAAACCTTGCGTCTTATCGGTATTTGCCGTGTTCCGCTAACCACCCATTTCCAAGAAGGGCATTACTCCATTAGTGGAGTCTTTAAATATAACTCGTATGAATATATTTTTTTATATTTAGGCCCAGTCAACAAACAAACATACATTCAGGTAGTTAAGTAGTGTTGGCTGCTGTGAAGTAAGAGTCATAGCAGCCTACAGACGCTCAGATATCACAAAGACATCACGATCGCGTAGGTAACCATGTGACTTGAAGATATTATGACGCGTAACCTAGTAATTTCTACTTCACTCGTTAATCCGGAACTCAGCAATGCGAACACTGCTAATTGGCAGTAGAAATAGGTGAAATTGAGGTACAAATGCATACCTATGCATGTAGTTTACTTGATAATGCATTAATTTTCAATTATTACTTACCGATAGAGGTAACACGTTTACGATGATTTTAGCCATGCAAGTCAGATAAACCACTTTGCCGCTGTCCGGAGCTCCAATTGCCAACTCTGCGATGTTTTGAAAATGACTAAGTACATAAATCGATTTCTCTTTAAAAAAAACGTTTGAGCTATATTTTATAGAGAACATTCGGTGACTTGAGTGATATAGTAACCTTCCTTGATAAATAGACTATCCAACATAGAAATAATTTTCCAAATCGGACCAGCGATTCGGACAAACAGACAAACTCTTCAGCTTTATATTAGATATATATGTAAAGTTATAAAATAAACTCAAAAAAATTACAAACCGATTTTTACGATTATTTCATCTATACATAGATTATATGTACAATAATCGCTTCGTTATATTGTTGCAATTTGTTATTGAATTACTAAAAAAGTAGACCAGATAGAACCTCTATTTATAACCCAACCTACATCAACTGGATACCATCTTCATTCCGTCATCAGACAGGGAAGGTAGGGAGAAGGAATAAAGAAGGAGGAATTACAAATATAATACTTCAATACGTATTATAATACCCAAACACAGAAGAAATACAAATATTGGGTGCGGATCGAACCCACAACCCCTGGGGACTAAATAGGAACAAAAAAAACTGTTTAAAATTTCTCTTTGTCTATTCTAAATTAATATTTGTAGTGCTTGTATCCTTATTAATAAGCCGTGAGCTGCCTGTATACGAGTGTAGTGGTGAGCCAATATATATATCTATTAACTTACAATACAATATTTAAAAAGTCTTAGGCACCTTTTATAAGTTATTTATATTGCTGATAATTTTATAAAATACTGTACCGTTACAACCATTTTCATCGAAGTCCTGGAGGGCAGCGAGGCTCGTGCCTAGACCCCAGTACTCCTCAGATTCAATTTTCTGCAGCTCTTTTAGCATGCTAGACGTCTGGTCGCGGAGCAAATCCGCCGCTGAGTATATGTACACAGCACCCTTCCCAGAGTTCTCATATGGTGCAGCTATTGCGATTTCTGACGGGAACGAATAACATAGTTAAGTTAATACTATATAAGTTAAACATGTTTATGTATTTCAACTGATGAATTGGTGTATACAAATGTTATATATATAAGTTACATTTTATACAAACTTCGAAGAAAATTATATTACTTAGTATTACATTATTAAGTAATCTTCTTTGTGTTATTTTATTTGGAGTTTATCTTCATTAAATTGTCGAGTGAAAATCCTTTCTTTGCTACTCTACGTTGTTGCTAGGTCTAATATGGCACAACGCACCCCAATACTATATGTATTTTTGTCATCATTACTTTCAGTATTTTATAAAAAATATTTTATATTATATTTTTTATATTTATTTATATATATATATATATATACATGAAATATAGAATTAGACTGGAAACTATATAGATATATATAGATTCCAGTCTTTAGTAAATATGTTATACCTTTCCTCAAATTTATATTATAAGTTTTAGGAAGTCCGTGCAATGACATCCGCATGAAATCATAATTTTGGTGGCGTAATTGCCTCGCCGTTTAAGCGTGGTGGCAATCGCACCGATGGTACCTATCCCTACTATTTTGCATTGTAGCTACGCTTTTGTGTACATAACGCCACCTGGCCGGCCCGGTGCATATGTCACCTCAAACGATATATATATATAATAAGCTAAAGGTATTAAAGAATAAATAAAAAGATCGCAACCGACAGATGGCGGTATATCCATTCAAAACAACAGTAGTACATTCTATATGCAAGAGGATAGAAATAAGCAGCAATATCCTCATCCCGAAGCTGCACTCTACTATTGCCTCTACGGATGATCTTCGTTAAAAAATACTGTAGAGTTATCAAGTCCATAAACCCTAGTTTTCTATACTATTATTCTTTATTATCACAGACCGACAAATGGTGGTATACCAATCTGAAACAGTACAATTCAAAAGCAAAATGACGAGAATGGACATCAATATTTAAGTAACGAAGCCACACTACAATTGCTTTAACGGCTGTTTTATGTTAAAAACTGCTATTAAAGTGATTGAATGAAATTAAATTGACCATACCATCTTTTTTGTCTCCGTTCAAGTCTCCCAAGCTAACGATGGCACTCCCAAAACGTGCTGCATTATTTTTTCCTAACACAGTGCGTTGATGGGTAACCGTCTGGAATGCAATACAATCATTATACATTTTAGAGTTCTTTGTTATCTAGCAAATTATATAGTCAATAGTTTGATATTATATTTCGACTATGAAAGTTGGAGTATATTGGGATGCAGAAACTATACTCTACCCTTTCAATCAGAAAGTAAATAAAATTAAACCATGATTAAGATAATATGACACTGAGTTATGCAAATATTATCTGTACAAGTGCAATACGAACTGATAAATCCAAAGCTGAGTCGAGTCCCTCTGACAACTAATACATATTAAATAGATTTTGCATTTTCTATTTATAAAATCTCAAAGTAATTAAGTATCCGTTTCTTCTTTAACGATTGCTACAAACTTGTAAAAGTATGACGTTTGAGTGTTTTATGGTATCTCAGCACCAAAGGTACACTAGGAAAAATTTGATATGTCCGCTAGGATCTCGATTGCATAACGGTAGTGCATTTTATCGGAAAGATGCGAGTTCGAGTCCCACCCGAGAACCTAGACAAGTTGATTTTGTTTTTCGTAAATATCATCTTAATTAATGAAATAAAATATATCAAAGATTGTGTCGATTAAATTTTTTGAACTTCTTTATAGACACCACATCTCATACGTTCACCTGACTCCTAATAAGTTGACCAGTGGGAGTGGACTGCAGTATACGCGGGACAAGTCGTTTATTAAAATGGGTTTTGATTCATCGGTAGGACCTGCTGCATCTAGTGCTTGCACTGGTACTGGTCCATGAAAGCGTAGTATAGCGCCGTAGCACTATAGCCTGGCGCAGCCGTTATTCATTTATAACCGTAAGGTTGGTGATGAGTGAACACGTAGAGCACTCAATGGAAGACAAGAGCTAGCCCTCGTAAGTCCATAAGATTTATAAGATTTGAAGAGTGTTAAGAATTTACGCAACTAGAAAAAATAATATACACAGAATGAAGTTTAAAGAGAATATTACGTACCCTTGTTGAGACATCATATTGGTAAATGTAGACTATTCCGACATCGACCACTCCTTTTGACGCGTATGTAGGGGCGCCAATTATTAATGCCTCCCTCTGTCCTGGGCCCCGTAGTTTAGCAGAGCACATCGCAGCCCCAAATAGAGACCCCACAGGAGGTTTATATTGCTTTGGACTATCTAACCGCCACGCTTTTACACCGTCACTTAAAATCACCTGGACCAAACCGAGGAATTATGTTGTTTATTTATATATATAGTATTGTCAAAAAAATGATGATTAATCTTTTGAGGTATTTTGGAAAATTGAATAATGAATACAACTTCCTTAGGAACACATAGTTTTATCATTTATTTGTGCTATAGTTATGGTAGTTAGCGTCACTGCAGCCTAAAGACGTTCGTTTCATCACAAGGATATCACTGACGCTTTGACAACCCTGTTAGATGACGATAATATGACCCAGTGATTTCACTGCCCCTTTCACCCGATAAACTAGAATGACCTTTGTACGAGGTCTATGTCTAACAGATGATTAAGTAGCTAAAATTATAAGAAGATCATCTTACCAAACCGTAGCCCGAAGAGCCGTAAGGTGAGCTGATTGCATAGGTTATTAATTTTTTATTTAACGAGTAAAACAAGCCCGAAGTGACGCTATATCCTATAAGAAGAAAATTCCATATTAATGAATATAAAGCTTGCAGCTGTTTAATTTTAATTGTAAGCGTCATCGCAGCGTAAAGTCGCTTCTAATATTACAAGGATATCTCTGGCGCATTGCACAATACCCAGTAATTTCTCTCTCGCCATTCAAACCGGAATACAGCAATGCGAACACCGCTATTTGGCAGTAGAAATATGAGTTAATAAATTGGTACCTCACACCAATATAGACTACCTTTTGTATGAGATCTACCTCATGTAAATAGTGCAGAATAATAATATAGTTGCTAAGAAAGTCTAGAAGATAGTCTTCTATATAAATAAGATGAATCGTCAAAATGTGCGCGCACGACTCAAAAAGGCTGCACCAAATACGAAAATTAATTGTCTTTTGTGTTTGTAATCGTTAATCCGACCGGGTATGGATTATCGGGATGATAAGTTTGTATGAAAAAAAGGTGACCGGTTTGTATGCTTGTTGGTTGTTTAAATGAAAGGTATCAAAACTTGCACAATCACAGGAAAAAAATTTACTGTGTATCCACTTACAAAGACAAAGGACGCTTGTGTGAAATAAGTATCTTACCAAAGTTGTACTTGATTTTCCAGTTATTGCCTGTAGTGAAGGATAACATTCTCGGGGCCTCAGTCTCCTGGTTGTACATTATGGCTCGTCCTATATATTTGTACAATATTACATTTTTCATATCTTAGGTACATGCATATATACAAATCTCTATCATCATATCAGTCACTTGTGCGCATAGGCCTCATCTAACTTGCTCAACATCGTGCGGTTTGTGCCGACTGAACCAACAATTCCCCAAAACCATCACCAGGTCGTCTGTCGTAGCCGAGGGTCAACCCACGCTGCGCTTTCGTCCGTTGATCTATGCGTCCCACCCACTGCCACGTCAGGTTTGCGATTCGGTAGTTGTTGACAACCTCCTTCGTCCTACGGACCTCCTCCGGGTTCGATCACACAGCGGAGTTCGGAGCTTTCTCCACCGCTCACTTGAGCTTTTTTATTCAATTCATAGTTAGCTTTAAAATCCTTGGAAACTAGAATTCCTTTTAGGCGTAAAATTTTAATTTGATAAAATCAACCTTGACAACGATTATTTTATAATTCCTACAATCTCTAATGTCTCTAGTGTCAAGCAAAAGTATTTTTTTAGATTATTTAATTATTCTCACATTTAATCTTACCTGTGGACATAGCTGGGCCTCCAACTAATATATGACCTTGACTGTCGACGTCTGCACTCCAACCAAACGAATCCATGTATAGCTCTGTTGGGTTTAATATAAAACATTCAAGTGACTTAACTTTTTTAATTTTCACTATTAGAAATAAACTGCTGATCCGTATTTATCAAAAGAGAAATATATCAGACATTGGTTTTACAAGAGGTATTATATCGTTGCGTAATTTGATTGTCGTGCAGTGTGAGTCCATAGCAGATTATGTTATATCCATAATTGAAACAAGCCAACAATCTAACAATATAGATTTTGAATGAAGAAGATTTTGGCTGAATTAGCCGAAAAATTCTCGCTGACGATCATTTCAGTCGAGCATTCCGGCTTGGATATACATAATGACTGTATTAATCAAACACATAAATCAAATGTGCAACAAAAAGCTAGCCGCAATAGCAAAGAATAATAAATTATCATCAAGAAGCAGTTATAACTGCCTACATCATACAATCCTCTTGGGTCATCATTATGATTTCAGCCATAGCCAGGTACCCACTGCTGAACATAGACCTTCTTAAGTAAGGGAGAATTTTGTCCTTGCCGCGCGAGCAAACGTGTTGACAATCGCAGAGCTACACTATTTCAGATGGATATTCCGCCATCTGTCGGTCCCGGTACCTTAGTCGCCTGTTACGACACCTGGTACAGGGGAGGTACTGTTTTACTCTGCCGGTACCTCCCTGCTATGGAATTGAATTAGGTTTGATATTTATAAGTTTTTATGAAATATATTAGGTCCGCTTGGGTATGGAAGAGAATTAAGTTTAATGAACATATATAACTATAGTCGAGCATGGTTTATTTGCGTCCGTTCTCTGTTTAGCAGAACATTAACTTTGAGCCTCCAGGATCAAAAGTCACTTGGATGTTAACTTATAATATGATTTTTTGTGTGGAAATATTACACCGACCATAGGGACGCATATTTATTCCTTTGGCGTTATCTTCCAAAACTTGCATTTGTACAGCCTTGTCTATTGAATGTAATACGTAGCATCTTCCAAATGTCCCATGTTCTGAAAACCAAGATTGAATATTTTATTTATTACTACCTAGTATCTGCGATACCATATGAGAGTCAGGTTTATTTTATTATTTCAATATGAATTTAGTTATTATGCTAGATGCAGAAAAATTAGATACATATTAATTTTTCATCATAATCGTTTTAAATAAATATATGTTTTTGTTAAATATTCACAAAAGCTTAAAGCACTTGTGTTATAGATATAATTCAACAGACGAATTTAAATAATACTTGTAAAATACATATTTTTAACACCCAGATACAGGACAAACAAAAAATATCATTGTAAAAATATTTGACCTGGATGGGGATTGAACCCACGACTCCTGGCGCGTACAATAGGATCACTACCATCTGCGCCATCGGGCCCGTCAAATACCCCGAATAAGTCAATGTAATATGAGCTATTTCGATATTATCTGAACAAAAACTTTTTTTTTATACAACAGTAAAAAAAATCATATATAACCGAAGGTAATAACAAAGTAGCTTAAGTTTAAATAAAACTCGTTTTCAAGCCAGACCTTATAAATTTGTAAAGTTATGGGCAATAAACGATAAATGTATGCCCATAATTGCCGCGCTGGGAAAGCGTGTTGGCAGCTTGTATTGGAGCTGTACACTTTTGGATGGATATACCGCTATCTGTCGGGGAAGTACTATTCTACTCTGCCGGTACCTCACGGCAATGTATAGTAAGGGTATATAAACTTATGTAGTGAGAATAAATAAATAAATGAATGAATAACCTAGGCCTTAAGAAACGAGTATAAATAGGTCATATGTAAGATATGTATATTTATAACTTTATTAACATTTTCTTTTTGAAAGCAAAAATAATTTAGTATGAGAATATACTTACTTGTTTTCATTTCTGTGTACCTCGGTGCACAAGCCTGTTAAATTAGATAAAATCTGTATAACTTAGGTACAAGGCAACGGTTAGTTAGCGCCGACGCCGGTAGGGGGGTTCCATTAACACTAACTATTTAGTATTGATGGAATCATTATCACCACCAGTTTTTCGTGTGGGTTCTTTTTTAGATGGCTTATGGCATGCATTAAACTTAAATTTTAAAAACTTTTAAAACCAACCTTTTTTTTTTTTTTTTTTTTTCGGACGAACCTAGTGCTGGACTACTCAGACGTCAATTCCAGTGCCACCGAAAAAGAGGGCGGGGCCTCTCATAGATGAGAGGACCGATGCCCGTAACAATCCTGCGTGCCCCGCGGCAGCGACCGCGCATTTAGCGCGGTCGCGCCCGTAATGGCTCGCGAGATTTGAGCGGGACCGACGGCGAGACCGAGGGCGCCTCTAGAGGCTCGACCTAGGCTCGGTCGCCGTCGTTGGGGTTGAATTTACTATGAATGAATTAAATTAAAACGAGAGAGGACGGACAGATTGAGCCCGACAGCCCCAGGGCTGTCGGTTATCGCTCGTAGGGGCAGGGACTTCACGCGTTCGCCGGCGAACGCGGTGTACTGCTCTGTTATACGAGTGCATGTGGAGTGTCAATGGTTGAGTTGTGCCAGTGAGAGGACGAGAAAGGGCTGCGAGTTTCGCGGTTATTTTGTCGGGAGGGTCGTCTAAGACGTGACGCGGTCTACGAGATCGGACGTGAAAACCAATCTGGTGCCGGCAGACTTGTATGCCTAATGGTAGGCCTAATTTATATGTTAGATGACTCTTATAAAGTGTAAATGCTGTTGAAATGTGAGCACTTCGAAGTATGTATGGAGTTTGAGAGATAGATTAAAGAATAGTGTGATAAGAGATCAATATGACGTAAAAGATGATGTTGTGACAATAATAGACAAAGAAATGTTGAGATTGTTTGGATATATAGAAAGGATGGATGAAAGTAGAATGACTGCACACAAATATAGAGCGGAAGTGAATGGAAGAGTTGCTAGCCGAACATATCTTAACCAGGTAGAAGAGTTATTAAAGAAGGGCCACGTCAGATGTATCAGGAATAACCGAACGTGTATGAAAGGACTAATGCGAGTAAGGGCAAGAGAGGTATGCCAAGATCGTAACAAGTGGAGATCCATAGTCTCTGCCTACCCCGATAGATCACTGGCGTAATGTATGTGCTCTTATAATATCGTGGGGTCATCGGGGTCATCAATATTATGAGTAAAATAGAATTTACTACAACGTATATTTCCAAAAATTCTATTGTTTTATTTATTCGTTTTGTCGATTTAAATGTAAATGGGTCTACTTGAATAAAGAATATTTTGATTTGATTTAATCCATTGTTACCCAAAACCCTTAATCTGCATTTTGGCATAGCACCATTTGCAAAGTTTTGACCTGTATGTACACGTAATCTATACTAGCATTCGCCCGCGGTTTCACCCGCATAGTTCCCGTTTCCGAAAAACAATAAATAATCCAAGTAGCTTAAGTCACTCCTTATAATCATCTATCATTCGTTGAAAGTCCCTTCAGACTAACCGGAACAAACGGACACAACAATAAAACAAAAATGTTTTTTTTTATTTATTTAAGTGCCGTATTTACTTTCGTATGCATTCAGTGAAGATCTGTTTTTCCCCTTGGAAAATTTTGGATACAGACAGACATACAGACTTTATTTATCTGTATAGATTTTTATACATACCAAAGTGAAATTCTTGCCCGATGTAACTTTGGCTCCCAACCAAGGGTTCGTGAGACCTGAGAAATAACAAACCACTATTAGTCTTGTCAGATTCATACAATGACTATGGTCATTTGGGTAATAATATTTAAAATTCCACTTGATAGCATCAACTAACTTCGAGTAATCATTTATTTTTTCTTTTCTATAAGCAAAATTTATTTTATCGTTTCATACTACACAAATCTGAATTAAATTTCCATGTATAGATTTTTTTATTGACTTATTTGACAAACTTAAAATAAACCTCATACAATAGGTCATTTGCTTTTGCACGTCACACCTATTTCTACCGCCAAGTAGCATTGTTTGTTATGTAGTGTTAATATACTCAAGTCACAAGATTGGCAACACGTTAGTTATATCCTTGTGATATTACGAGCGTCAATAGACTGCAGTGACGCTTACTATCACGCGGACTGTATGCCTGTTTGTTGACCTGGTTTAATAAAAAAAAACGAGCTAAGCCCACCGCAACCTGTAGACGCTCGTGATATCGCAATTGATAGATTGAGTATTATATACCTTCAGTTATGTTCACGTTGAATCTGTTGCAGGCTTTCGTGTTGATATCGCATTCGTAAATTTTTCCAACTGCATCTTCTTTTGGAGCACTGATTACTAATCTGAAAAAATAAAACATTTAAAAGATTGTTTGTGCATACCGTAATATTATCGGCCATTTTTAACGGCTCGACTATAGTTGTTTAGGCTTATGAAAGAGAGGCGTGGCACTACAAAATGGTTTGACCTTCCGAGAATAGGGAATCGGTTTGTCCGGTGTCTCAAATGAAAATTCATATAGTGAGAAACTGATTGCAACTATGAGTGGTGAGCGACTTTGCAGTCCCTGTCCCTCTCTGGACGAGAGGACATAATTAAGTTAAAAAAAAAGCGCTAATTGGCCCCAAAGGGACAGCGGTGATTTTGTGGGTGTAGCTGTAAGGTTGGTGATGAGTGAACGCTATAAACAAAACAATATAAATTGCACTTATTGGAGAGAAGATATTGGGACCATTGCCGCACTTAGCAGTGTTCCTATCTTTGCTTATAATAATCCGAATTAGGTTTATAAGAGAATGGTGCAGTACTGTACAGAACAAAATGCCTTGTGTAGTTAAGAGGTAGGTAGGTTATAGGTTAAAGAGACCTGGATATTTTTATATATACCCGGACGAACTTCAGGTGGTCTGTTATAAATATGTTTAACGTTAAAATGCAAACGAAACTGCTGCAAATACTAAATTCTAAGGTGGCTTTCATGGCTACTTGACTGCCAAAACTATTATAAAGACTAGTTTTTGCCTGTGACTTTGTTCACGTGCATGTTAAAAATAATTTTACGCTTTTTATAAGGGACTCTATCAAACATGATTATTTATTTATAATCTTTAACCGTTAACGCAGCATATGCTATGGAAGCGATTTCACTAAATTTTTCAATAATATACAATATATAGCATTTTTTATTACCGAAACAAAACCGGACTAGCAGTTTTTGAGTATATGATTACAAAAGAAACAGAAAAAACATAAATATTAATCCCTAATGTTTGTTCTGAGTGGAGAACACAAGCTTAACATAGGATCATGTTTGTTTGCCCTGATGGTTTAGATGGTAATGCCATCCGAGCCAACGGGTCAAACAAACATACACGGCAGCTTAATAATATTAGTACAGATACTCTTTGTCAGAAAATGGTATGGTCTTTTATCAGATAATAATTTAATCTAATATCGAAAAACAAAATGTACAAGCACCCTCGAATAATGAAAAATAATAAAATCCAAAAATGGGATTTTAAAGTTAAGTTTACAACAGGTTCTTTGCGTTAACCACTAGAAAAGAAGCTTCAAGAAATACTATTGTTATTAAAGGTTCCATTAACACATACATAGTTGTTGGTGTTATTAAAATCCTTATATTCTAAGGCGCTAATTGGCTCTATCTTGACAATTAAATTAACAAAATGGCACTTTATTTAATTTGAATGGATTACCTTTTTATATCCTGCTGATAAGCGATACTGTATCCAAATAGAGTTCCTTTATCCATTGTTTGGAAATTTTGTTTCGACGGTACATGATAAACACTTTTCACATTTTCTGTCCAACACAACAGAAATATCGTTAAGTAAACTGGAACAGATTTTAATAACTCCTTTCAGTCATAAATAAATCAATGAACGTTAGCAAAAATAAAATAGTACTAATAAAAGTGAAAAAAACTAAATATATATATATATAAAAACATAAAAATTTAAGCTCACAGCACTTCATTGTTTGTCTGCGAAGGACGACGCAATAGTGTTCCTAAAGCAAACCAAATAAGGAAGGATAGTATCGAATTGTTGTAAATGAATAATAAAGTTCGTCGTTAGTGCGCACATATGCTCAAACATACGTCATAAATCGTATCATTACAGCAGTAGTAACACGTAGGACGTCCTATGCGGAAGGTAGGTCTTCCCAAAAAGGAGTTTAAGTCGTAATTGCCGCGTTGGGCATACGTGAAGGCAATCGTAGACCGTAGCTTCGCGACGGGATCATTCTCTCGCTCTGTGATTATTGATTTTTTTGGCAAAAAATTCGCCGCGAGCTGCTGACAGTGTAGAATTGTACCTCCCTCTGTACCAAGTGTCGTAAGAGGTGACTGAGGTACCGGAACCGACAGATTGCGGTATACCTATCCGAAATAGCGCAGCTTAAGTACTCAGGGTAAGGATGCACAGCAGCATCCTCGTCGTGTAGTTGCGCTCTGCAATTGCCACCATGCCTGCCCATCGTGGCAATTAAGCGCAAACATCCCCCTACCTTGAGGAGGCCTATGTCCAACAGTGGACTTTTTTTGTGTGATTTAATATGGCAAAAAGTTCTCAAACATGTTTATTAAAACAATAATTGCGCTCGGTTCAATCACTGTAGGTTTGTTGATCACCAGAAAACAAAAACATACCTATTTCCTCTTCCATATATTTATCCCTATAGATACATAAACATGTACCTATAATAATAATAACTGGAAATATATTTGACAAATATCCTTTTAATGGAATTTTATTCAACACTATTTTTAGAGGCAATTTTCGCAATTGTAGAAAGTTCCCTGCTGGACATAGTGATGGCTTGCGATCAGCGCGTTCCTGCAGTTCCAGCCAGATCTACTGTCGACGTCATAGATGAATGTTCTATGCTACGTGGTACAAGGTGTCTATTCTAAAAACTTATGGCACCATCGACTGTCGGTTGTGCGGGCTTGTGCCTCGCACCGCCTATTGCCACTTCGACTTGTTAACTTACTCTGTCCGTTATTTTGATTCTATTATCTCAGACCACCTCATTCTTGATTCGTTTTATGCATTAAACATGCAAAAGTTTCATATTTAACTATTTTTTTTACTTGACTTCCTGTGGCTTGATAATTGGCGGTAAAAAGTAGCCTGATTTAAAATTTACTTATTTATCTACTAGAGGTAGGCCTTTTACAAAGGTCGTCTGTTATTGCTGTTGGTACTTCACTCTTTCCAAATAACACCTGTAATACAGTGTTCGCATTGCTGTGTTCCGGTTTGAAGGGTGGGAGAAAGGAAGTGAAATTACTGGGTAAATGTGACGTGAAGCTACTATAGCTTTAGTTCACAAAGATGGCGACAAACTAGTGATATCTTTGTGATGATACGAGTGCCTATAGGCTGCGGTCATTATTCATTTGACCGCATTTGACCGCGGACCGTTTGCTTGTTTGCTAACTAAAGAAAAAAAAAGATTAATATATAATAATCTATATAAATATATTTTTTTGCATTAGTTAGCAAACAAGCATATATATACATATTTATTGAACTATTACTTTAAAATGAGAAAAGCTTTATTCGTCCCATCTTTTAAAATTGTTTGCCAGTTTTTGTGTATCTAATTTTCTACTCAATTTGTTCGGTTTAGGTTTCCAAATGCCAAAACTTCTTTTTGATATTACTGATAGTATTTTTCATGTCCTTACTACGTTTGCATATTTTCCTTTTGTAGCCTCAAGTCTTGCTGCAGTTTTCTCAGCATGTCTTTTATTTCATCCACTATGTTATTTTTAGCGCCCTCTCTAGACGGGTGGTGGTACTACTTAGTTTAGTTGCTATGCGGCGCACGCTTTTTATGGTTAGTTTATCGATATTGCCAAAGTTATCCACCTAGTTATACAAAGTATTGTTAGATGGAGCTTGCTTGTATTTATGTCTTATAAAATGATTAGTAATACCAATAATTTTAGGTTAATTAATTTGTATCTTCTATGTATATCCTTAGCTTTCGTTTCTATGTGGTTTCTTCTTCTCAAGAGACGGTGACAACAAAATCTTTTCTTTTTTTATGAAATACGACAATATTGGCCTTGCGGAATTGAGAAGATATTGGTAATAATATCTACAAGGACGAAGACTATATTTTCTACCATACAAAAGAGTCAAAAGGGCTTTATGGAGATGGATTCTTAATTAAGAACAAAAATAGTATAGCAAATTACATAGGCCTGTCCGAGTCATATCTAATCTATCTATCATAAAAAGTAGTTTGCTTTATCATAATAGCTTTATAACAATAAAACATTCAGTTATCCAAGCTGAAGCGCTCACCTCAGATGCCACTAAAGAAGTAGTTGATGCCTTCTGCGACCAAGTAGAAGACGCCCGGAACCTTGCAATATTGTAATATTGGAAAATGAAGTATTGATACTTAGAAGTCTGCTACGGACCTACTTACTACCATCTTAAAAAAACTCGAAACAAGAAATACCTTACAACTGGTACGAATCATTATTTTATACAAAAAGGAAAACCCAGCAGACCACCCAGCTTACTATCCACAATATACAAATTGTGCGCAATAGGCCTGGAAAAAAAGATTAGTCTACTATAGAAAAGAAACAACCAGTAGAACAGGTAGGCTTCCGCAAAGTGTACTTACTCTACAATAGATCATATAATTAAACCTTAGAATAGATAATATAAAAACATGTAATATTTAACAAAAGTCTTTATATGGCATACGTTGACTACGCGAAAGCGTTCAACTCAATCTCAAGAGTATCTGGAACTCACTAAATTAACAGAATCTTCCATATACAAATCTTCCATAACATTTAGACGGGCCCGATGGCGCAGATGGTAGTGATCCTTTGTTGTGTGCCAAAGGTCGTGGGTTCGATTCTCAGCCATAGCGAATATTTAAATGATGATATTTGTGTTTGTTCTGCGTCTGGGTGTTAAATATATGTATTCAAGTAGTATATTTGTGATTCTCCTGTTGTCTGGAGTTCGTAACATAAGTGCTTTAAGCGACTTACCACGGAGTCAGGTCAATGTATGAGATGTTGTGGGAATTTATTCATCATTGTCATTATCATCATACTAGCCATTGGAAGTCTACTGCTGGACTAAGCCTCTCCAAAAAGGAAGGTTTTTTTGCCCATAATTGCCGCGCTGGTCAAGCGTGTTGGTAATCGCAAATCGAATCTCAAATGCATTGGGACAGGATGGGCAGTAGCATTTCCGTCGCCAAAGCTGCGCTCTGCGATTGTCAACACGCTTGTCCAGTGTGTAATGTGCAAGACTCCCATTTTTATGGACGTTTAACACTGAACGTTCCACGCTTCTGTTAATAGAGTCCAGGGAAACAAAATTGTATTTTAAATTACCTGCTATAAAATCAACCGAAAGCATACATGAGGAAAAGTGTTGTATTATAAATGTATGTATGATATAACATATTGTTATTTTGTCCTCATAGAAGCCTAAGAGCTAGTAAGCAAGTTTGGAACGGTATATCATTATGAAAACTTGTACAATATTTCTTTTGTATTATCTGATTTTAAACAAAAATTCTGCCAACAACTAGAAACACGCGGAATATATCAGAGACTAGGGATATTAATTAGATATTTAATCTATATATATACAAGCATAAATAAATTGACGTGCTCGATGACCCAGATAGCAGAGATCCTATCTTATGCGCCAGAGGTCGTGAGTTTGATCCCAACCCAGGACAAATATTATATACCAACCTCTAGGCTGGTGCACTCCAGTACAAACTCCTTCCATTTTACCGTATTCAACGTATACGACGTATTCTGCTGGAATTGTCGGCGACGAGGTTCTAAGTCGTCGGCTTGACCCACTGTAATTACGCGGAGATGCTGCATCTCTCTGTGTATTTTACCGCCTTAATCACTAGGAATGTTCCGAGGAGTTGTTTGATTTGTTATCTTCAGCTAAGTTTTCACACCGCACCACGCGTCATCGACTTTAATACCATCCCAACCGCCTGGATGAATTCCAGTCAACAGCTGAGCGATTTCAGCGCCATTTTCTTCCCTCGGATCGCTGCCCTATGGAATAAACTCACTGGATTCGTATTCCCAGACCGTCAGCACAAATGGAGCCTTCAAGAGCAAAATCTATTATTTTCTTCTTAAAGGCTGGCAACGCGCCTTCCGTTTGGTGCTGCAGCTGTCCATGAACGACGCTGATTACTTACCATCAGGTAACTCGTTGGCTCGTTTGCCCCCTCTATATATATATATATAGAGGGGG
>JACJUM010003085.1:15568123-15613022 GCA_020976665.1 Heortia vitessoides
TGACTGAATGGCTGCAGTGCTTAGATGCACAGGGCAGAAATGGGCTGCAGCATTCCCGTTGCGTCGGTAAAATTCTACCTTTTAGAGAGGTCTATATCCATCAGTGAACTTTCAATGGCTGATATGAAGAATGGCATCTTTCAGATTCTCTCTTAAATTTATTAAGCTTTAATACACAATATTAGATAAATGTATAGTACAGTAAAATTGTCTAAAAAATGATTAACAGATTTGGAATGACTGACTATTTTTAAGAAAAATACTGCTTTTTAAATTATTCGAGAAAAAGAAAGTGTTATATTCTATGTTGAATTAAAATATTTGTAAGCAGTGTTTTAATTGCTATTAATCTAAACTATTATATTATAAATTATATATAATTAAAAAAAAAACGTTTTCATAGGAAAACAGTTCGCAATGCGATTTAATTTGTTTTTGCGTTATAAATTAAATTAAACGTTCCTTTTTTGGACAAATTCAATACTAAGATATATTTCAACACAAAAAGGCTCGTTAACCCTTTTTCCGTTTGTGTATAACTATTAATATAAAAAAATAGTTGGCAGTGCCACAAATAGAGTTTCAAGAGGTCTACTAGCTCTTGAAACTAATCACTATGACTTATTAAAGGTATTGTTAGCCTCACTCAGTATCATTTTATATTTAAGTTCGAACATAGTTCGTGAAATAATGTTATCAAATTCAATACTTAGATCACCGCGTTAATTTTGCAATGAAAAATTGGAGAGAAATTTTGGGTATGTAGTTTGTTATTTATTTATAGTAAAAGTTGACCCAACAGAAGTCTTATCTTAAATATACACCTATGTTTATGTAAAAAAATATAAATACTATAAAATACAAATCATATATTCAAAACTATCCTCTCAAGGATTTCTCAAATCTTTAAAATGCCGTTGGTTTTTAAATATAAAAATGAGCAATGATGTCATCACTGCATTTCCGATTTATTAAAATTATACCTTTAAATTTATAAAGTAGATGAGAACCATTGCTCACAATGAAGGAGTTCTTATTGTAGTTCATTCTCCGGAGAAATTCCAACCACTCATGTACAACTGACAGTTTACCTATCACGAATCAAAATTCGCGATAGGTAATAACCACTAAATAAAAAACACCCTCTAAATCCAATGATTTAGAGGGTGTTTCCGCGCTTTTATATGTAGAATCACTTAAATATACTTATGTTTTATTATCTAACTGCTTTTTGCAAAATTTTATGGGTACTCAAGATCAACAGGAAGACATCACCGTCACAGTAGGATATCCAAAACTGGTAATTATGCGGCGTGCATCCAGCGCGCTGCTACGATTTTAGACATTATCGTCTGCCCCCTTAACTCTAAAGGGGGGCAGACAATCCTACGCTGTGCTTGCCGGAGCGTCTTCTCCATCAGCCGTCGGGTTGGAACCAAAATTGTCGCGTACCCATCGGTTTCAGAGGAAAAGCCTTCCGCGTGCACTAAGGTTGTAGAATTACCTCCCTGGGGAGGTTTTCCCAAAGGACTACAGTTTGTGGTTCATTCAAAAAGAAGTAAAGATGTTTTAACATCCCAAAATCTACAGTTGACGGAAAGAAACTGAAAAATGCCCATTGAAATTGAAGAATTTAATAACCATTTATTTTTAAAAAAAATAATATATATGAATTTTTTTCAATATCACATATCGAATTGTTTTTTTCGTATTGTGTTTTTCAAGCAAATTGTATTTGCTAAACGTACAAATACGTAATTATATTGTACGTATTATCAATTAAGTCTAGCTATTTTATTTTATTAACCGCCTTTGATGTTAATCACTGCCTGTCTTTGTATATGCCTAGATCTTTAAAACAACGTAACGGATTTTGACGCAGTTTTTTTAATAGATAAAGAAAGGTTTAATGCATGCATGTAGTAGAGAAATACTCAAAATTTCAGTTCTCTAATGTGTAAATGAACACATTTTTAGCGCTAACATTGCAAACGCTTACTGAACCCGACTAGATAGATCAAAATAATGTACTAAATTATTGTAAACTTATAACGTCTATAAAATAGTCCGCGATGACATATATGTATCTTATAGGTATAACCCATAATAATCAATTTTTATCGTCTGCACCGGAGTACGAAGCCAGGGTATATTATTTGCGTAATATATTTACGGCATTCGATTAAAATTGAGTGTAAAATAGTTCTGTTGTTTTAATATTTAGTGTTTTATTATTGTACATATGGTTAAGGTTTGGACATGTAGAGAGGATGGATGAAAATATAATGACTGCACAAATATATAGAGCGGAAGTGAATAGACATGTTGGTATAGGACGTACTAGGCGAACATATCTTAACCAGGTAGAAGAGGTATAAAAGATGAGCCTAGTCAGAAATACGAAGAATAAACGAGTGTGTATAATAATAATAATAATAACTTTATTCAAAAACAAAAGGAAACTTAAATTAAAATACATTTTGATTAGGTATCTAAACTAGGTCTAGCCTGTTCTTACAGGCACCTATGCTCTGTAGTGTAAATGTAGGTGTGGATGTGTGTCTATATGGTCTAGTGTAATACAAGGCTTGTTAATGCAACACATTATTTACGCACACATTACATAAATACATAGAATATAATGCTAAGCTAGTACATATAGTATACACAAACAATAATAGTAACAATAAATATAGTCCAGTCTAGCATTATATTTTTAGCAATTCCTCTGTCTTGTTGTAGTCTAATGTCAAAAGCCATTCCCTTACTGTTGTTTTGCAAGTGTATTTATTCATGTCATGAATATCTATTTCTTGGTTAATTTTATTATAAATAAATGGTCCTGTAAAATTTGGAAATCGCTGTGCGAACCGTGTACGACATGGCTGATGTATATTTTGGAAATCCACATACCTTCGTCTACTATGAGTTAGTTTATTTATGATATGAATAGACTAATGCGAGTAAGAGAAGCGAGAGAGGTTTGTCAAGATCGTAGCAAGTGGAGATCCATAGTCTTTGCCTACCCCGTCGAGACACAGGCGTGATGTATGTATGTATTCTACATATAATAGAGTGGTATTCGATTTCCAGGATGGCTGTGTCTAG
Source organism: Heortia vitessoides (assembly GCA_020976665.1). Taxonomy (NCBI): domain Eukaryota; kingdom Metazoa; phylum Arthropoda; class Insecta; order Lepidoptera; family Crambidae; genus Heortia; species Heortia vitessoides. Next base: position 15,571,232 of record JACJUM010003085.1, read on the forward strand.
CCCTTTGCGTGAGGGATACGTTTTCCAGCATTTTCTATCACGCACAATCTCACGTGGTCTTGATACCAGACCCTGGCACTAAACATGCGACTTTCGGCTTCTCTATGGGGTACCAAGGTGGACCATCACCGTATTTAGGTAAGATCTAATAGATACAATAAAATTTTGCTTGCTATTGGTTGATATATTTGGCATTATAGGTTATAAATATGTGGGGTACCGACAGAGTTGAATAGTACTTCCAAGTACCTCACAGAGATAAATATTTTAAACTTATTAAGCAGTTTATTGTTTGAATGATCATGTTTGGTTCGGAATGCTTTTTTACAATAAGAATTGTTACCCTATTAATTTTATGTTTTAGTGTCAGGTGCTCCGCATAGCAGTCTTTTGGGTGGTGTGTTCAGGTGCCCCATGACAGGGGTGTTGCAGAAAAAATCAACGGTTTGCAGTAGTTTAAACTTGGATATAGATAAACTGGCACCGTACCCTAAAGGTAAAAGAAATGATTTTCTTTAACGTAATGTGTTGATAGTACCTAAGTATCTCAGGACATGTAAGGAATAGAAAACAACCAACTTTGGGAGATTCTGCCGATAATACGATGGCCCTTATGGGTCTTCAGCAGTTTCCTTGTTTTGTGCAAAGAATCGTGGGCTTAGGATAAATATTTATGTGTTAAACCTTTGTGTTTGTTTTGATCTGAATGTTATAAATATATATTTAGATACATATCAATTTGTAATTTCTCTGTTGTCCGATATCGCTTACCGCATTTAATGTTGTGAGATTTATTTTATTTATTACTGGTTTGTTATATGTTTCAATAAAATAATAACTTTATGCGTTTCCCTTAATGTTCATTCGGGTGTTACTATATATATCCTCTTGGGCCTTTCTAGTACTTTTCCATTTCTCTATTTCTTTTAACATGATGTTTATCGTTCAAAATTTTTATTCCAGATTATGCTCCTTTACACTTAAGTCTTGGATTATCTATCGCCGCCACAAAAGACTATTTTTTGGTAAGTATAACTTATTTTAACATACAAAAATAACTTATATAGGAATAGTGTATATGCGTTCGCAATCTATTCGCATTTAATACAAACTGCATTAGTTGTTAGACTTCCATGTAGTCTTTTGACTCTATAAACAACGCCTTTATATTTTGTAATGTATGGGCCATTTTTATTATATAAATTACCAATGTTTTATTAAAGTTCTTTCAAACTTTTTCGTTACAATAAATCTCCGCGCTAGCTGGATTAAAATAGTGGGGTGTGCGTACTCCATGGACACGGCCATGTATAGAACGTAAATACATTTGTGTACATTCGATATTTAAAACAAAACAAACGTTAAATGTTATTGTAATGAGTTAATGTTGTTCTAGTCAAAAATCAAAATGGCATCGCCTCCGCGCGCGCATCTGTTCTCGTTTATCGTAATAAATTGATATTTCAATTATCCAGTAGTATAATTTAACATTTAAACTACAACGCTGAACTGTAATGCCCGATTTAGTTATCATTTGGCTTTTAGGATTGGCCTAATTAGTGGCAAATTAATTTTTTTTACGTCAAAAAGTATTTTGTCACTGGTAATGTTTTACCACGTAACGTACTAAAACGTTGTTGTTTTGTTTTCAGACGTGTGCACCGCTTTGGAGTGCACAACCAAGAAAGCAAAATTACTCAGGCTGGCGGGATCATTCCTATGGCACCTGTTTTGTATACGATGGAACATTTCACAGATACAAGGGTATATTTGAGACAAACCTCGCGTCTAATGTAGAGTACATAATCAAGAGTAAGTGTACGAATGTATTAAATACACAAACTGTACTGTACACACATTGTTTGAATGACAAAACATACTTATATAAAGTAAACATAAATTCTCCATAGATTTTAATAATTATATTCTCTTTGGTCTTATTGAATGTGAAGCAAATGACGAAAGAGGTTTTACAAAAATATTGTCTATAGAAAAGTTTTGAATAATTAAATATTCCATTATTTTTTTATTGTCTAGACAATAGATATACAACCGTAACTCATACAATATTTAGTTAGTTTACTTTCTTTTTTACTGGGTCAGCACTAGTTAATTAATGATACAACTGCATGGATAAATTGCTCCAACCACCAACTGTAAAAAAAAATGGTTTATTAACTCTGACGCCATTATTGGCCTCAATAACATAAAATCACTATGTGTTAATAGAGCCTTCATCACCAGTACTTTCTGAAGGTTGAAAATTTCATTTTAAAATCCACCAGGTGTTGGCAGATTTAATAATAAAACTATTGCTGAACGTAATAACACCATTTTTTTAACAGATGTATAACACCATTAATATAATTTTTTACATTTGTTGTTTAAGATTCCGCTTCCTTTACTTCAACTGTTCTCAAGATAAGAGAAAATATGTTATACAACGTCTAAACTATTTAAAGTCGTTAAATAAAAAAATTATTATTAGTGGTGAACGCGTAAATATTATAAAATATTGAACTATGTAGTTTAAACAAGTCATAAATTAATAACTCGTGACTCCTAAAAAGAATTTGACCTCTGATGGCGTACTCAGGTAACACGACTCAACAGTGGCGCCTTGCATTACCACTTTGCATTGGTCTTCTAATCATGATTCCATATTTTTTATCATCAAAAATAAACTACAAACTGTCTGTGGGATGTACGTGTCGTAAAAGGTGACTAAGATCTCGGAACCGATAGATGTCGGCGTACCCAGCGGGAACATAATTCCCCCGCGGAAATTATGGACAAAATTCTCCTTTATGAAGACTATGGCTATGTCCAGCGGCTGACGTTCTTCGGCTTCATTGGTGATGATGATAGTTTTTATACATTTCTCTGTGCTATTCCAGATACTGTGCAAGGTGGGATTGGCTGGAAAACATTTGTAGATGAAAAGAACGATTTCCTTCTGTTATCTAAATTGGCTATAACGAGTGATATGGCGATCCTTAATGCTTCGAGTCCACTCAGCGAGGCGGTGTCCCTGTCGCTTGGCAGCCGGAGTAAACATGACGATCATTTGAACTATAATACCTTGCAAGCAATAAGAAATTTTGGTATGTTTGAGTTTAATGTATTATCTGTAGATATAATCTATACTTATAATTGAAGTCTGTAACTACATCTAAATAATTTTACATTAAATGCTCATGAAAGTGTGTACGGTACTGAAGTACATTTTTAAATTTTTGGTGTCTATTTCGGAACTATGTTAGTTTTCTATGTCTCTGAAACTCGAGGTTAACGAGGATTTCAGTAAAGGTAGCCGATTAAAATATCAGCAATATTTGCAACGAACATTCTGTCTATTGTGCCAACATGTCAATAGACTGACAATACATTTTGTAATCTTTTCTTTCATGTGAACATTTTATCAACAATCGCAACAACAAAAATAATAAGAAAAAATGGTCCATCCGTTCATCTTTGATACCATAATACAAAGAAATAGGACTTAATTTTTATCGTTTACTCGATTGTCGTCTGCCATCTCGAGATGTCCACAATGGGCGTTTCATAGATAATGTTATCAATGATACGCTGACGGTTTCTACGCGTGTTTACTGTTCGGTGGTCCGATGCAAACTGAATTGCGCTAAACCTATTGATACGTCATTAACTCTGGCTAAAGCTTCTAGGTGGCGCTAGCGTCTTGTTAGTTCTGCTCGTCACCGCTAGTGGCGCTGGCGTTGCAATAACTCTGATTCAAAGATATTGTGACATTTCAGGCTACTCGATCGCGTCTGGAAATTTCTTCAATGGAGAAACTTTGTACGCTGTAAGCGCACTGGATCCCAATCCTTCAAAGGGAGGGGTATGTATTAATATGTATTTATATATATATATATATATATATATATATATATATATTTAAATATATATATATATATAAATATATATATTTCTTTTGAGCAAATAATTAGAATCGCAATAGTTTGACATTTAAGATTGTAGGACATACAACATTGAAGGAATTGCGCACATTTCTCAGCACAAAAAGAAAACTAGGCGAATTTCCACGTGTCTGCGAAGGTCTCGGTAGCACAATGGAAGTAAATTGCACTACTGTTGGCATAGGATACATGCAGGTTCGCGTTCTACATGAAGCTTTTATAGATTTTTTTCTAGTAACTACATAAGGGATTGTTAATGTTATACCCATTTAAATAAATAAAACACCACAAAAGAGACAATAAATAAAAATGTTCATCACATTAGTTTTGCTTCTGTATGGGGTACTAACTGACGACCCAAGAAAAATAAGATATAGGCTACTCTAAAGCCACGGGATGTCTTATTTAATTTTGAAAACAACTGCCGACCGCTTTTATATTGTTTTAGCCTCAATTAATGGAGTTATTGTAATATGTGTATTGTAATTATTAAATAACATAAAATAACAGATTTAAGTATATGTAATCACAAATACTTAAATCTGTTATTTGCTGTCTGTAACATGAGTGTCACGCTACTTAAGTAGCTCGGAAGCATATGTCAATGTTAACATAAATAAAATTATGCTAAACACAGTTATTTATTTAAACTAATTTTTTTTCTAGATCTATTTCCTGTACAGTGACACCGATGACCACGGAAGAAAGTTATACTTTAAAATGAATGGGAATAAATTACTCAATATATCCGACACAACTTTTGGAGCCATGTTTGGTTCGTCGATGTACGGAGCTGATTTGAATGGGGACGGTATTGCGGAGCTGATCGTTGGAGCTTCAGTTTTAGATGACGGATTAGGGGAGTATGAGACTGGGGCGGTGTATTTATTCTTAGGAGGCGATAAGGTGAGTAAATTACATCTTCGTCAATCATCAAACAAAAAAACATGAAGTTAATTTAAACAACGTTTGGAAGCCGTTCATAAGTATATGTTAGATATATTATAACATAGAATTAATACAAATTAATTTGTATCATATCATTTAATTTGTATTATGTATTATTATAAAAACGAAGGAATGATATATAAATAATTTTATATACCACTCCTTGGTATACTTGGTATACCTTTCCTTGGAATGGTATATAAAATTCCCCTCCAAGGAATGGTACAAAAATTAATATCCTCTTAAAAATACAAAATTTTCATGGTCGGTTATGCATTCAGGAAACTGTAAATAGAGAAAGTAGACGTCGAATGATAATTGGCAATAAAAATGGAGCCAGATTTGGAGATGCAATAGCAGTTAGTGATATCGATGGTGATCTGCTCCCAGGTAAGTTCATACCATTGCCTATATACAAATTGTTTTCCAACTGGAGTTGTAAGTATGAATGGACGCCAAATGGATGTACAACCTGGTGAAGGTTTCAGGAATCATTGTTTTCAAGCAGCACAAAGTCGTACGCTGCGGAGAAAGTTTAGCTTTGTATATGAGGTCTATAGAATGGTTGTGAATTTACAACAAAAAGCAATATACGAGTAGGCTTATCAGCATTGACATTAGTGCGTGTACTCCATTTTAAAGAGGTTAAATTCCATTGCACTTAGCTACTTTTTGCAGTGACATGTTATTGCACATAATAGGCAGAGTAGAATGACTCTGTACAGGTGTTATAAAGCAACCCGACCCGACAGATGGTGGTATATCCTCCCGAAACAGCGTGGCTCAAATGTAACGGTATATAGACTGCAGCATTCCTATCGTAAAGATACGCTGTGTGATTGCCTGCCCTACCGTAATTTTGTCCAAATTTCCTCTTTCTTAAAAGCAGTGGACGACGGATACGGATTTTAAGGTGATAGTGATGATGATGATAATGATGACCATGATGATGATGATAATAATAATTTAATGAGTACTTAATACACTCAAGGTGTTGTTATAATTGAACTATATATATTATACTATACCTATACATATTGAATTAGCATAATCATCATTATTACAGCCATTGGGAGTCCACTGTTGGATATAGGCTTCCACAAGAAAGGGAAAATTTTGCCCATAATTACCGGGCTGGGCAAACGTGTGACAATCGCAGACGCAGCTTCCACGACGGTGCTGCTATTGACCACCCCCGTCCTGCATTTGAGCTACATACACCATCTGTCGGTTCTGGTACCGCGTGTTACGACACCTGGTACAGGGTAGGTCCTATTCTACTCTACTGGTACCTCGTGGTTCATAAGCTATTAAATGATACTGTAAGGAAATTTTAATAACCGCAACAATCTTAAAATAATATAATTCCATGGTAGATTTTTTTTTTAAATATTTAAAAAAAAAGAGTTTTTCTTGAAAACGATCATATTAAATTCATTATTATTTTACAAAAATGACGTGTTTTTAATGTCATCATTTTACTGAAAATGGTCTCGCTGAAGTTACTTTCTCAACGTTTTATTAAGTCTTAAGTACTTAACTGATGCGCACCAAAAAGATCGTAAAAAAAGAGATGATTTGATGTAACATTAATATGTACGAATGAAATTTTAGAAGTCTTCGTAAGTGCACCATACGAAGACAATGGAGAAGGAGCCGTATACATTCTCTCTGGATTTGAACTTAATCAAAAATTGCTTAAGGACAGTGCCTTCAAGAAGATTTCTTTAGGCAATTTGCAAAGATCACAGAAGATTCAAGTAAAGGGTTTCAAAAACTTTGGAAAAAGTCTGCTGGTTATACCTGACATGGATGACAATGGTTGTAACGGTAAGCATCGGTAATGCACGGAAAGTACTAAATTTTCGAAAATCGATTTTTTTTTAAACAGTTGTCCAAGTAATTATCATATCAGTCATTGGATGTCCACTGCTGGACATAGGCCTTCGCTAAATAGTGGTTAATTCTGCCCATAATTACCATTGCCGACACGTTGGGCAAGCGTGCTGTCCATCCCCGCCCTGTGCATCTGTCGGTTCTGGTCTAGTCGGCTCTTACGACACCTGGTATGGGGGAGGTACTGTTATACTCTGCCGGTACCTTACGGCTTTAGTAATACAGTAAACTAAATACTAATGATAATTACTCTCCATGCGGTGAGTATGCTTGTTTAATCTTTGAGTATAAAGAAAAATTAAGCAGTCGTATTGTTTGATAGTTATAATTAAAAAAATACACTTTGATCTATAATATAATCCTTAGTCTTTTTTTCTGTCAAATATCAGTTTAATTATTGCTATTAGTCTATTTGATCCGCTGTATTTGTAGAAAATGTATTGTTTACTTTGAAAGTGTTCATTTTAGGCTCTATTTAAATCAAAATATTTTTGGGATTGAGAATCTCGATATCGACCACTTACTTCTTTATATACATTTGAAATGCATTGTCTTCACCGTGGACTAAACAGGAAGATTGTATTCCTCTAAGACGTGGTGGAGAATAATTTTAACTTTTATGGCAATTCATATTTTCTCTTCAGGATCTGAATGACTTGAAAGTTTTTGAAGTCAAAGACCATTTATGTATGAGATTGGCTTTGAATTTTATTACATCATATTTCAGAGTTGGCCATCGGAGCTCCCGGTACTGACAGTGTGGTTTTATTAAGATGTCTGACTACGATAAATGTGACCGTTAACACAGAACTTATTGGGAACCAGGTAATATTACTATTTGTACAACCACTTTGATAGTTTTATGCATAGAAAAGGCTAAATTATATTTAAGATGATATTTAATAGAAAAAGATTAACTGTAAATAAATTTAACTTAAATGACAAAAAACGTAATTCGTACATAAATTTTATTGGAGATAAAATAAATGATAAATGCAAAGCGAAAAGCAATTAGTACCTATCCAAATGCTATGTCAAAGTACTTTAGCCAGTAATGAAGAGGATATATGTAATGTGTTCGGATTATATATCCAATCAGTATACAGTCGAAGTATGAAGTCATCGAATGCAACTACTGCATCTAATTATCTGAGTTTTTTGGTCAATAGCTCGGATTAATTTTATTGATTACATACAGATGTAACCGCTATAAAATTTGCAAGATATTAGACGCATCCAAAGGATCAGGTCCCGATGATATACCTCTAATTTTTATTGCTGTTGCACACAGGCTGGTTATTCCTCTATATATAATTTTTTTTAATTAGCGAAAATTGTCCCGATACATAAATCAAACTTGAAAGCTGTTATAAATAACTACAAGCCAATTTCAATTTTTTCTGCTTTGGCAAAAATACTAGAAGTATTAGTTACTTCCAAAATACAAAACCACTTTAATCAAAAAGTATCAGTCTCTCAGCATGGTTTTACTGCTGCAAGATTTACAGTAAATAATCTTGTAACTTTCATTAAGAATATAACTAAGTCGATAGCAAAATTGATGTAAGTTGTTAAGGTAACTTAGTACTTCGCGTTTCAAATATTTTAAAATTGACTTACTAGAAAGTAGGAGAAATGCATCTGATTTAGTATTTATATTTAAAATACTGAATGGTTACATAAATTGTCCCGAATTATTTTCGAAAATTAAATTTAAGCCTCCTCTCAGATATTCCCGGATGCCTCTTAATCTTCTCTCCCTTCCTTTACGGGTTCTAATTCCCTGATTTCTAGACTTTGTAGATTTCACAATAAGTATAATATAGAATAGATTGACTTATTTTCCTCCCTTTATTAAAGAATTAAGCGTCAAATCCATCTATTAAACTTAAATTAAATTAGATTTTGCATTTAGATTTTTTTTGATGAAATGCGAATTAGAAGAGTAGACACACTTAGTTTTGAGTTCTGTTTTTGTATACATATCACGGTGCAACAATTACTGGTTTACTAATAAATAAATAAGGACGTTGACTTCTTAGCACAAAAAGCATAATTAAATTCAACATTCTGTTATAATGTCTTGGTAGTACAACGGTAGTGCAATCGCCCCGTATGGGAAAGACGCAGGTTCGAGTTCCGCCTGACTCGACACTGAGGCAAGTTGATTATTTTCTATTAAATATCATTTGTGCGACCACATAAAAACAAACAGCGTCAATGTACATCCTTTTCGTAATATACTCCATTATCTCATGTTTCAGGTTATAAGGGAGCAAGATCTTAATTTCACGATCAGAGTTTGCCTTAATGTGACGAATGTCAAAGACATTTTCTCTGCAAGTGAGTTATTCAAATATGCCAACTGTTTGGTAACAAATACACAATGGTAAATCGATGATTAATAAATAAATATATTATTTGTAGAAATTATAGTCAACAACGCGGTCTTAGGAACCGGCGCGTATCTCGATGACAAACAAATTAAATATGTAATCCACGTTAAAGGTAAAGAAGACGGAATAAACAAATGCACTGACGTCATCGTGAACTTGGTGAGTAACATAATTTTTACTAAGGCATATATAAATTAGTCATGCCTATTATATATAAGTTCCTTGGATCTTAATTAGCCCACATACAGAGTGACTCCAGCAATGTACGTAGTAACGTCAATCGGTTTCGTAGTTAACTCATTGGTATGGAGTTTTGTCAACAAGGATAGTTAGGGTAATATACGCTAGGGCTGGGTGTGCAATGACTTGACTTGGAGAGAGGCAGGAAATGACTAGAGCGCGACAGTGTTCACTTTACATCGTCAGCAATACTTGCATTTCATCACAAAAATAAAATTCTACGAATTGTATACAATGTTATGTCACAACTGACTCATCTTCAATATACAACAATAATATGCAATTTAGAATTAAATAGTTATAATAAACACCACAAAAAATGATCATTTAATAATTCAAAGCCTTAGAGAATTTTTCAAATAAAAATTGCTGACAACGGTTTTTCGTAGCGGACTGGTGCATATGTCAGCTCGCAGATCTATATTTGAGATCAGAAGGCTCTATGTGGCGTATTTGTTAGAGTTATTACGATGAACCATGAGGTACCGGCAGAGAAGAATAGGTACTTACCTTGTACCAGGTGTCGTAAGAGGTGACTATGGTACCAGAACCGACAGATGGTGGTATATCCATCCGGAACAGTGTAGCTCAAATGCACAGGGTGCGGGTGGGCAGCAGCATTCCTGTCGCAAAAGCTGCACTTTGCGATTGCCAACATATTTGCCCAGCGCGGCATTTATGAACAAAATTCCATCTTTTTTGGGGAGGCCTATGTCCAGCAGTAGACTTTCAATGGCTATAACGATGATTAGGATAAGCCTCTTCCAAAATGAGAGTGGTAGGTGAAGGTAGGTTCCTCTTTTGAAATTGCCACCTATCTCCGGTCGACCGGTTATTCAGGCCGCCACGTTAAGAATTTTTTAATGGAGAACTTTTATACTGCAATTCATTTAAAAAAACTTCCAAAACAGCAAAGTTTTAACTAAGTTTCCTCCCTCTGTTACTCACGTAGGGAATAAAATTTTAAAAATTCTTTCTTATTGCTCACCTTAATTATAATGGAATAATAAATAAATAAAGGAACCCCTGTAAAAAAATTCAAGATCCTAACCCTTAAAGTTTAGACCCTGCGTTGATATGACATTTTATCAGTCATTTAGTCAGTCAGTTGGCTTCTTCTTTTAAATATACAAATAGGGAGCAAACGAACCAACAAGTTACCTGATGGTTCATCGGCTTCGCTCATGGAAACCTGCAACATCAAAGGAATTACACGCGCGTTAATGGCCTTTAAGAAAATAATATAATTTGAGGCTGTCACAAAATTGTTTTGTTTCTCTAAATATTTTATATGACTTTTAATAAATATAAAAGTTATTTATATTTATGACGTAACTTCTTTTATTTTAAAATATTTTTAACTTTTATATATAGTACAATGAAAATAATGTACGTATTGTTTTTTAGGAAGGCAATGAACCTGGTGACTATAGTTTTACAACGAAGGTAGAAATAGATCAGGAAGACATTGAAAAAAAAACAGGTAAGTGTATTGGGGACTAAATTTGAGAAAATTCTTTTATCTTGATTGATTATGCACTTATAGAAATAATGCTAAATTTGAATTTGCATCAACTTACAGCATACATTTGTGTGTGTCATTGAAACAAATGTAGCATGTAAAAAATAAACGAAATACATTAGTATTGCGCAACGCACATCTTTTACGTATGTTTAATATCATTTTTTTTAATATAAACACTACAACAATAATAAATTTAAATAAACACAATAAAAACCTTCAAAAATAATGTGTATCTTCATCATTTTAAATATATATTTTTGTCTGTAACAAAGAATTTGTGATAATTCAATGATTTCTTAAAGATCTAGTTTAAGTGTTTTCGACATTATAATAACATGCAAAGTCTTGTTTGGTTAGAAAAGGAAGCAATAAGCATTTTAAAGGTAGATCACATAAAAACTTCGGTTACATTGGTACCTCACTCTGACGCATTACTATTGCGCTGGTTGTATTCTTGTGATATTATAGCCGTCTATAGGCTGCAGTGGTGTTACTTGCATGCAGACATAATGCATTTTAGTAGACCTGGTCTACTAAAAACTACACTAAGTAACAGCTTCGACATACTTATAAAATCCTGCTTTTATATTATTATTTTAATTTTATTAACAGTATTTGACACAAAATGGCTGACTATGGGTCCATACAGCAAGGTGGAGTCGAGCAAGGAAATCTCTCGACATTGCAATGGCACGACTGAATGCGATACTGATTTGTCTTTGAACCTAACCTGGGTGGATATGTAAGTATATTAGTTATGTAATAGTTTATCATACCGGCCATTAAAAGTTCACTATTGGATAGGCCGACCCAAGAAAGGGAGAATTGCCCATGATTGTCACGCTGGACAAGCGTGTTGGCAATCGCAATGTTCAGCTTTTGCCACGGGAATTTTGCTGTCCATCCCTGCCCTTGCACTTATGTTATACTATTTTGGATGAATATACTCGTACCGCCATCTGTCGGTTCTGGTACCTCAGTTGCTTCTTACGATACTTGATTCAAAAAGATACTATTTAAATCGCCAATAAAATAATATTAAAAAAGTGTTATATGCATAGCATTAGAATTTCTAATAAGGAAGTCATTATATGCCAAATTATAGGTAATACAGATGAACCTGATGACCCAACGGGTTATACATTTCTTAAAATACGTACTTTTAGCAAAAGTTCTAATGATAACTGTATTCGGTGCAAATAAATTTACTGGCTAATATTTTAGGCCTAGACAAACTACTTATGAGCTCGGCTCGTCAGAGTCTATAACCGCTGAGCTGCTGGTGCACAACCAGGGCAGCAGCGCGTTTGAGTCATGCCTGTGGCTGCGAGTGGAGGGGGCGCCCGTCTCTAAGATCGGCTGTGTGGACTCCGATGGCGGGTACAAATGCTACATGCCTAAACCTTTAAGGCGGTCCAGTCAAGTAAGCTTCATACTAATATGCTTTGTTCCTCTTAATTGTTTGTTCATCTTTTACTGCAAAATGACTGAATGAAACTGTATGTAATTACATGCAGTTTTCTTGTAGCCAATATATATGCATATAATAGCTGTCCCTGCAAACGTTGTTCTACCATACAAATATTTGATATAAAATGAATAAATTACTAAAACAACTATCAAAAAAAGGGGTGATAGAAGTGTGAAAATTTTGAGTTGAGATGAGAGATGTATTTTTTAATGCCACATTAAAAAAAAGTTCGGGTTGGATAACCCTTATCACTTATGGGGTATAAAAAATGGATAGTAGCTAATTCTCAGACCTAAAGAATGTGCATTTAAAAATTCATAAGAATCGGTCAAGCCGTTTCGGAGGAGTATGGTGACTAACACTGTGACACAAAAATCTTATATATTAGATTTTTTTTATCCAGGAAAATCTAGGGTTATCGCGGGTGTTTCTTCATGAGATCAATAGTCCCAAGGGACGAAAAATGAATGTTTGTCGTTTGTCGCGCTAAAACTTGAGAATGGCTGAACCAATTGGGCCTATTTTATCTTGAAATATTTGTGTAAGTTCAGGGTAGGTTTGAACGGTGGAAAACATAAATAACAAGTTAAGGAAAATATAAAAAAAACGTCAATTTTATATCTCAATACAAATTGAGCGTAGCCGTGAAATATCTGAAGTCTTTAGTCTAGTTAGAAATAAAAATGTCACTTGGTTGTCAGATATTTATATTTATAGATATGGTGAAAAATTTTATTATTTTACATTTGTAGAATGAAGCTGTATTGTATTAAGTTTTGGCCATATTTTACATAAACTATTCAGTCAAAAGGTTATCTGCATCAGTATCTTACTCTCACCTATTTTTACCGCTATATAGCAGTGTTCGCATTGCTCTTTGCCCATTGTCGGGTGAGAAAGGCAGTGAAATTACTGGGTAATGTGATGTTACATATTTAAGCCAAAACGTTGATGTATTTGTGATATTAAAAGCGTCTATAAGTTGTGATGAGGCTTACTATCAAGTGGTTAGGTTGTTTATCAACCCAGTTTAGTAATAAAAAAAAACTTGCAATTATGTTCACCGGGATCTAGTAAATATTACATTTTCACAACGTCTCATACATTTTCCTGACTTCGAGATATGATGCTCAAAACACGTGTGTTATGCATATCAGACAACAAAAGAGTCGCGAATATAATAAATATATACATACTTAACACTCAGGCATAAAACACACTCATATTCGTCATGTAACTATTTTTCCTGGGTGGGGGTAAAAACGGCCTTTGGCGCGCAAAATAGGATTACTTCTGCGCCTTCGGACCCATCGTAGAGAAGATATGTTCTTTAGGCTATTTTTACTAACAAGACAAGCATGCTCTCAACTACCAAGTCGCAGCTACGCAATAATTTATGTACTGAGTAAATACTTCACGAACTTTATAATCTAGAGATATTACGTAAAAACAGTTCCATCCTGCGATTTTACCCGCGTATTTTCTGGAACTATTTCTATTCTCAAGGTATAGTAGTAATGCAGTAATGCTTATAGCATCAGCTTATTGCCAGTGAAAGCCCCGTTAAAATCGGTACTGCCGTTTTAGACATTGGCCAGTATAAACAGACAGATAAATGGAAAACGAAAAAATGGACAGACACCAATTTAAACATTTTTGTACCACATATATCTAATTTTAGGTTCATTTTCTATTTTTAAATAGATTTTTAGGTATAATATTTATAGGTATTATAAATAAATTAACATTAATTTGAAACAAAGAAACAAAATATTTTTGAGGTCCAGGATTTAAAAAAAACAATTTTTCAATTTTCTTGCTCGAATATATTTACTGATAAAGACACTTAGACTTAAGTATTGCTACTAAACTGAGGTCTTCTATATTTACAGCACAAAATTGACATCAAGCTGAACATGAGCCAACCGACAAACAAGCAACAGCGGATAGACATCAGAGTATCGTTGTTCAACTTCTGCGATCAGCCAACTTCTGGAAAGTCGTACAAATACCACTTGGACCTAACATCAAACCCTGATAACGTCACACTAGCCGGGTGAGTTCTTATCTGACAGTTGGGGAGTCGAAAAGCTTCACTAGATATAGACCAAAAAGGTCATCTGCATTGGTGCCTCACACACACATTTGCGCTGCATTCGTGGACAACTCCCGAGATCACTCACATATTTCTACTAAACAGTAGTTCGCATTGCTGTGTTCCGGTTTGAAAGGAGAGAAAGGTAGAGAAATAACTGAGTAATGTGACGCTTGTGATACCTTTGTGATACCAGCGTCTATAAGCTGCGGTAACGCTTATTGTCATGCGGGCTGTAAACTCGTTTTTCGACTTAGTCTAGTAAACTAAAATAATAAGGTTTGATACAGTTATTTTCGTACATTATCTGCGGTTTTATCTCTTCAAAATATATATATTATAGGTATATAATAAATAAATTCATTCACTTAACATCTCACACATTGACCTGTCACCGAGATAAGTCGCTTGAAGCACTTGTATTACACCAGACATAGAAAAAACACAAATATGATCATATAAATATTTGTTTTGAAGGTAATCGATCTCACGACGTTTGGCACATAAGATAGGATTACTACTGGCTGCGCTATTGGGCCCGTCACAAACTACTCATAGGATACTTTAATTGTACCGTAAATATTACAGGAAAAAAATATGTAAAAACAAATTAGCGCCGTAGAGTCGAATCTTTACAGTGAACTAAAAAACTTGCAATTGTTCTCTCCTTTCCCTCTTGCTTATCTGAATAACCGTTTCCTGTTCCTAGATAGCGATAAAAATCCCGAAGAGAAATGATCACTCAACCGCTAAGGATTCTAAAACCTTTTATAACTTCAAATCATAAAGCGTGATCTGCTCGGTCGGTCTCTTTCGAAATTTAAGAGAATGCTGAAGGAGTATTACCTGTCACTGTTACTGTCTTTTGTAACTATATCCGCTATATATACGTATGTATGTATGTGTGTGTATATCTATCTATCAGTTTCCACCATTAGCTTTCTCTTTTTCTCCATTTCAAAGGTTGCCTGTAAGAGATTGCGATAAGGCCGCCTTTATTAAATAATAAAAATTAATTATTATTATGAAAAACATTTTTGATTTTTAGGATCTCTCATAACCAAATCATTACTGATGCAGCAATAGCGGATCTAAAAGTAAGGACTATCAACGATGCCCAAGAATATTTGGTAAGTATGGTTTTTTAATGTTTAACTCGGTATTTGTATAATTGTTTGTCCCAGTTTAAGAGAAAGAAGAATTAGTAAAGGTTAAGAGTGATCGTGAGGTACCGGCAGAATAAAATAGTACCTCTCCCCATGTACCAGGTGTTGTTAGAGGCGACTAAAGTACCAGAACCGACAGATGGCGGTATATCCACCGAAAATAAAGTAGCTCAATGCACAGGGCGGGGTTGGGCAGCAGAATCCTAGTCGCGAAAGCTGCGCTGAAAGCTGCACTGATTCGGACTTTGTACCTTAGTTGCCTCTTATGACACCTGGTGCAGTTAGAATGCCTATTCTACAATGTCGGTACCTTACTGCAAACGGCATGGTATTCAATAATAATATTAATAAACTGAAACTGGAAGTTAACGATGCGTAGGATTGAGTTGGTGAGGTAGACAAACCATCTCACACACGTAGAACTCTTGACAGTATCGTACGGTCGTCTGCATTGATGCCTTACTTTCACTTTCAACAGCCAGTGTTCGCTCCGTTTCTGACTCAAGGGTAAGAAAGGCAGTGAAATTACTGGGTAATGTGAGATAATATCTTCAAGTCACAAGTTGGCAATGCGCTAGTGATATCCTTGTCATATTGTAAAATTCAACCTGGTCTCTGGACCTGGTCGAATAAAAAAAGGCATTTTTCGCAGTAGGCGTCCCATGTCTCAAGCTATTTAGCCAGTCAACGAAATATCTCATCACCAGATACCGAATTTATTTTGTTTTTTTCTCCTTATTTCGTAATAGCACTTGCATTTGCCTGGTATCTGGGTAAATTATATCTTGTATACATTCAAATACGCTTCTTGGTGCACTTCAAAATAGAATTAATGGTACCTACTAATTACAATTATTTGATTCTATATTACTAGCTGTGTGCGACTTCGTCCGCGTGGAATAGTTTTTTCGGGTACTCTACCTAAACCTACATAAACTTTGAATGTCATGTTTATTTTTTTGGAATCAATGGCCTGAAAAATAAGCTTCAAGTTTCTAGCTCTAAAATAGCGATATTTTCATTCAACTTTTCATTCCCCTTATTTCGAATTTAAAAATAGCCTTGTCCATGTCCTTTCTCAGGATCTAAAAATTGTTGGTGTCAAATTTCATCAAAATCAGATGAGAGGTTTAAGCGGGAAAGCGTGACAGACAGACAGACAGAGTTACTTTCGCATTGATTCTATTAGTAGGCATTCCATATTACAAAATCTTCTAACTTACATGTTCATTTAAAATAACGTAACATTAAACAAGCAGCTTCACGATGGTAGAATTATTAGTATATATAAATCATCTTTAAAAATATCATGTGTGTTCTATTTTACAAAACATGTATTAGTTTTCATCATCATATCAGCCATTGGAACTCAACTGATGGACGTAGGCCTATAAAAAACGGGGAATTTTCCACATAAAAATGGAGAATTTTGTTAAATAATAGCGAAATTAGCCGGATAAAAATGGGGAATTGTAGCCATAATTGCTGCGCTGAGCAAGCGTGTTGGCAATTGCAGGCGTAGCGTCATTTGTACCACACTGTTATGGTTAGATACACTGTCACCTACTAAATCCTGTACCTTAGTCATCCCTTACGACACATTGCACAGAGGGAGCTACTTCCTGTATTCTATTCTGCCGGTACCTTTCGGCAGAGTTTTGTGCCTTTTAATTCTACCGTGCATTATTTAATCTTTATAAGACACAAAATCTAGCTATTGATATAACTATTTTTGTTTTATCTATTTATTTAGATAAAAAATGATGGCGCAGTTACGTGGATGCAGTTCGAGGCTGTGGTCTCAATCTACAAATCAGAATTTATCACCACTTATAAGGTGAGTATCGATCGTCTCGTGAGATAAAGACCACTGTGGTCTACTTTCAAACTGACGCTCATGTTCCAAGTAATTGATAAATGTTAAGGATTTTTATTAGAAAAGTGTGATCAGTTTCGTCATAATAGCATTATAATAGTATATGTATAGTTGCTGCTTACATTTATAATTGAGTAATGACAGATGCTACTAATTACTGGTTTATCAAAATAACATCGCGTCACCGCAGAACTTGATTATTAAAATAACAAGAACAATTCAAGGTTCTTTAAAAAAGGAGCACATACACACACACATATATATATAAGAGATTAATTAAATTTTTAAGGACTTATATGATTTTAGACCTTAATATAATATTACTTTTAGATAAAAATCTCAATATCGAGACAATAAAAACAGTAATTTATTTACTACTGACTTCTATTGATAGAATAATATACTAGATGCTAACTGTCTAGAAGCATTACTGAACATTATCAGAATAACAAGGTTCAAGCATGTTATCTTTCAATATTCAGGCCTGTTTTATATGTTATATTCCGTAAAAATATATTTTTTTAAAAACCCTGAACATGAGATGAACAATCTTCGTTTAATTCAACTGTTTTCTTTATTGGTTTCATAAGGAAGGTACGTATTTCTGCATTTTCAAAGCGTATGAAAAAGGCTGATTATTTATTTCACTTATACATACACTCATCGAGCCTGTGTCCCATCGGGGTAGGCAGAGACTATGGATCTCTACTTGTTACGATCTTGGCATATCTCTCTTGCTTCCCTTACTTGCATTAGTCCTTTCATACACGTTCGTTTATTCTTGATACTTCTGGTCATATTTTAATGGTATTTTTTATATTTTATGGTAATTATTTACATTTTATTTTTAAATTTTTAACTTATATATACTTGAAGTAGTAGATAATGAAATAATATTTATGTGTGTATTTTAGGTATCATCTGCTAGAAGCAGCAGTCGTATAGAGCTCGAAGATAGAGTGGATTTCCTTTTTAATTTTGATTTGAAACCACGCTCGGCTGTTAAACTAATCTCTATTACCGACATTGCTAAAGATAAAATACGTAAGTGATAAAAATTTATATGTTGAGTTTTCACCATCATCTATCTTTATTTTAACAGATTGTTTTTATTAAACTTTGAATTTAAATAATATTTCATACTTTGACCTGACTCCGAGATCCGAGAGAGAAGACAGATTACAAATGCAATATTATATGCACTTTTAACACCTAGACACAGAACAAACACTATATATGATATAGATGTTTGTCATAGGTCGCATCGAAGACTCTCGGAGACTGGTACTGGTGTCTTAAAATTTTTATTAACTTGAAAATTTCAGCAAAGTTATTGATTTTATTTTTCTGATAATAAATCTTTACAAATAAAAAACTTAAGAGATTTTTGTCAAACCATCGAAATAGCCCAATGCACTAAATACATTTTTGACTCTAAAAAATTTCAAAGTTAAAGCACAACTATCCGTCGTCGTTTTCTGACGAATGAGACTATTTGCTAAAACCTAAGACAGATTGAAACGTCTTTTCGCTTCAATATAATCCATCTGTCTCAATATATTTAATTTATGAATTCACTGCTATAAAACAAACTTGTTAAAATATGTAAAATAAATTAGTTCACTCCAGTGCATGCACGATTTTAAATGTTGACAATCAGCTTAACGATAATCGCTTTATCAATGAAAAATATGCTTAAATATTGGCGTAATACTGAAACTTTAACCATGTAATTTCTACATTTAATTCGATAAAATGACTATATAGTTATAAACTTGACATTTGTTTTATGAAAAAAATTGGTTTAACCTTAATAATTGTGTCAAGGTTTTTATTAGATGTTTTTCTGTTTACAGTAAAAAATATAGTTGATGGAAAATTGGCAATCAAATCAACAATTTCTGTAACTCTGAAGCCGGACGTTGTTTTAAAAAGCAAGTATGTTACCTTTTCAAACAAAGTATATATTACAGAATATTATGTATGTACTTAACATATAGCAAACCCACTATTTTTATTATATATTTATTTATTTATTAAACTTTATTGCACAAAATATTACAAAATGTACAAATGGCGGACTTAATGCCAGTTGGCATTATCTCCCAGTCAACTATTACACAAAACAGAAAAAAAACATACATAATGGCGGAGACAATATATATATACAAAAAGATAAACGTTACATAACAGCTACATATTTGTATAAATAAACGCAATTAATACATATGATATAAAAAATATAAAATAATTTGAATGAATGAATTTGATTGAACTTATTTATAATCGTTCCAAAAACCAGCCCTAGTATAAAAGAGGTAAGAGCTGTAATTTTTTGAACTACTTTTATTTTCTAATTTATTTTTTTTAATTGAATGAAATAGCCGTGTGGGTAAACGGTACATCAGAATAGTACCTCTCCCTGAACCAGGTGTCGTTAGAGGTGACAGTGGTACTGGAGCTGATAGAAGGCGGTATAAACATTGTCAGTAGGGAAGCATACATGTAACTGAACGGGGATGGGCAGCAGCAGATTGTAACCACGCGCACCTAGCGCGCAAAAATCCCCCTCCATTGGAAAGGGCCTTTGTCCAGCAGAGGACATCCTACGTCTCTCATGATGATGACAGTGAGTTTTTTCAGGTTGGAAACCATCATTGTAATGCAGAAGGAGTTTACCCTCGGCCAGAACTTGGCCTTAATAATATCTTTGGCAATTATCGGCGCCTTGATTGGTTATATAGCAATTGCTTATATATTGTATAAGGTATGATAATCTCAAATATGTATTATTATTATTAATTTCAGTTTATAACTGTAAAAATATTATTATAATCAAACAACATATGAAGATAAATTATCAGTTAGTTGTTTAAACACTAACAAAATTATTATTGTGAAATAAATGACTGCTATGCGTCGAATGCCTTAATTAGTCGAATTAGTCTCTTACTTTTTATTACTATCGATAGGGAAACTATGCTAGCAAGCTCATTTTTTCTTTATATTAAAAAATCTTGTAAAAGTTTCAATTTGTAATTGAGCATTAAACTTTTACATTTTGACTGGATAGACATAAAAACATGTATGCTACTAAAATAATGTTATTTCAGATGGATTTCTTCAAACGAAAAACCAAAACCCAATTGGACGCTTGCAAACTAGAACACGTTAGACGGATGAGTGTCGTAAGTTATTTTCTCCAACACATAAACTCTACCAAAATTAAATATAATTATATCTTTTCTTCTCAATTTTTCTTCGGAGGGAAAGGGAATCTTTTTATACGGAGTCTCGAACGTAGATTCATATTGTGAGTAACTGCGACTCTTACAGCAGAAATATATTCAGATCCCGGAACAAAAGCTGAAATTTTTAAATTTTATTAAATAAAAATAAGTGCATCAATCTTATAACAAAATTGTACAAAGATTCAATTCTTCCAGAAACATTCAACATCAGGAGCCCCTTCGAATGAACATGACGATGTAAGTGTATGATTTATTCCTCATAGAGGGCTAGTATAATGTATTGTGTCGACGGAGCAATACTCATTAATTACGTACGCAGACAAAGTCGGGACGAGGAACATTTGATTGTCCACAAGATGGAGTAATATTGTCAAAATAATATAGGACAACACTTGTAGTAACTACTAATTTTGTGAAACTTGGCTAAGAAGCCAAGTTTCAATGGGCAATCCAATGCCATATTTTCATGTGAACTAATTGTTATCTAAATCGTGCAAGACAAAAAAATCATATTGTTACCTTTCATATATAAAAACCGTACGTCCCAAGTTTTGTTTTTCATATACATTATGGTTAATTTTTGAGATGGTTTGGACATGTAAATAGTGTGGATGTAAGTAGAATGACTGCAATACACAAATATATAGAATGGAAGTGAATGGAAGAGTTGGAATAGGACGACCGAGACGAAAGAACCTTAAAAGGTAGAAGAGGTATTAAAGAAGAGTCAGGTCAGAGGTACTGAGAAAAAAGGAGCACGTATGAAAGGACTTATGCGAGCATTGGATGCAAGAAAGGTATGCTAAGATCGTAGCAAGTAGAGATACATAGTGATGTATGTATGTACGTATGCTTCATGTTATCTTTCGAACTCTGATGTTTCGCTGTACCTAATTTTATTTAGATATGTGATCTATAGTATTCAATAAAGTACAGAGAGTAAATCAAAAAAGTCTGTTAACGATTTTATTATTTGTGTTGATATTAGCCAAGGGGTACCGGCAAAGTAAAATACTACCTTCTCATGTACTTTGATACCCACTGCACCAGGTGTCGTAAGAGGCGACTAAGGTACCAGAACCGACAGATGGTGGTATATCCATCCGAAACAGTGCAGCTCAAATGCACAGGGTGGGGGTGGGCAGCAGAATCGCCGTCGCGCTAGCTGCGTTCTGCGATTGCCAACATAATTGCCCAGCGTGGCAATTATGGGCAAAAAACCTCCTTTCTTGAAGAGGCTTATGTCTAGCAGTGGATTTCTAATGGTTTAAGCTTATCAAGAGGCGCAACTGAGGTATCGGAACCGAGTGTTGTCGGTACATGTTCAAATGTAATAGACATACACATGCCGGTACAACACAGCAGTTATGGGCAAAATTCCCTATTTTTTCATAAGAGAGACCTATAACCAGTATTAGACGATTGACAGTTGGTGTGTGATGTGTTATGATTGCCAAATCAATGATTTATTAGGTTAACTGATTGAATTTCGATTGAAAAGATCGCATAACAATTTCGTATCTTGTACTATGAGGTCTGAAGCTAGAAATTTTAAATATCCTGTGGAATATTAACTAAAGCCATACTTACGGTCATTTTGGCCGAGATTAACTGGATTATTGAATATTAAGGAGGGTAACAATTTATGTAGCAACGGTCAGTTTGGGTGGATGGGAAACCATGGGGTTAGAGTTTTTACCGCCATTAGAGTTTGTTTTGTTAGTTAATTTCTAGAAAAACCTCTGGTGTTATTACATCTAACAAACACATATATTCATTATATAATATATAAATGATGGATATTGAGGCCTGTTGGTGCAGATAGTGGTGATCTTATCTTGTGCGCCAAAGGTCGTGAATTCGATCCCCACCCAGGACAAATGATGAGAATATTTATATGATGATATTTGTGTTTGTTCTATGTCTGTGTGTTGAATATTTGTATTTTAATATACTTTGTTTATATATATTTGTAATTCTTTTGATGTTTGATGTATTTGAACACAAGTGCTTTGAGCTACTTATCACAGAGTCAGATAATATCAGATGTTCTATGTATTTTTTATTTTTTGATTATTTATTTTTATATATTATTTATGCGCCGTTAGGCCAGTCTAATTAATCCTCAAAATGTTCAACTCTCGGCCTCAGCCAATTTTAGCTGCGTCCTATGGCCAGGCAATGATCATGCTGCTATCAATAATTCAGTAACAGTTTATGATACTATTTTTCAGCTTGATCTGGAAGTGGAAGACGATGCCTTTGAAATAGTTGAGATGACAGAACCGGTTATCAACAAAGATGAAGGTGATAAAAATAGACGTGAAGAATTGTAAAGAATAAGTCGTCCTTATAGTATTTTTATAAGAATAAATATTTTTTCTAGCTAATACATTTTTATTAATAACTGGATGACCCGACAGGTGTTGTGGTGCATTACCTGTAAAAATTTTATTCGAATTGGTATAATTAGAAAATATGTAGTATGATTCCGACTGATAGCGAAGAAACTATTTTTAACGTTATTGGGTTTATATAGTCGTCATAGTTTTAAATTTGGTAATTTTCTTAGCGACTATCTTGTTGTTTTCTATCAATAGATCAGATTTCACAAAAAAAAAAAGATTGAACCAACACACAAATATCCAGATCAGTTTAGACATTCACTATAGTTTAATTAGTAGTATGTTAATTTGTATAAAATAGTTATAGCACAAAACATTTTATAGTAATAATTATTGCAATTTATTTTTGTCGATAATTTCAAATACAATTTGTCGATATTTTCAATACAAAAGTCTGGTTACACCCCCCCCGCCGGTTTAGAATTGCCTTTATTGTTTATCTTAATTGTTTATCTGTTCCTGTAAGTACAAGGTGTTAGATTAGTACACAAGTAAGCTTGTCTCTAGCATCAAAATTCTCGGTACACAGGAACATATACGACACATTTTACAGCTAATACGATCGAATTAATTGGAAAAAATCATTTGGGATTATCAATTTATGTGTTCTAGGATTGCTTGGTCTATTATAGTTAACAAAACATCTTTAATTCAGATCACAGATCTGGAAGGAGTATAGAAACGCAGTTTCTCAGCATCTGCTAAATTTGTAAAGTGAAATAAATAAATATGAATAATTTCTCTTGTGTTCATATAATCAATAAAAAAAACATTAACTACCTCTATCTGTATCAAGTACTATTTAATATCTGCTGCTCCTTTATTTCAGCGTGCTATCGAACAACGTAATACTTCGTTTGGCGCTCAATAGATGTCACTTAACTGAATAATTTGCATTCTTGGAGCTTATCTATAATTCTGTATATAATTTATTATTCCCGATAACATCGTTTTAAAATTAACCCTTGAAATTACAGAGTATATTCCAAAGTACAATTTTATATTTAAGAGGTCCATCAACTCACTAATGGCTTGTAAAACTTTAATTTATTGACTGGAGGCTGTAAGTAAGCTAAGGGTCGGATTTCGATGCTCATAAATATTGGGAGCAAAAGATGTGCCCTTTACGTAATATTAGACTGGAAACTGGGTATTGTGGAGTTCAAATCGTACCTTGGATTTTATTAATACTATATTATTTATTGCTGAAAATTTCAAGTGCTTGGCGGGCTTTTGCTTAGATTTAGACTGAAGTCTCTGCTTTCCCTAACTAGTCCATTTAGAAGCATAAAATTTGAGGTAAGTGTGTTGGTAATCGTAGAGCGTAGCTTTGTACCGAGAATGGAGCGGCTCATCCCCGCCCTCGATCCAGGATTTGAGTTTTGCTATTTCGGGTGGACGTACCGCCATTTGTTAGTTCCGGTACCTCATTCACCACTTACGACACCTAGTACAGGATGAAGTACTATATTAATCTATTGGTGTACCAGGCAAATAAAATATCATCGGTTATCACGAATATCACCACGTAAGGTGTTGTTTAAGAATAACATTCATTATGATACAGCATTGTGTGTAATAATCGAAAACCTTTGCCGTTACACATTACGATATTTACTTCTACACCTCTTTTCAGTTTGCTGTGAGGTACCAGTAGAGTAGAATAGTATCTCTACCTGAACTAGGTGTCGTAAGAGGCGACTAAGGTACCAGAATCAACGTATCTACGTAGCCACGCTCGGCGCTTGTCCAACGCGGCCATTATGGGCAAAATTCCCTCTTTCTCGGTTAGGTCAATGTCCAGTAGTGGACCCCCAATGATGGTAATATAATGATGATAATATCGAAGACGGCAATTTTTTTTTCCATGAACCGGCGACTTTCTATCAAGGTTTATCCCACAACAAATAAATATAATTAAAAACAATCCCTAAGACGTGCGATTATACAAAAAGACAGATTGATTGACGATGTGTCAATTCTTAGTGCAAATGGTATTTTTACTCGACAACCAATCGATTATATTATTTAACAAAGAGCATAATGTATATAACACTTTTGCAAATAACACTTTTTTTGCTGGTGTTGTGTTTGAAAATAGACATAGTTTATTGTTATTCTTGTCTGGATATTTTTATTTAAAATAGCGTGTATGTTTTGCATTCCGTCAGATGTCATCATACCCACACATTCAGAAATAAATTATAGTTATGCAATGGCAATTTAGTCTTCATTTAGGTAGTTTTATTTCTTTGTTTAGTTGTGTATAAATATCTTGAAAATGTTTTAAATAAATCATATAACATCTTCGACATTATTCCGTTAAATGAATGTATGAAAGAAACATTAAATAAATAAATTCCCACAACATCATACACATTGACCTGACTCCGTGATAACTCGCTTAAAGTTTTTGTGTTACGGACATCAGACAACAGAGGAATTAAAAATGTACTTATTAAATACATATATTTAACACCCAGAGATAGAACAAACATAATTATGATCATGTAAATATTTGTCCTGGGTGGGGATCGAACCCACAACATTTGGCGCACAAACGCATCAGCGCCATCGGGCCCGTCAAAAACCATTTGATTAAAAATCAAACATTATTTTACTAGATAAATAAGTTTTTACGAAATGTTCCGTTGTGATGGAGCGGCGTGGTTTCATTCGTACACGACGGCCGCGGCATACCTAGTACCCAGCTTTTTTACAGTAACTAGTGGGTTCGGTCCCCACCCACAGCTAGTATATATGTTTGTTTTGTCTCTGGGTGTTATATTAATATATCTAAGTGATATATTTGTAATTCTTCTGTTGTTTGATCTTGGTAAATCCTGTTATCCGTAGGACAAATGCTTTAAGCTACTTATCTCGGAATCAGCTATCAATGTATTTATTAGAATATATCGAACTATGATAAAAGCACTTGAATGTAACTAAAACCATATTTATTTATTTACATTATGTGTAGAGTATGTATATATATGCGTATATATTATGCGAGGAAAAATAGTGCTGAAATCGCACAGTTGTTATCCGCTATATATATCGAGATGGTTATGGTATGATAGTCAATTACGGGTGGTGCTGTTAACAAACACAACTGCAGGCAGTATATACAAGTAATCATTTCGTTGGCTGCCGATTGGAGCTATGCCTTGTGACTAGTAA
The DNA here is from genome assembly GCA_020976665.1 of Heortia vitessoides. Taxonomy (NCBI): domain Eukaryota; kingdom Metazoa; phylum Arthropoda; class Insecta; order Lepidoptera; family Crambidae; genus Heortia; species Heortia vitessoides. Next base: position 15,597,622 of record JACJUM010003085.1, read on the forward strand.
GCCAGCTTTGTGGGACATCGGGAAAAATATCATATCAGCCGATACACCCCCTATGCCTATATTTGCCGCGCTGGGCAGGCGAGACAATCGCAGAGCGCAGCTCTGCGAAGGGAATTCATCTAATTGAAAATTAATAACAGGTACAGTTTCCAGCCTGAGACTTAGTTGATTAATAAATAAGTTTTTTATTTTATTTTTCATTATTGTTGCACAAAACAATAACAGTTTGTATTATGGACAGTAAAGTTGCAAATTACGAGCCTTATCACTAAGGCATTTTCGAATAGATATAGCGCCATCTGTACCGCTATCTCATTCGCCTCACGACTCTTGATACAACAAGGAAGGAAACTATACTGTGCTGCTTATTTGCTGCTTAGTATTTTGCCATAGGGGTACCCTATGGCACTCCCTAATCCTACTCCCTAATCGTATTTGACAATTCTTGGACCAAGTCAGTAGATGTTATAGTACAGCTGTCATGTAGTCCTTAGTCACAAATTATTTTCATATACTAACTTCTTTATGGTTTTATTTTATCCTAGCTGTGCCCGCGACTTCGTCCGCGTGGAATAGATTTTTTGGGCACCATACCTCTTTAACTTATATAAACTTTGAATGTCATGTGTATTTATATTGAATCAATGGCCTGATAAATAAGTTTCAAGTTTCTAGCTCTAAAAATAGCGATACTTCCATACAACTTTTCCTCCCCCATTTTGACCTCTTATAACCCAATTTTTTATTTCTATATTATTCGAATTAAAAAATAGCCTATGATCTTTCTCAGGGACTAAAGATTGTCTGTGCCAAATTTCATCAAAATCGGTTGAGAGGGTTAAACGGGAAACAGTAACAGACAGACAGACAGACTGAGTTACTTTCGCATTTATAATATTAGTAGGGATAACCACCTCCCAGTATTTTCCAGACGGGTTTGATTAGGTTTACTGCATGTTATTTTCTAACATGCAGTAAACATGCGTTCACAACTGAAAATTCATTAACTTATTCTCTCACTCTTCAAAAACGAAACACTTGAGTAATGTCAAACAAAAAATATAAAATTGAAATAAAGTCTCATTAAAACTGCATGTTCATAACGCAACTCACCAAAAACGAGCTACCTAAAAATCTTGTTGAAAACAAAGTATACATTTTTAAAGAGAATGGGGCGTAATCCCATAAAGTGTTTAGATGCACACCACGTCTTCTAATTTCCTCCCGGATACAATAAGGAAGAGAAAAGTGTATAACTTTATAAACTTAAAGGTATAAACATTTATTTGGAAAACGACGCGAAACAAAAAAACTTGGAAGTCCTGTGGGTGGCATTCTATTGGAGAAATTATGTAAAATGTATCACACAGCTTTTCACGAAGTAGTAAAGATTAAAAAACAATACGATTCATGTTTGTTTGTGCAATAAGTATTTGTTACTACAAATAATTATAACTCTTTGTCATACAAAAAATATACAATATATAGAAGCTGACTGACTGAATAATTGACTCACTGACTGACTGACTGACATATCAACACAGGCCCTAAATTATAAGGGTTAAAAAACTTAATATTTTGCTCGAGGGTTTCTTTTATAATGTAGGGGGGCATTGTAAAAGGGTTTTAGAAAATTCAACCGCTACAGGTTAAACAGGCAGGACTGTAAAGCTAGGGCGAAACTCTTACTTTCAAGTTATTCGTTGAAATTCAGTGTTATGGTTCTTGATTGAAAGTTATGATATACGTGAAAAAATATTTTTGAAAATCTTCTTTAAGGGGGTTAAAAGGGGGTGCGAAGTTAGTATAAAAGTTCTACAATTCCACGCAGGTGAAACCGCGGGACACTGCTAAACCAGCGTTTACAATAAAAAATATTCCCACTGTATATTGAAATATAAATTATCATATCTTTTAAGTTAAATCCAACTGTACAAAGTAAATAAAAAAACAATCAATCGGTACAGAAATTTAGAATATAACCCCGACAGATACCGTGACATGTAATTTTTATATGTAAATATTATAAATATAGTAGTCGAACAAGCGCGACGCCAACCTTGTGACCTGGATTACGCTTTGGCCAGTAATTTCAGAGCCTCTTCCACCCTTTAAACCGGATCACAGAAATGCCAACACTGTCGTTTGACGGTAGAAATAGCACACCTTGTTGTTCCTTCCGCCGTAGCATTGTCTCAAGCTTAATGTATATCTCTCTCTAAGTTTACGCAGCGGTCGTTGGTGTATTACTAAGAATTCAAACATGTAACTGGAGTACTCATAGCTGTTTGAGTTTCGGTCACAATGTGTGATGTTTATTTATTTATTGGTAAACCAGTAATAGTTACACCATGATAATATGTATACAAAAGCCAAAAATTAAAACTAAGTGTACAATAAGTAGGTTCACACAGCACGCGTTGTGCGATCAGACGCCATGAAACATTTCTTATTCATCTACTTTAAAACTAATTTATTCTAACTTTAATTGATATATTTGGCGCTTAATTCTATAGTAAGGAGAAGAAAATAAATCAAACTTATTATTATACTTATAGTCTACACAGACTCTAGACGTCTAAATAAATAATACATTCACATGTTATGTGAATTTATTATTTATTTAGTTTAGACGTATGGAGATAGACTTTTCGAGGAAAGGATGAATTTCGTCCACAATTGCCGCACTGGGCAAGCGTGCTTGCAATTGCAGAACGCAGCTTGTACAAACGCGATGCTGCTTTCCATCCCGGCCCTCTTCATTTGAACTACACTGTTTCGGAAGGATATACCGCTATCTATCGGTTCTGGTACCTCAAGTTGCCTTTTACGACATCTAGTACAGGGGTAGGTGCTATTCTGATATGCAAGTACCACACGACCACGTAATTAATACATGAATCGGAAAATTAGTAAATATTAAATAAAATTTAAATTTTGTAAATTTTGCACAAATAAGGCACTATTCTACTCTGCCGGTACCTTACGGATAATGAACCTTCTTAGGTTCAATTTGGCATGTACATTACCAATCATAATGTATGTATGTTTTTTCAATCAAATATAACCCGAGGGTTATATTCGATTGAAAAAATGCATTTCAATAAATGTACAGCATTACAGTATAATGATTATTAAAGATTTTGGAGACAAGGTAATTATCTATTTCAGTTAGGCTACTATAGGTTTAAAATGTACCTATTTCTGGACGGTTATTTTTTCTCGTGACGTTTCAGTTCGGTTTTTAGAATAAAGTCAATATGACATCATCATCATATCAGCCATAGAAATTTCACCGTTAGACATAGGCCTCACCAGAATAAAGGAATATTTGCATTTTTGCAATGGCGTAGTGGCAATCAGAGAGCACAACTTCGCGATGAGGATGTTACTGGCCATCCCCGTCCAGCAGTATTCAAGTTGTGCTGTTTTGGATGGAAATACCGCCATCTGTCGGATCTAATAAGTTACCTTTTTACCACAGCTGGTACACAAATATATAGCATAATAACATAAAAGTATGCGTATGTACTCGACAGCCACGCGGACCCGTGACATGTAATAAAATTATTTCTGCTAACTCAAAGACCTCTTTGTCTTCAAATTAAAAAATGCGTATTAATTCCGGGGATGATTTCAAATTAAAGGCCGACTGAATTTAAATTCGTTGCTCGCCACTTCCTTTGTACTTTTAGCCGTTTAAAGAATTTATACAGTATAATTTCACGTTTGTTTATTTGAAATGCTAATAACGGAAGGGGAAGTTAAAAAGGCAATGGCTTGGGAAACATTCCGCTTATTCGTTTTGTATAATTTTGTGATACGTTTTAAATATATAAGTAAGATTTATTAATAGTAGATACATTGACTAAATAATCTAAACTTTGCATATACTACTAACCTGACTTCGATAAAACAGCATTGAATCCCAAGTAGGACACTTTGCAGTGCATGTTTTTAATTCTGTTCATAATATACCGCCGGCCATATATATATATATATATATATAGATATATAGCCATAAAAGAATATTTGTCAACGTTTATCATAATTGTCTTAGAACATGATTACAATTTGCAAATTTAAAAAAATATCTTTGTGTATGTCTTGAAGAAATTATGTCACATTATCCGGTAATTTCGCTGCTTCTCTTACCCTTCAAACCGGAATAGAGCAATGCGAGTATAGAAATAGGTGAGCGTGATGTACCAATGCAGACAATTGTAAGAGGTCTACCTTTATAGTCCAACGAGATATTACGATTCCCACCTTCAGAACAGAATTAAAAACATGTTTTTAATTCAACTATATATCTATGCCGGCGGTATATTATGCCTTACCAAGAACGTTAAAAATTGACATTTATAACATTTATATAAAATAACATTATTATTTATAAAAAGTATTAGTCATTTGATTAATACTTTTTAATGCTTTGGATCTCTAAAATTTTATGTGATAGAATTGTAATTCATCCATGGATAATGAAAACTGTTTGAAGACAGCGTTTATTTTTTATTGAGTCGTATCGTAACTATTAACACTCGCCTTAAAGAAATTTAAGCTTCAAAATAGTAAAAGAAAACTCCATTCCGCACAGCAAACATTCCCATCTGTTCCAATGCGTCAAAAATGCGGTCGGCGTCAACGCAGGGCATTAATATTTATGTTTGAGAAGCAAGCGTGAAGTTTCGCTGTTTCGACCAACATATCCCAGGCGTGAAATAAAGAATACACAATGATTTTTCTTTGACAAAAAAGAGTTTTATGTAAACAACGGGGAGCTGAGGCCATTATCATCGCTCCTCGGCGATTTTTAACGTTTTAAGGCGGTGATCTGTTACAGGGACAAAGGTTTAACGGCAGTTGACGAGATCCCTGGATTAATTGGGAATTTGCGAGTGGGCGCGACGGCAATCTTGGATCCGTTAATGCCATTATTGGGATGAAATATTTTGTCTTATGACTTAAGGCTTAATTTTGTGATAGATCTTTTGCTACTATAACCATGGAAGATATTGGTGCTATTTTGTTTTTAAGCTTAGCTAATGTTGATTGATCTAATTAGGGACAACCTTGAACATAATCGAGGAATTAAAATTTATTGGGAACCTTAGAAATTAAAATATAAATTAAGTCCTTATATTAAACTTGTATAGACTGTGTATTATGCAAGCGATATTTGAGATATTTTGCGCTAAGTTTTTCTGTAAGGAAATAAAATTAGTGTCTTAAGGACATATTTCGTTAATTATAGGCTCAATATTTGAAAGAAAAATAGTGTTTTCATAGATAATTTGAGGGTGGTACTTGTCTTGAGTAATTACATATTACCCATTGACAGGTGCATACATTTAAATATATAATTTTCATGTAAAACAACGTTTGTTTCACTATGGTCATCAACTTTATTTTCTAATTGCAAAAGATTTTAAAACTCGATGGTTTACTGCGAAGTTGTAAATGACATTTTTCAACAACCCTGTGCTTCGGCCAAGACACGTATCTTGGCACCAGGTTCGGTTAAGCAAATTTAAACCACGGCTTCAGGCAGTTATTCAAAATTCTACCTTCCTCGAAGCAGATTAAGTTGATATTGAAGTAGCGGTAGAAATTTACAAAATCAAGGAAATCGCAGGGATGGTAACGAAACTTTACAAAATAACCTGATTAAGTCTAAGCAAGTGCCTTGCAAGAATTAAATACAAAGAAACTCACTTCTATAATGAAGCCTAACAGACACCCTTGTAGACATTGAGAGATTGCATATTCTGTCAAGATGAAAAGTACTGTAATCATACTTACTTATGACGTCACAATTTACTTTCGGCTTTTTGTTTATAAAAACAGATTTATTATTAAAATCAACTGGCAGCACCCTGCGGCATCTACCGCGTTAAGTTGTAGAACTTTCATACTTATTTTGCACCTCGTTAAGGATTGATTTTCGCAATAATATTTTACGTGTTTCATGTCTTTGAATGAAGAATTTCATTTGAATAACTTCTGCAACAACAAAGTTTCATACGAACAAAACAAAACAAAAACAAAGTTTCATTTTGCACTCGCGTTTTACCCCTTTAGGGAACGAATTTTCAAAAATTCTTTCTTAGTAACATAAGGCGTTATAAAAGGAGCCCTTGTGTAAAATTTCAAGTTTTTAACCCTTATAGTGTAGGGTTGATTTGACAGTCAGACCGCTTCTCGCTGTGATTCAAATATACAATTGCAGGGCAAAACAAGTACTTTTGGACCCATTGCCAAAACATTGAGATTAGTAAACTGATTATTAAAATAATATAGTATTTTCATACTATATTATTTGATAATCTTATATAACTTGCATACAGCTATGCGGAAGAACTGGTTGGTATATAAGAGTATAACATTCTTACTAAAAACTTTTTATATCGTTTTAAGGGGTTGGGATGCTGGTTTATCTTGGTATATTAAGAATAGCAGAAGCCCTTTATAAAATTCGTGCCTGTATGCATTTTCTTTTTATCGGATAAGGTCAACAAACAAGCATACAGTCCGCGTGATAGAAAAGTCCCAGGGATATCACTTCCTAACCTTGTGACGTAAAGGTATGTCACATTACACAGCCGGTAGGAATAGCTGCTAGTAGGGTACTAATGCAGACAACATTCATATGGTCTACCTTATAGTTAATAATTATTTTATGAAATAAATAAACATTTGCAATATTTAAGTAGTTTTTTTTAAGGAATAAACACCGAAAAAGAAATTGCGTTCCTCTTAAAATTTATTTTTGTATTTTTAGGATTACATACTGACATACAGCATACTTGCGCTGGGCAAGCGTGTTGGCAATCGCAGAGCACAGCTTTCACAAAAGGGATGCTTCTGCCAATCCCTACCATGTGCATTTGAGCAGCACTGTTTCGGATGATGATGGTCTGTCAGTCCTGGTACCTTAGTCGCCTCTTACGATACCAGGTACTATTCTACTTTGTCGGTATCTCTCAGCAACGATGAAGAACGGAACGAAGGATAATAAAACTAAAATACAATAAAAAGCGCAGACGAACTGAGAAACTCCTTTGTTGAAAAATGTCTATGGTAAACAAGTTAAGCATCACTATGGTTCGTCCGATTGAATGAACCCACGGATTTCCTATTCCAACTTGATAATACAATTCGGGCCTATTTCTGAGGGTTACATAATACAGTGACTTGTTAACTTCCAAATCTGGAACCCGAAGGCTGCCAAGCCGCGATGAACTTCACAAGTAAACAGTGAACAAAGTCAACACTTAAGTTTGATAATAATATTATCAATCAAGTTAAACAGGAAAATTAACATGGAATTACTTACAAGAATAAACGTTTCGAAACTAACGAAAAAAATAACTCATATTTTCTAACATCTTTTGTCATTCTTAAGAACGGTTGGCGAAAGATAACCGAAATGTCAAATAGAAAATGTAAAAAGTTAATTATGCCGCGTTTTAAAGCCGTTAAAAGATTAGTTTTAAAAACATACCTCAAAAATATTAAAAAAATTACAGATAGTAGTTTTTATTTAAAGAATAATTAAAATATAACTTTTTTTTGCCGGGTCTGTTTGTCAAGACGCAATTTAGTTTAGAGGCGTTTATTACTAGAAAGCTAGAACTTGGCAAAAATCAACTGCAAAAGCAACTGCGCCTTATTAGCTTTTATTTAGAATTCAGTACAACTTATTTTAACTTTTGAGTAAACGAAATTGGTTTAATGGGTCGAGTATTGAGTAATGAGGTCGCTTAGAACACGATTATTTGACAATTCAACTATCGAATAAACCTTTTCCTTACATTTATTTTACGAAATGATGTTTAATTTTTAATAATCATCGTCATCATAACAAACGTAAAACGTCCACTGCTGGATATAGGCCTCCCCAAGGAAGGGGAATTTGCCCATAATTGCCGCGCAGGACCAGCGTGATGGCAATGGCAGATCGTAGCTTCGCGACGGAAATGCTGCTACCCATACTACCACAATGGGTAGATATGCACCGCCAATATTTATAATTATATAAATTATTATTGCTGTGAGGTACCGGTAGAATAATCAGTACCTATCTCACGACACCTGGTGGGGAGGTACTGTTCTACTCCGCTGGTACCTCACGGCACATTGATTACAAGATAACAGTTTTTATTAAGTTTGAGTTGAGTTTGAATACACTATATATACAAGGCCTGCGACTACATAGATATATCGCTGCGTACTAGTTTGAGGAAAATATTTATTTAGACGGCATAAGGATCTACAAGTCAAACGGTTTGCGAAGTTCTGATGCTCTAAGTTACAATGATTATTCTTAGTAATCAAGTTTTCTCCCTTTCGCATACCCTTATCATCTTAACAGCCTCTGAACCTCTTCTGCTCATAGATGAATTTTGCCAATACTTTCCGCGATTGGCAAGCGTGGTGGACAATCGCGGAGTGAAGCTCCGTGATGGGAATGCCGATGTCCCAACCCTGTTGCATTTGAGCCACTCTTTTTTCGACTATGCGGATGTCAGCTTCCCTGACCTTAACGAAGACCAACTTGAGAAACTCGAGCGACTACAAAATTTTTGCATAAGATACATTTTTGGTGTACGCAAATTTAATCACGTGTCCAAATTTTAAATTAAGCTCAAATTGCTTCCTGTTCGATTTCGCAAGCATGCTCACACCCTGTTTTAATTTTTACCCTTCATATCTTAAAAATCGTTTTGTGTTCCTAGGTGACAGCCACGAGAAATCTCTCAGGTCATCAGAGAACCTTTTACTGATGACGCCTGTGCATTTCACACCGTTTTTTAGTAAGTCCTTTACGGCCCAGACTGTTCATTTGTGGAATGCACTCCCGATTAATATTAGATGCATGCAGTCCCTATCTGTGTTTAAACGGTTGGTAAAGGATCACTTTCTTTCATTATAGTTATATCTTATTATATTTCCTTAAATACAATCTATTTATATCATGTATATTTAATCTATTTTCTATCGATCTTATTGTCACCTCTTACTACCTCTTTGTTTCATTCACTCTCTCCATCCAAAGGTTGCCTTGAAGAAATCGCTATTTGCGCCCAGGCCACACGTTGTACTTTATAATTACTATTTTTTTTTCATGAATTTTAGTAGTTAAAGTATTTATTATTATTTTAAAAGGATATGCCGCCTCTATCTGTCTGTGCCGGTAAATTCCACTCTGCAGGTACTCCAAGCCCATTTTACTAAGTTTTCCATACCCTTATAGGATAAAATATATAAAAAATTACACTTTTAAGGATGGTAAGAACTTTTAATTTTAAGAAGTTTTTAGAAGTATCCAAGATTATCAGCCTCATTGAATAATCCTAGCAGCATCTGCGTGACCTCGTCACCTTGCTCGAAGATCCTGCCCGGGGGCCAATGGAAGTAGGTTCCTCGAAGTTCATAGGTGAACACGATGGGAGTTCCAAGAGCTGATCGCACCCAATCCATGCTGCCGCCTGACGCTTTATCTGGTTAGTTTGACAAAAACAATTAAATTAATAGCTGTAAAGATAATTTATCAGTGTTTATGCATTAAAACATGCTGTATTTAAAATTAATGATAATATTTACTAGAAAAAATTTTAATTGTTTCAGGCTTTAGAAAGTATATATATCTCAACAATACAACGGCACTCTTCCGTCCGAGTCCTGTCTAGAGCCTGAGACAAGATGATTTTCTTCAAAGTAAATTGTAGTATCTTAAATTATCACGGATTTTGCGAAATTGTATAGGTATTATTCCGGCTCCAATGTACAGATTGCACTTGTTTCACGAAAATCAAAAAAACTATGTCACTATAAATACCCGGGCCGAAACCGGCGAGATATATCAAAATAAAAATAAGTGTTTAAGAGAATGTTGAAGGAGTATTATCTCTCATTTTGATTTTGCCCTTTAATTATGTCACATTCCTAGTTCTGTGACTATATATTTTATATGTATTTGAATGTATATATATGCAAATATGTATGTATGTATGTTTGTTTCTTGTACTAAGTTCACCTCAAACTTACACCAGCTTTAAGAAATTGCATTTTGCGATAAGGCCACCTCTTGTAAACTACACTCAATACTATAAACCAAAGGGAATAATTTAAACAACCTCTGATCCTAGAAATACTAAAGTTCCTGAAGGATGCGGTTTAAGAATCAGTCCACGCAAGCGAAGTCACGGGCATATAACTAGCTTTGTATAAAAGAAAAAGAAAAGATATGCTGAAGGGTTATTTGATTAGCCAGAAGTTATCGTCCATTTTAATAAAAAAAATTTGCTTTCATTGCTCGGAGCTATATTGGGTTTATTTTTATCCCGAAATATGTTTTTCCAAATAATTGCAGTTGTTGGCTGAGGTTTTTTTATTTAGTTCACATTTACGTTTTATAAACTTAGTTAATTGCAAACATGTACACAGACACACTTTCACACTTATAATATTAGCATACGAGTATGATTTTTAAAGTGTTGACTGACTGACTAATAAAATATAAAAATGGAATAACAGCTGTTAAAATATATCAAACTTATTTATTAATAATTGTTTTTTTAATATGTTTATGTTTCTTCATGATAGTTCTTTTTTAACATCTTTAAAACGTGGTTTTCAAGTATTCAACGTTTTACATTTTTTGTTAGAGGTTTGTCAAGCTTGACAAAAGAAGAACCTGAAATGAAATTGTATCGAATTCCACCTCACATATAGGTTGTGGTAAAAATATATTATGTCTCATGCATTTAATCACTACATTAGGTACTAAATCTAATTAGTATATAGATCTCTCGACGACCAATCGCTGCATCGACAACTTTCTGGTGGTCTATTATAGGTTATGATGATCTACACTTCTTGGGCAATAAAGATTTATAAATATGACGGCCCGCAAATAGTAGTGGTTCAAGCCTGTGTGCCTAAGGTCGTGGGTTCGATCTCCACCCAGAGGAAATTTTTTGTCTGTATATAGAAAATGTCTATTTGTTTGGAGTCTGGATGTTATATAAAGTATATTTAAGTGACACTAGTGGTCAAAATTCAACCCTAATTGATTATATTTTGTAAAATCGCTTTTTCATTTGTAAAGCAATTAAATAGATATTTAGTTATATAAAAATATTTTAGTTAATGTTTTATATTTTTAGTGGATTTTGTTTAAAAGTTTACATGAGGTAGACCTTACACAAAGGTCATTCAAGAAAGAGGTGACTATTTCTATCGCTATAAAGCAGTGTTCGCATTGTGGTTTGAGGGAGGAGAGAGGCAGGGACAGTATTAGGTAATTTGACATAATATCTTCAAGTCATATCCTTATACGAGCGTCTATAGGCTGCAGTGACACTTGCTTTCACGTGAACTGTAAGCTTATTTGTCAAAGACGATCATTTCCTTAAAAGGGGCATAAGATTTTCGTCACATTTTAAATAATAAATAAACATTTGTGAATCCATTTCAATATCCGTAACAAAATTGTCCATTGTATAAAAAGCTAATGATATTATTATAAATAAGAAAAAAGTAAAAACTATAATATTCGATACTTACACAACAACTCGGCTGCAGTCCCTGGTCCATCGTACTTCTCCCCGTTTACTCTCTGCCCATATTCTAATGACGTCTTGCCAATTTGAATCTGAAAAGAAGCTAACTGTTAGCATCACTCGTAATGTGTTTATTCAAAGTCGCCTGTCAGTGAGATCTATTTAGGGGGGAAAATGATACTTCCATTTCTCATCCAAGTATGCGTATATTAGCCTAGTTTCACCAGGCAGATGTATTTCTACCGAAATGTAGGTTATCTTCTTATTCTTAATGTGGCAAAAAGTCTAGATGATTATTGCAATGAAACGGAATACTATTTGAAAAATAAAAGTTGTATATAACACGTTGGACATCCACTGCCATATGGTGCCTAATGGATTTCCTATAGCCAGATAGTCTATCCAACTTGGACATCCTATGCTGTGCTTGCCGTTGGGTCGCCTCCATTCTTGAAGCTTACGGTCAACATCCATTAATACAGTACTATGCTTCTAATGGTATCTCAGGATATGTCAAACAGGAAAAGTGAGTTATCCAAATGTCACGTGCGCAAGACCTTATTTAAACAAGTTTTGTACATATTTATATCATGCATGTGTTCCATCTGGGTTGGACTCGGACTATGACTATAGATTCACTTGAGAGATATGCCAGGATAGCAGCTTGATTATCCTCTTTCGAATAATTACCACCAAATAAAACTTTATTCTTGGTACTTCTGACCTGGCCCTTCTTTAAAACCTATTCTACCTGGTTGAGGTATGTTCGCCAAGATCATTCTATACCAACTCTTTTATTCGTTTATATATTTGAAAAGTCATTCTTTCATCCTTCTCTTCTAAATGTCCTAACCATGTCCATGTCCTTCCTCTATTGTTGTCACAGTATCATTTTTATACCCCATCGATTTCTTATAACACTATTATTTAATCTATCTCTCGCACTCACACCATATATACTTCGAAGTTAAATATTCAATTTGTTTTTAATGGGAATTTTTTGAAAATTGTAGTTCGAATTTAGAATTCATCTAAAAGGTAAAGGTGTGTGTATATTTAGTTTTCTAATTGAATTTCACTCTCTCGAATCCAAAGTCAAGTAATTACAGCGAAATAAATTGGTCACAGAAATTTAATGATCGCACAAAATTTTCAATTAATATCTCAAAGTAAGGTTATAAAACTAATAAAATATGCAATTAGTCTGAATCTGGCAGACATCTTTTGAAAAACAAAACTAAAGAGAGATCCTAACAATTTGCAGTATGCAATAAGTGTAATGTTAGCTGTATTAAATACTTTGAATGTCCGAACACAAGTGATTTAAGCGACTAACATCGAATTCAGGTTATTGTATGATATGTGTTAATATTAATATTCATCAGATCAGCCATTGTAAGTCCACTGTTGGACTTACAATGGCTTGGAGGCTTCCCAAAGAAAAGGGAAAATTTGCCCATAATTGCTGCGTTGGGCAAACGTGTTAGCAATCGGAGAACGTAGCTTTTGCGACGGTGACGCTGCTGCTTATCCCTGCCCTGTGCATTTGAGCTACACTGTTTCGTATGGATATACCGCCATCTGTCGGTTTTGGTACCTTAGTCGCCCCTTACAGTACGGGTGGTACTGCCGGTACAACACGGCACCTACATTATTAGAATTACTTGAGGAAGCATTTGTCCAACAGTTAATGACTTGTGGTTGATATTGATGGAGATGAATGATGAATTGATCGTGTTCCAAGCCTATTTTTGATGTAAGTGTGGTTGTTAAAGTCTTACCAAATCGTCGTAATTGTCAACATGTTCCACGGAGTCAGAATAAGGAGTCAGCAGCATCTGAGCGTCCGAGTGGAAGGCAATGTACGCTTGAAGGTTCTCTATGCTGGCAATATACTCGGACAGAGAACTGGTCTCTATTTCCGAGAACGCATTCGGCCCTCCGTAAGTTTGGTAGTCGCAGGGGTTGTTGGAGGCACCGTGTTCTAGAAATTTTATTTCTGATGTTAGTACGTGTAATTGTAGAAATTCTAGAGAAAATGAGAGATAATAGGATAGGTAGAGATAAATAGATTTTATAGTCCTGAGATGTTTTAACTTGAATCGTCATGAAAAATGTGCTCAGATAAAATGTGTATGTGATGAATGACAATTTATATTTTTTAATATTATAACATTTATGTATTTTTGGTCATTGTTATTTTTATTATTAATATTTAAATTTATTATTATTTATATTGAAGTCAGATGAGTGGCGTTACAAAGTTATCTCGCGGGATGAGTTAACCATTATATTTTTTATTTAGTATCATCAACTGATCCCACTTTAAAAAAAACAAATACACGTAAACAAAAATGTACGGAGTAAAAAATTAAATAGCTTAGTTCTACTGATAAGTTAAAAATCAGAGTCATTAGATTCATAAATAGAAAACTAAATCTAGGTGGAAAAGATGGAAAAGTGGAATAACGGTTAGCTTGCGATATCCATTGAAAAATTGTGTTCAGTGAACCTAAACCTAAAAATATCTTGGTGAATTTTATATAATCAAATAGTTATTTTGACAAAGAAAACTTTAGCATTCTAAATGGTAATTAAAAGACGACGGTCAAAAATCTTAACATCGACATATATAAAAACAACAAATTCTACTTATATCAAACAGACATTTACTTATATCAAACAGAATTAGATTTTAAGTGATTTTAACAGACAGCTTACTAAAAAATAAATATGAATTAACAAATCAGTATAATTACTCAGTATATATTCGCATATAGCTTCAGAAAGTTCAGTCCTAGTAAAGTTAACATAGTTCTAAACTTCAATTGTACTTACGTAACCAATTATAGTCCCAGTTGCGGTTGGCATCGGCACCATAACAGAAGAGGTTTGGAGTTTTGGATCGAGTTTTTCTCCACATACGATCCTGTACCATACGGAGTTCGTGTTAATGACTATAATTTAACGATATATTTCTATCTATTTTAGGCATATATTTGAATTTAAACTGTTAGCTTAAATTTCTTCTTGAAGGTTGTGTAAGTATTTGTAAATGTCTATTTTATTTGGTAAACGAAATGATAAGATAATAAAAAAATACCTACGTAGAAGTGTTAAATTTTAATTTTATTATTCTTATATAACCACAGTATGATTTAAAAAGCTGCATGAAGAACAAACATTTTTATCATAGCTATTATAGAAAATGATTCTAAAAGGTTTCTTCTTAAAATAACAACCATCGAATCAAATAAATAATTATTTTAGTTCCCAACACAAGTATATTTCAATGCAGATATTATCGTGAGCCAAAACTTGAAGACAGTCTCCACAAATTGAGATAAGAAAAAGCTAGACACAGCCATACTAGAATATTCGTCATTCATAGTACACTCGTGTATCCCTCGCCATTTCAACTACTTTCATTTCAATAAATCTTATGCTTAGTTTAAATGTGACGTATATTCTGACGTATTAATATGAGTTTTACTAAAATTGTAATTTAAAGGTTTTATTTAATAAAGTTTTAGTACTCCTTGAGTGTACCAGACAGGTAACAGCCATACATCATAGTAATTTTTTTTCTTTTCAATTCATCCTTCTACCGGGAGTGTCAGGCTTTTTATCATTTCCAAGAAGATATGAGAATAATGACACAACTATTCAGCTAGTCAAGGCATATTAGATTAGTCGTATATATATGAAATTAAATATGTCACTCAATCCCTAGCATACTTTAAATATGTAATATTGCAATCGTTTTTTAACCCAACGTTATCCAACACCATTGCAATAGTTTTTGTAGATTACCCAAACAATTACACCATT